>JAFBJR010019388.1:434552-448799 GCA_016785285.1 Brachirus orientalis | reverse complement strand
GAGACTGGGGAGGAGACTGGACCGGGTCTGGGGGAGACTGCGGCGGAGACTGGGGCAGAGACTGGGGCGGAGACTGGGGAGGAGACTGGACCGGGTCTGGGGGAGACTGCGGCGGAGACTGGGGCAGAGACTGGGGAGGAGACTGGACCGGGTCTGGGGGAGACTGAGGCGGAAACTGGGGCAGAGACTGGGGCGGAGACTGGACCGGGTCTGGGGGAGACTGCGGCAGAGACTGGGGCAGAGACTGGACCGGGTCTGGGAGGGAGATGATCACTGTTAATTTAATACTGAACTGTCCCCTCTGTGTGTCTCACCCTCAGATTACGGCTCTGATGGAGATTATGACGATGGATTCTAGCAGCGTCTCCTCTGACCATGTTGAATCCCCGACTGTATCAGACATTTTCTGTCACGGGAAACAAAATGGCAGATGACAGATGAGAACGGAGATGCCTGGACGAGGGTTTGTGCGAGACAAAAGCCCCACGCTTTGACGTCCACTGTGGACGGAAGGACGTTAGAGGAGGTGAAGTGGAGATTAGGGAAGACAAGTGGAGAACAGGTTCTTCAGAAAACACAGGTTTGCCGGGTTGTGAGTCACAAAACGTTCACAAAAAGGTACATTTATTTATCATCATGAAATACAGTCATTTAATTGCTGCTCAAAAATACACGAGTCATAAACACTAACCACTGGACAAACGCTCTGGAGATTATCTGCAGAATTTGTCTTTTTGTTTTTTAACACTTCATGTTGTTGTTGATGTTTAATGTAGGAACAAAAAATACAACATTATCATCCTTGAAGGTAAAGTTCAGTATTTGAAGTGTAGTTGTTTGAGACAAGCAGGTACGAACAGGAAAATCCGATTTTATTCACTTTACACATAAGACTCACCTAATAATCTCTAAAGCAGAGTAAGTCTGTGATGTTTTAAGAATATGTGTACACAGACTTTTTCAATGAAAACTGATGTTTCTGCCACTTTGTAAACCTGTCTCTCTCCTGCACCAAATTCCATTAAATAAAATGGCGATTTTACATCACAGCACACAGGAGTTGTTGATCCACTGCTGCCTCCATCACGAAGTTCAAATGTCTTATTTGGTCACTTCAGTGTTTGAAACCCTTTGTTCAGATTTACCTCAGTGACACAAAGTGACCACACGAGGCAGCAGTAGACCAGCAGCTCCTGTGTCCCTGTGAGCTCAAAATCACTGATTTTCTCTATGGACTTTGGTGTTGTCTGTTGAAAAACAGATTTTAGCTACTGAACAAAAGACTTGTTTAATAAAATCTACGTCAGTTTAAGTCTACAATATCTTAAGAATATCTTCATGTCTTTATCTCACTGTTAGACAGACTTTTCCAACAGGAAAGTGAAGTTTGTAAACCACTCACTCTCCCACACCAAAGTCCATAGAGAAAACCAGCGATTTTAGCTCACAGGGACACAGGAGCTGCTGGTCTACTGCTGCCTCGTGTGGTCACTTTGTGTCACTGAGTTAAATCTGAATGAAGGATTTTATATGCCGAATTGACAAAATAAGACATTTGAACTTCCTGATGGAGGCAGCAGTGGATCAACAACTCCCGTGTGCTGTGATGTAAAATCATTGATTTTCTCTATGGACTTTGGTGTGGGAGAGTGGGCGATTAAAAACTTAAATTTCCAGGCAAAGAAAGTTGTCTAAAGGTAAAAACATATTCTTAAAATATCGTGGATTTCGTAAATTTCACCTCATACAACCACACCGAACCTGAACTAACCCTGAAGCTGCACTTTTGAGCCTCTGACACTTAAGTAGTTAACCAGTTGAACCTGTGTTCTGTCAGGAAGCGTGAGATCAATCATGATGATCAGTGATGCACATGTGTGTCATTATTGATGCCTTATCAATGATTAAGTGTTGGACAGACGCGGACGTGTCGTCTGCTTCTCTGACACCAAAGTATTAACTGCGACGTTGCCTTCAAAAACCCATTTATTGACCCCAGTTTTTTGTTTGTTTGGTTTTTTTTGCCAGATTTGTTTTTGAATCTAACGTTTTTAATTTTTGCGGGTTTTTATTTTCGGGGTATTTTTCCGCACTGTAATTGTTTTGTGACAGAAGTGGTTAATTAATTTAACGAGAGTCAGTTGATTTAAATGACTTTTCGCGATGTCCTGTCACACAACGCCCGGGATGCAAATAAATTCTCTGCAATAATAATATATTTTCCAGCGGAATGGAGGAAACCAGTGTGACAGAGAGTAGATTTATTTTCTATTTAAAGTTTTATGATTTATTTTTAGGAGGCGCCTTTTCACTGTGTCCACACAACGGTGTGATTTAACGAGGTGTCACTGAACGCCTCGTCGCTGCTGCTGCTGTAAGTCATGTTACATCTGTACTCTGTTGTGTGAATTTGCTGCTACAGTAAAGATTTCACTAAAAATGAAAAGAAAAGAAACATGTTTCCTCCTCATTCTTTAAGTGTTTATTAAACGTTCATACTCTACATAGACAGATAATAGAGACTCAGCAGCAGAGGATCCACAGATGAAGAGTGATGACTTAATGTCTGTATTTACATTTACACTACTCACAGTAAGTTAGCAATATTGTTATTTACATGAGTGCTTTTCCTATTTGGTCTGAATTTTAATGAAATAAGTAAAAGTTCCCTTTGATATTACTAATAATGAATGAGTTCATTAGTTCAATATTTATTACCCCAAACATTTAGACAACAACAAGGATAGCCCCAAATAACAAAAATTGACAATGTCAGTAGCGGGTGTTTCCACCATTTGCCGCAATGACAGCTTGACTTACTGACAAAACCAGCTTTTTATACCCACAGAATGTTGAAACTGATGCCACACTGAAAAGGATATGACATCCACTGAGTCTCTCACCATATAAGCTAACTTATTGTGAGTAGTGTATGTCGACAATGGAAAGCTTTTTAAGTGTCCATCCATCTTTTACTGCTTTCCCATCAGTGATAGAACCTGATACTTCTTTTAGTCCCTGCTCTGTGGAGGTTCCAGTCGAGCTGATACTAAACTGTGACGTGGACAGACTGCAGGCCACTGATTGGTCAGAGAGTGTCGTCACTGGAAGAGTTATGAGCGCGACGTCCGACACAAGAATCGAACCGAACAATGTTGAACTGTAGATCAGTTAAAAAGACTTGAAAATCCTGAAAACACTATTAAATTAGTTGTTGACTATTTGTCGACTAGTCAAGTAATCGTTGCGGTCCTACCTGGTACCTGGTCCTTTTTTTAGTCCCTGCTCTGTGGAGGTTCCAGTCGAGCTGATACTAAACTGTGACGTGGACAGACTGCCGGCCACTGATTGGTCAGAGAGCGTCGTCACTGGAAGAGTCATGAGCGCGACGTCCGACACGAGAATCGAACCGAACAATGTTGAACTATAGCTCAGTTAAAAAGACTTGAAAATCCTGAAAACATGCGTTAATCTGCAACATTTAACAAGGACATTTGTAAAATGTCCATATTTAACAGAGGAGTCTGGTGTATTTAGCGACAGCACTGCTGAAAGACGGAGATGGTGAGCCCAATCACAAGCCGTTCAGCCGTATTTCACTTCAGTGACTGTGTCAGACGGAGTCTGTGCTCCGCTCATGCAGGAAGTACTGAACCATTCAGTGAACTCATCTGTTTAGAAAACTGAGGAAAATGATTCACTGCAAAGAAAACAACTGCTTTGACCGTCACCAGTTTGTGTGTTGGTGTCGTCACGGCTGTTTCTATGACGACCCCACCCATGTCAAAGAGGAACGGTAAAGAAACAATGAAAACCACGTGTCTGATACCAAACTGAGTAGAGTCGGGCTGAGCTGTGGTGGAACTGTGGTCCTGGTCTTCCTCCCAGTGGGACGTACCTGAACACCTCACCAGGAGGCGTCCAGACCAGATGTCAGAACCACCTCATCTGGTTCTTCTTGGTGTGGAGGAGCAGTGTCTCCTCCCAGAGGAAACTCATTTTGGCCGATTGTAGCCGCGGTTTCGTTCTTTCACAACCTGAACTGATCCACCTGTCGATCTCTCGCTCCGCTCTTCCCATGTCTCATGGTGTCTCATGGTGTCTCATGGTGTCTCATGGTGTCTCATGGTGTCCTCCAGGCTGCTTCACACTCAGCTGTGAACCGCTTCAGTGCGAGTCGAAGGTCGAGGTCCGATGAAGTAAACAGTGACCCAATCCTGAGTCATTCAGTGGAAAATCAAATGTCTGATGTTTTTTGGTGTGTCCCCGTGTCCTTCCTGTATCTAAACATCACTAAAGTGTCACTGTAAACTCTTCAGCCACTTCAGCCAAAGAAGGGCTTCTCTGTTTACCTGAGCTCCAGCAAGAGGTTCTGAAAAGTCCAGTTTAGTTACGTAACTAGCACATTTGCCGTGCAACGAACCCTCCCCCAACAGCTACTCCTGGTCATGGACGTGAACATTCAACCTGAAGAAGAAGAAGAAGAAGAAGAAGAAGAAGAAGAAGAAGATCAAGAAGAAGAAGAAGAAGAGGATCAAGAAGAAGAAGAAGAAGAAGAAGAGGAGGATCAAGAAGAAGAAGAAGAGGATCGTTTCAGGGGACGAGAGCGACCGAAAATAAAAATGTTACAGCAGAGTTTTTCTGCCAAAACAACAGTTTGGCTTTGACGAGTCGCTCGCGTGTTTATCGACTTTTCCTCGTGTCCGGCTCGCCTCGCTGCAGACGCCGACGCGCTCGTCATTTCCTCGGCTGATTATTTCCAGCCGGTTAAATTTGAATCAAGTTGCTTCGCAAATAGAATGAGTGAGTGCACAGTTGAAATGCAGCTGTTTGATTTCAGTGGAGTGATTAAGAGTCAGTGCAAACTTCATTTAAATTCATCAGCGAGGCTCGTCGCGGCTTAACACTCATTTTCATTCACCTCACCTGTTCGTCATTAGGGGAGTGGATTTAACAGGAGCTGGTACAGATAATGAGTTTACAGCTTTCATGTGGAAAATCCCCGCAGACTCTTTGTTCACACACAGAGCAGGTGAACGCGAAGACGACGGGGCTGAACTCGGGGCGAAACTGATGAGGTTCACATTTATTCAGACGTGTCGCTGCAGGTTTGTCTCTCTGCTTTTGGGCCGAAAACCAAAGTGAAGCATCGGTATGATGCAGATGAAAGAGCGTAATGAATCCTTAACCTTGTTTTTGTGCAGATTAACAATAGTTGGAATTTAAATAATCCATTTAATAAGACAGAATAATTATTTTATGCTGAAATCTTGCCCAGGGATGTGCAAATTAGATTTTTTTGAAGTGTAATATAGTCAAAAGAGAAATGTTGCTGCTGCTTTAGTGGTGTGAAAAATATTCTGATTTATTTTTCTTTTGTAATTATTTAAGACTTTTTTTTTTGTCTGATCAGTGACACTTTTCCACTACACTGTTCCAGCACGGCTCGGCTCGGCTCTACTCAGTTTGGTATCAGACACGTCGTTCTCCGTGACTTCATCGTTCCTCCTCGATGTGGTCGTCATAGAAACAGCCGTGACGACACAAAGACACAAACTAGTGACGGTCAAAGCAGTTGTTTTCTTTGTCGTGAATCATTTTCCTCAGTGTTATAAACAGATGAGTTCACTGAATGGTTCAGTACTTCCTGCATGAGCGGAGCACAGACTCCGTCTGACACAGTCACTGAAGTGAAATACGGCTGAACGGCTTGTGATTGGGCTCACCATCTCCGTCTTTCAGCAGTGCTGTCGCTAAATACACCAGACTCCTCTGTTAAATATGGACATTTTACAAATGTCCTTGTTAAATGTTGCAGATTAACACGTGTTTTCAGGATTTTCAAGTCTTTTTAACTGATCTACAGTTCAACATCGTTCGCTTTGATTCTCGTGTCGGACTTTGTCGCGCTCGTGACTCTTCCAGTGACGACGCTCTCTGACCAATCAGTGGCCGGCAGTCTGTCCACGTCACATTTTAGTATCGGCTCGAGTGGAACCTCGACAGAGCAGGTACTAAAAAATACCAGGTTCTATTAGTAATGGGAAAGTAAAAAAGAAAAAAAAAAAAAGTAGAGTTGAACCATGCCATGCCGAGCTGAGCTTGAACTGTGTAGTGGGAAAAACATAATCAATATAAAAACAATATATATATATATTCATAGTTCAATAATATTTCAGTCAGAAATAATGTATTTCAGTTTCAAATTTATAGATTGTCAAAGGACTAAAACCAAATCTGTCCAAATCTTCTGTCATTAATATTATTTTTATGTTTATTATTATTATTATCATAATAAAACCATGGAGGCTTGATGTTAGAGAAACTCCCGTGTCCTGCCGTCTTTTCCTCCTTCGCCGTCTCTGTTTCCTTTGGCACTTATTAACAATGTTTCTGGGTCGGTAGATCATTTGTTTGCTCCAGAAAACAGCGACAAATGTTTCGCGATCCACTCAAAGTGACGTCATCTTCAAACAACCAAAGATAATCGGTTTACTGTCATGGCGGAGAAAAGAGACCTGGACATTTTTACAGGTTTAAGACGCTGAAATTTAAAAAATTATGAAAATAATTAATCGTTAAACTGTAGATACGACTGAACGTTATTTATTCTCTGTCGTTTTTTTAAACACAGAACATTGTGTTTCCTTTGTATCCTGCATCAATTTGCCATTTTCCAGCAAAAACACAGTGAAACGGATGCTAATAATGGGAGCGGTGTTTTTTCTTCCCGTTTATTACATTGTGTGATTATTTTTAACATCATAAAAACAAGTTTATGCAAAATATTTGTTATTTCAGCTTAAATTATGGCTAAAAATGCCATAGAAATGAGAAGATAGTTGATTTAAACCGGGGATGGGACGATAACACTCGTTTTAGTCCAATTATGAAGCTGTGAACAACACATTTGTGCCGAGTTATTTCAAGTTTTAGACACATTTTTGCAGTTTGTTCATAGTGAAGCATGAGATTCATCAGATTTTTGCGTCATATCGGATTTTCCATTTTTATCTGTCCGATATCCGATCCACTGACTTTGACCGTACTGATTCCCATCCCTGATTTAAACTGGGCTTCGGTGGAAGGTTCCATCTGTGAGTTTGTTTATCCACAGTTGAAGATGCTTCACTAATTATTTTAACCTTTACACATCGTTATTCATTTTATTTCTGACAGTCTTTTCTCTCTTTTTTTGAACCCTTTAAACTGCTAAATGGACTTTTAAGTAAAAATAAAGGAGAAGCCTGTTGAATTAGACTCAGCCACCAACAGGATAACAACAGGAACTCTGCTCTGTCATGCCATTATGGGAATTATGTTTTCAAAGAGTTGGCAAATGACCCTCTTAGATTCAAAATGGAGCCTCTATTATGTCCATTCAGTGAGTCGCTCCATTTCAGACAAAGGAGGAGGCGGCAAAGATGGAGAGAGAGGGAGATTAAACGCACCATTAGGCCCAAATGAGTGAAGAGGAATCAGAAAACAAACAGAGCCGCTGGCAGCGTTAAAAGAGTCAATTACCACCATTATTATTGTTATTATCACCGCGCTCATGTTTACTGTGGTTATTCACTGTCTCGCTGTGACACAGCAGCTGATGAGAGGACGCGCTGTAAACCGAGGGACGTCCAGAGGACACGAGTCTGGACTCATCACTGGAGACGCTGACGGAGACAGAAGAGATGACCCGTTACTTCTTCTAACGTGAATTACTGCCGTTTTTCTTCAGCAGAAACTGGTGTTAGTCACTTAACAAAAGTGTTCACATGATGATAATCTACGCTAGTTTAAGTCCACAATATCATAAAAACATGTTCGTGGATTTATGTCACTGTTGGACAGACTTGTCTAACAGGAAATTGAAATTTTTGTCACTTTGTAAACCGCCCACTCTCCTGCACCAAAGTCCATAGAGAAAATCAGCGTTTTTAGCTCACAGTAACACGAGAGACACTGATCCACTGGTTCCTCCTTCAGTAAGTTCAAATGTGTCATTTGATCATTTCTGTGTTTGAAATCCTTTGTTCAGATTTACCTCAGTGACACAAAGTGGCCACACGAGGCAGCAGTAGTAGCAGCAACTCATGTGTCCCTGTGAGCTAAAATCACTGATTTTCTCTATGGACTTTGGTGTGGGAGAGTGAGTGGTTTACTAACGTCACTTTCCTGTTGGAAAAGTCTGTCTAACAGTGAGATAAAGACGTGAACATGTTCTTAAGATGGTGTAGACTTAATATGACTGATTATATCAAGATTAACAACAGGAAAGTGAAGTTTGTAAACCACTCACTCTCCCACACCAAAGTCCATAGAGAAAACCAGTGATTTTAGCTCACAGGGACACAGGAGCTGCTGGTCTACTGCTGCCTCGTGTGGTCACTTTGTGTCACTGAGGGAAATCTGAACAAAGGATTTCAAACATTTAAATCATCTAATGCCACATTTGAACTTACTGAAGGAGGAACCAGTGGATCAATGTCTCGTGTCCCTGTGAGCTAAAAAAGCTGATTTTCTCTATGGACTTTGGTGTGGGAGAGTGAGTGGTTTACAAACTTCAGTTTCCTGTTGGAAAACAGTGAGATAAAGATGTAAACATGTTCTTAAGTTACTGTAAACATAAGCAGGTGTAGATTTTTTTATTTTATTACACAAGCCTTTTCTTAAGTGGCTAAAATCAGTTTTTTCTTTTTCCTTTGTCCTTTAAACCCGTTCCCACAGGTTTGCCAGAGCATGATCTTGTTTTATTCCTGCTTTTACTTGTTTGTTTATATATTTTTTTTTCTTCTGTTTTTTTTCCACATTTACATCTGTGAAAACACTCGTGTCACTTTGTGTTTATTTAAGTTGCTTTATCATCATTATTATGATTATTATTCTGGTTATTATTAAAGGCTGTTTTATTTTGACAGTCTCTTTGCTGCTGCTGCTGATGATGATGACCTCATCAGCCAAAGGTGACACAGATTTCCACGGTGGGTAATTAACTCTTTAATTAGAACCAACCCCTGAGCTGTGCTCACCGTTGCCATGACGACACTGCAGCATCTCACGCACACACACACACACACGTGTGTGAAAGGTGAATGTGTGTAGCTCCGCGATGAGGCTGATGTTGACAAATGAGCATCTTTAGTGGAGCTGCCCATTAGCCAATTAGCTCTGTGTGTGTGTATGTGTGTGTATGTGCCGCCTCCTGATGCATGATGGGAGTCTGGACGGTGTCATGTCCACACTTTTATTCAGCTTTATTTTTTTTTAATCTCCTCTGAACGACTTCATTAACCTTTGTGTTCAGAGTAAAGACTGCAGCTTCTTCACCAACACACTCTGAACACTCTATACTGATCCATCTTCATCCTCCTCTTCCTCCTCTTCTCCATCTTCATCCTCCTCTTCCTCCTCTTCTCCATCTTCATCCTCCTCTTCTCCATCTTCATCCTCCTCCTCCTCCTTATTCTCCTCTCTATTAAAGCAGTAGTGAAGCCTCATGTTTACAGGCAGCTTCACTCACATAAATTACTATTGAATCAATAGATTCAATAGTAATAAGACTGTGTGTTTTGTGTGTGTGTGTAGCTGGTCTTCCTTATGTTGTGGGGACCTAAATGTGTCTCCACACTCACATTATGGGGACTTGTCTTCCTTATGGGGACAAAAATCAAGTCCCCATAACGTAAATGACTCCATTTTAAAGTGAAGACATGTTTTAAAGTTAGGCTGAGGTTAGGGTTAGGTTAAGGTTAGAGGTCAGGGTCAGGGTTAGGACACTAGTAATTATGGTTAAGGTTAGAGTAAGTCTCCAGGAAATGAATGGAAGTCAATGGAATGTCCTGTGAAGTCATGGAAACCTGTGTGTGTGTGTGTGTGGAGGTCACAGGTCAGTGAGGTCACAGGTCGTCGTCCTGCAGAGAAGAGGGCAGAGAGAAAAAAAAAGAACAACTTAGTGATTTATACAATGTTTAAGAACAAAAGCAGGCGTCTGTCTCTCTGTGAAATGAGAGACAGACAGACAGACAGACAGACAGAGAGGGAGGAGGACAGTGATGAGAGCAGATGGGAGGATTCTCACATGATAACTCACTAATGACTTACTGTAAAGAGAGAGTGTGTGTGCGCGTGTGCACGTGCACGCAGGCAAGTGTGACATCTGGAGAACAGAAGAAAGAAAACCACAAGAAACATTTGAAGTTTTTCATCTTTACACCAAACAACACACACACACACACACACTCTGGTTTTCATGACTTCACAGGACATTCCATTGACTTCCATTCATTTCCTGGAGACTTACTCTAACCTTAACCATAATTACTAGTGTCCTAACCCTAACCCTGACCTCCAACCTTAACCTCAGCCTAACTTTAAAACATGTCTTCACCTTAAAATGGAGTCATTTACGTTATGGGGACTTGATTTTTGTCCCCATAAGGAAGACAAGTCCCCATAATGTGAGTGTGGAGACACATTTAGGTCCCCACAACATGAGGAAGACCAGCTACACACACAGAGTAAATGTCGTGTGTCTTTCTCGTCCTTTGACTGTCTCCTCACTTCATGTCTTTGTTTGTTTGTGGTCTCAGTGTTTGTCCTCTCGTCTTCTCTCTTGTGTATAATCGTCTTCATTGTGTCTGTTGTTGTTTTACAGTCACTTTTGTTTCATGTTTTGTTTACTTTCTCTTTTTTTGCACTTTTGTGTTTGTTTTGGTGTTTTTTTCCCTCTTGTTTTACGTCAGACGTCACAAACGTCTGTACATATTATGTCTCTTCCATCACTTTGATTTTGTATCAGTTTATGTTTTTTCCTTCTTTTTTGCGTCTTTTGTCTTTATTTTCCTCTCTGGTCCCTTGAAACCTTTATTTGTGGTTGTTTTACAGGTTTACAGTCAGTTTCTTCACATTGTTTGTATTTTGCATCTGATTCTGGTTGATTTTTATCTCATTATGGTGCTTTACAGTTTTTTAAACTCTTTTTTGTCCCTATTTTCCATTATATTGTGGCTGATTTGCTCTTTTGTCTCATCGTGGACGTCGTGCGTGTCTTCGTCTCTCTGTCTCTCTCTCGTTTGTCTTCCTCTTTACTCTCCTTCTGTCTTTATTTGTTGTTCTCATCTTCTCATTTTGCTGTTTCAGTGTCACCACTGTTCGTCTCTGTGGTTGTTTTACATCTTTTGTTGTCCTTTTGTCTCCTGTCCGTCATGTTTTGGTTAATTAGCTTCTCACTAAACTTGTTTAACTGCTCATCATTTTGCCTCTTTGTGCTGATTTTGATCACTCTGTCTCTTTACTCTGTGTCCTATTGTGCATGTTTTGCATCATCTCTGTTGACATTTTGCGTCTCGTCGCGTCTCATTTTGCTCATTTTGTGTGTTGTTGTTTCATCGGTCCGTCGTTTCACATATGTCTCTCTTTATCATACATTTTTATGCTGGTTACGTTGTTTCCTGCGGTCACTTTGTGTCTTTACTTTGTGCCTTGTCGTGTGTTTTTGTATTTTTTCGCTCGTCTTTGCAGATTTCTCTCTTTATTGTTCATCTCTCTGGTGACCCTGTTGCCATTTTGCGTCTTAGTTCGCTCAGTTGGCGTCTTCGCTGCAGTCGTTATTGTCTCGTTGTGGTCGTTTTGTGTCTCCGTCGTCAGTAATCGTCTTCCTTGCTGTCCCGTGTGATCTGTCCATTATGTTCTGGTCGGTGAGCTCCTCTGTGTAGTTGTTTAACTGCTCATCATTTCACACGTTTTGCATCTTTGTAGTTTTGTCTCTTCGCTGCTCCTCTCTCTGTCGTCTCATTATGTCTCTGTAGTCACAGTTTATCAACTTTGTGTGTCTCTGTTGACATTTTGCGTCTCTTTGAGCTCATTTTGTGTGTTGTTGTTTCATCGGTCCATCATTTCTCGTTAGTATCTCTTCGCTGTAATTTTTTATGACGGCTACGTTGTTTCCTGTGGTCACTTTGTCTTTTTACTTTGTGTCTTATTTTGCATCTTTTGGGCATTTTTGTAGTTTTGCCTCTTTACTGTTCATCTCTGTCGTCTTTGTTGCCATTTTGCATCATATTCCTGTCAATTATCTTCTCTCTGTGTAGTTGTTACTGATGCTCTTGTGCTTCTTCTTTTTGTGTCTCTTGGTAATTTTGCATCTCTTTCATGATGTGAATTTCTCTTTTCTCGCTTTTCCCTTTGTTAAGTGTTTGAAGAAATGTTAACAGGCTTCCCCTGCAGCCACACACACACACACATTTGCACTTCTATCATAGTGAGGACCCTCATAGTCATAATGCATTCTCTAGCCCCTTACCCTAACCTTAACCATCACAACTAGATGCCTAACCCTAACCCTAAAACCAGGTCTTAACCCTGAAAAAGGCCTTTAAAGAAGTGAGGACCAGACAAAATGTCCTCACTTTGTAGGTGTTTATACAATTTTTGGTCCTCATTCTGCAGCAAGTACAAGAACACACACACACACACACACACACACACACACACACACACACACACACACACACACACACACACACAGTCTTCCCTCCATCTGCCTGATGACACAAATTGTGTGAGATTGTGTGATAAGTGAATGGATGATAAGTTTCACACATTCACGCCTTCACACACACACACACACAAACTGACTTCCTCCCTGATCCCGACCAATCAGAACACAGACTGGCCCTCGGAGCTAAGTGGTAATTATCTCAGAGAGACTCTGACCCAGACCCACAGCCCTGAAAGAAGAAGTCTGATTTAAAGGAGAAGTACGGCTAATTAACGAGGGAGTGAGGAGGAAAACCCGAGGCAACGAGAGGAAAGGAAGGAAGGGAAGGAGACAGAGGAGGAGAGACAATGTCAGTGTGTTTAGGAACCAGAGGTTGTAATGTTAAATGACACAAACAAACACTGGGATGAGAAAATAAACACATCACTGCTGTAAGAGTTTGTGATTTAACGTTAGATTTGCATCTTTTTTTTTTTTTCATGTTGAAAATATTAAAAAAGTGACATTTTAACTCGTGAAACAAGTGGAAATGAAAACAAACAGGAAAATTAACATTTGTGTGATGAAAAGGACAGAATTATTGGTTCAGGGTTGAGTTCATAATTTTCCACAATTTTAAAGACTTTGACCAAAAATTAACTAAAATGCAGTTTCAATATGTCAGTGATCTCAGAAGCTGAAGACAAAAGGAAAAACTTAACTTAAGCCACTTAATAAAACACTGACCTCATAAAATCTACATCAGCTTAAGTTGATGACTTTTTAGCAATATCTTCACATCATTATCTCACTGTTAGACAGACTTTTTCAACAGGAAACTGAAGTTTGTAAAGCACTCACTCTCCCACACCAAAGTCCATAGAGAAAATCAGTGATTTTACATCACAGCACACAGGAGTTGTTGATCCACTGCTGCCTCCATCACTAAGTTTATGTTTATTCTTTTTGTGACTTCGGCTTTTGAAATCTCTCATTCAGATTTACCCCAGTGACACAAAGTGACCACACGAGGCAGCAGCAGACCAGCAGCTCCTGTGTCCCTGTGAGCTAAAATCACTGGTTTTCTCTATGGACTTTGGTGTGGGAGAGTGAGTGGTTTGCAAACTTCAGTTTCCTGCTGGAAAAGTCTGACTAACAGTGAGATAAAGACATAAGCATTTGCTTAAGGTATCATAGATTTAACCTGATGTATATTTTATAAGGTGAGGCTTTTGTTCCGTAGCTAAAGGCAGTTTTTCCTTGATTTCAGTCGGACTTTTTGAAACTCCGTCTCAGCAAAAGCTTTCCGTCTCTGTCCCTGCTGTTTCAGTGTGTAATCTCTGACATGTTCTCACCTGACAGTGGACAGTGCTGTGTCCTCACATGTGTAATGTGGCGTTGAGGCATGAGAGACCGCAGATCACAGAGGGAGGTGGAGGTGATGGAGGAGGTGATGGAGGAGGTGATGGAGCGGGTGAACGTCCTCCAGACTGTTCCAGAATCACCTGCTGTGAGAGAGTCAGCAGTCGCGTGGATAAGAGGAAATGATGATCATTACAGGAGGAGTGAGACGGGAAGACAGCGGTGTCCAACACATGTCCTCTGTCAGCAAGCTGCTCATTAATCTGCTGCTGACCTTCAGAGGACAGAGTCAGGCAGACACAGAGGAGGAGGAAGAGGAGGAGGAGGAGGAGGAAGAAGACGATGAAAGAAGAAGAAGAGGATGAAGGAGGAGGAGGAGGGGGAGGAGGAGGAGGAAGAAGAGGAGGAGGAAG
>JAFBJR010019388.1:0-434488 GCA_016785285.1 Brachirus orientalis | reverse complement strand
AGGAGGAGGAGGAAGAAGAAGAAGAGGATGGAGGAGGAGGAGGAGGAGGAAGAAGACGATGAAAGAAGAAGAAAAGGATGAAGGAGGAGGAGGAGGGGGAGGAGGAGGAGGAAGAAGAGGATGAAGGAGGAGGAGGAGGAGGAAGAAGAAGAAGAGGATGAAGGAGGAGGAGGAGGAAGAAGAAGAAGAAGAGGATGAAGGAGGAGGAGGAGGAAGAAGAAGAGGATGAAGGAGGAAGAAGAAGAAGAGGATGAAGGAGGAGGAGGAGGAAGAAGAAGAAGAAGAGGATGAAGGAGGAGGAGGAGGAAGAAGAAGAGGATGAAGGAGGAGGAGGAGGAGGAAGAAGAAGAAGAAGAGGATGAAGGAGGAGGAGGAGGAGAAGAAGAGGATGAAGGAGGAGGAGGAGGAGGAAGAAGAAGAAGAAGAGGATGAAGGAGGAGGAGGAGGAGGAAGAAGAAGAAGAAGAGGATGAAGATGAGGAGGAGGAGGAAGAAGAGGTGGAAGACGAGGAGGATGAAGATGAGGAGGAAGAGGATGAAGGAGGAGGATTGTTTTCATCTTTGGTGATGAAGATGTTGACAGTTTCAGGTTCACATTGTGACGGTGACCTTTTCCTAAAGGTCACGGTCTGTTTGTCCTTCCTGTCACTTTCCTGACACATTTAAACGACTCAGACTCTCAAGCTCTACTTCATTATTATATATCATATATTATTACAGGCTCGTGATGACAATCTATATTCTGTACATACATGTCTACTGCTAACAGTGAAAGAAAAGAAAGGAAAAATAAATAGTGAAAAACTTTGATGGACCAAACAATTAAGGGAAAGAGGAGGATTTACTGCTGAGTGTTTGTGTTGACAGGTTTGAACGCTGAGTTCTTCTTCCAACAAATGAAAATGTGTCTCACCCTCGACCATGGACAGACGACAGACGACGACGACGACGACGACGACGACAACAGTCAAAGTGAACAGAATTCCAGAAACAAAACAAATCGTTCACTTCTACTTTTGTCAATAAGACACAGTTGGAGATTTGAGTTTTAGTTTTTCACATAATCCTGTTGTTTTGTTGTGTTTGACAAAAATCCACATTTGTTGATGATGACATTGAAGCTGAAGAAGGACGATTAAAGGTTAGTTAAAGGGTCAGGTCGGTACTAGTTCTGGTTAAGGTAGTGTCCAGGAAATGAATGTAAGTCGGTGCAATGACCTCTGAAGTCATGGAAACCAGTGTGAGTGTGTGTTTGTGAGGACATTTTGTCTGGTCCTCACTTCTTTAAAGGCCTTTTTCAGGGTTAAGACCTGGTTTAAGGGTTAGAATTGGGTTTAGGTTAAGTTTAGGGTAAGGGGTTAGGGAATGTATGATGAATATGAGGGTCCTCACTATGATAGAAGCACAAACATACGTGTTTGTGCGTGTGTGCATAGGCATTTGTGTGCGTATGTGTGTGTGCACGTGTGTACATGCGTGTGTGCACGTGTGTGTATGTGTGTGTGTGCATGTGTGTATGTGTGTGTGCATGTGTGTACATGCGTGTGTGCACGTGTGTGTACGTGTGTGTGTGCATGTGTGTATGTGTGTGCACGTGTGTACATGCGTATGTGCACGTGTGTACATGTGTGTGTGTGCATGTGTGTATGTGTGTGCATGTGTGTATATGTGTGTGTGCACGTGTGTGTATGTGTGTGTGTGTACGTGTGTGTGTGCATGTGTGTATGTGTGTGCGTGCATGTGTGTATGTGTGTGCACGTGTGTACATGCGCGTGTGCACGTGTGTACATGCGTGTGTGTGCATGTGTGTACATGCGTGTGTGTGCATGTGTGTATGTGTGTGTGCACGTGTGTGTATGTGTGTGCACGTGTGTACATGCGTGTGTGTATGTGTGTGCACGTGTGTACATGCGTGTGTGCACGTGTGTACATGCGTGTGTGTATGTGTGTGTGTGCATGTGTGTATGCGTGTGTGTGCATGTGTGTATGTATGTGTGTGCACGTGTGTACATGCGTGTGTGCACGTGTGTACATGCGTGTGTGCATGTGTGTATGTGTGTGTGTGCACGTGTGTACATGCGTGTGTGCACGTGTGTACATGCGTGTGTGCATGTGTGTACATGCGTGTGTGCATGTGTGTATGTGTGTGTGTGCATGTGTGTATGCGTGTGTGCACGTGTGTAGACTAAAGACTTGCTTCAGCCAGAACACGTCAGTGAAGCTCGTGCAGTGAAGCAGTGAACACGCTCAGACTTCTTCCCTCCTGAATTATTCATCTGTTTGAGTGAAGTAACACACATCTATTATTGATGGCTGCTTCCCTGGTGTCAGACTGTACCAGCAGCAGCACAGTGACACCTGTAGGGGGCGCTGCTGAGGGCGACGACACGCTGTTTTTCACCACTTTACGGCACATGAAACACTCTTTACTGTGGGACGATTTACATGAGGTGAAGAGAAATGATGCTGTTGTCACTTTAAAGAAACCACTTACTGTTTAAGGCAGGGGTGTCAAACGTACGGCCCGCGGGCCAGAACTGGCCCACCAGAGGCTCCACTGTGGTCCACAGGGTGAATTTATTATTAGAATCTAATTATGTGAAATACTCTATTTGTGCCTTTTGTGGATCCACTGTGATCTGTGAGCTGTGATACACGTGTGTAAATAGTCAAGTTAAACATAATATTGTTATAATTACACTTAGTTTCCTCAAGAAATCTCACGTTGTTTATAATATGGTTTGTAGAAAGATACTTCATTAATGTAAAACAAAGGAAAACATTTGCAGGCCTTGTATTACTGGTCTGAATAAATATAAATGTAACTCCAAAATAATAACAATGTAAAAATAAGATATAATTAATGCATAATCAAGTTTTTTTTTTATCATTTAATATTGTCAGGGACTTACTAAGTAATTTCAACACATTCTTTATATTATTTGATTATTATTTGTGGATTAAAGAGAAGCGTTAAGAATCTTAACCAGGTTTATTTGACCTGGTCAAACATGTGTTAGTTCTAATATTTTCATGTCCAAAACAGAATTATATTTGTAAATCATATTCCAGTTTCATCAGCGAGTGTCATGTATTACATGAGATATTTAAAAAATATTTTTAAAATAATATTAACTGGATCAACTAGAACTGATATATATATACTGATATATATATATAGTATTTATTCATTTATTTATTTTACATCCGATACGTTTAATTCAATCATATTTTTAGGATGTTTTGGCTGATAAGGACTTAAATCGTCACTGTGATTCAGGACTTTAAACTGTAGGGGGCAGTGTGTAGCCTCTCGGCGTGAAGACTTTTCCGGAATTTAATAGAAGAAGAAGAAGAAGGACAGGTGCGTTGTGTGGGTTAGAGCACCACGTCTGTCTCCTCTGGACTGAGTAGCCGGTGGAGGAGACAGACCCTGGATTGGGACACAGCTGTGGACAGACAACAGTGATGGACAGGTTGACAGATGAGGCCAGACAAGAGTCTCTGTTCATATTCAGGGTATTCAGGCATTATGTGTGTTGATACCATGAGGCAGCCTGTGGCTAAGAGGGAAGGAATTGGGCTTGTAACTGGTTCAATCCCAGGACGTGTGTGTTCTTGTATTTGTTGCAGAGTGAGGACCAAAGCTTTAAACCCTACAGAGGGAGGACATTTTGACTGGTCCTCACCCCTTAAAGGGGCTTTTTCAGGGTTAAAACCTCGTTTTAGGGTTAGGGTTAGAATTTGGTCCTCACTATGATAGAAGCACAAACCCATGTGTGTGTAAAAAAGGGGCAAATTCACTAGCAATGATTGGTGTGTATGCAAAAAAATATTACTAATTCTAAACTTGAATTGAAAAATAAAATACAACAGCAGATGTTTTATTTGCTGCAAACTAATAAACCAGGTTTGGTTTTTAAAACTTAAAAGCTTCAAAATTAACTCAGAATAAACACTTTAGATTTAAGAAATTTATAGGTTTCTTTAAAGAAATGAAAATGTTTTTCTTCCCACACACTACTGGGGATCAGGGGCTGCTTAGTTTGCTTATACCTCGGCCCGGTTCTGGGCTGCCGGTTTGAATCCCGACAGGTCAAGGGCTGGGTTACCCGATCCCCACTGCTCCACTGTGCTGGGCCTAAATCTGGAAAAATCTGGAAAAAATTAACATCTGCAGATAATCTGTCATCTCATCAGATAATCCCGAGCCGTCACATTCATTTATCTCGTTATAACGGACTGTTAACGTTGTCGTTATTACAGGATAACAGTAGCTGTTCTCATAAACTTTCACTGGAGGTAATTATGTTTCTGAAAAAGACAACAGTTGAGAGTGTTTTTGTTTATCTGACAGGAGTGAGACGTTCCGCCGCACACACACACGCACACGCACGCACACACACACACACACACACGCACACACACACACACGCACACACACACGCACACACACACACACACACACACACACACACACACGCACACACACACACTCTGCTCCCTGAGGCAGATGCAGCAGCTTCACTGCACATTTCCATGATAAGAGTTGAGTTGACAGCCGTGAGCACGTAAACGGCTTCTGTTTGCAGGGAAACATCAATCATCCACAAAAGCCGCCTCCCAGGTGGCGCTGACCTCTGGTGACCTCACAGCTCTTCCACACTTCCTCCCGTGCACGTCCTCTGTGTGTGCGTGTGCGTTTACAGTGACAACTCTTGCTCACTTCCAGTGTATTTTTCCACTTTTATCCACATGGACAGATTCACTCCTGGCATTAAAACACTGACATAAAGACACATCTAGAGTTGGATATTGACACATGAGAAACGTCCTAGAGCAGAGGAATGACGTCCACTCTTAGACAGCGTTCTCCCAGTGACACTTTATAACAGAAAAGTTAATTTTGGGTTTTTGACAGCTCCAAACTGCAGCGAGCAACTCTGCCAAGATAACAGTTATTTTGAATTTATTTTGTAAGTGAAGACTGTGAAGGATATTCTGGGGCTCAGGGAAGAAAATAACTACATCCTGATGCATGAATCATAAAAAAGTAAAACCTGACTGCGTGGTTCCTTGCTATAGTTTTAAGGGATTATTATCAAAGGCCCTTTAGTCTAATTCACTGTGCGTGACACTGGAAAAACATAAACGTTAAAGTAAAAATACTCATTCTGCAAACAGCTGATGTGTCAGTAGTTATATTGTTATATTACATTCTTAAATGTAATTACTAATCTATCAACTTCTATCCTCTTTTTACTGCATCTAAAAAAAAACCCAAAACAAATGGTACATATTTAGTGGAGTAGAGTACTTAGATTAGACAAAATGTTCCCAATGTTCTTTAAATCCATAGAAATCTGTATTTCTATTCAAGGTGAAAGACATTTTTTTTTACTTATTTACCATCTATGTGATAATTTCCACCACGTAACATCAAGAGTGAGGAAGAAAATATACATTATGGCTAGTTTTTGTTACCAGTGGTTCATCGTGCAAGGCAAAAATCCAATCCAATGATCCCACGCTGCCTTCTTGACATCGTCAAACTAGACCTTTTGTCATTGTTTTGATTGCGATAGAGCATCCTAGCTGCAGACAATCCAATGTGCGTTCAACATCCATCCTGGATCAATTCCACTTTCACGTGTGCCAGTCACAGCACTGCCTGCAAATGATCTAAAAACTATGAAAAACATGTTTTGGTGGTCATGTTAAAGGTGTTAAATAACATATTTAGTCACTTATGTGTAATAATGAAGCTCATTTGTTTTAATGCTCTGCTGCGTCCGTGTTTGTATGAATTTTTCTTATTATTGTTCTTTTCTATGCTGATGAAACACTCATACACATACACATATACTACACTAATAATAATGAAAAATGGAATAATTCAAGTAATTTGCCGAGTATTTCTGAATTGTGGCCACTTTATTAGGGACACAGGACCTTCATCCTCTTGTTATATCAACAAGATACTTTATCCCAGAGATACCATTCTCTGTAAAGTTGACTGCGCAATAAAAGGCCAGTAGATCGGCAGTCTCTGAAATACTTAGACCAGCCATCTGACACCAAGAAAACATCCATTCAAAGTCATTTTAATCACATTTTTTCTTTGTTTTGAAGCTCAGTTTGAACTTTAGCAGGTTTTCTTCCACAGAAAGGCCACAAAAACAGAATTTCCCTATACAATCTTTTTCTTTTTCGTTTTTTATAACATTTCCATAAGCACAACATTGTTCCAGGAAATGTTTTAAACACACAATCCCTCCCAAAATGACTCAAAATGCTGTGGTATATAGGACAGAGCTGTATATGGTGCTGCAATGCCTCCACAGAAACACAGTTTGTGTCCAGAAGACAAAAAAAAAATAAGTTGCTTCTTCATAGAAATCTTATCTGACTTGTTATTGTCAGACAGAGAAAGTGAAATCTGCAGGAACATGGTGTTTCCCACTCTGAGTGAGAATAACATCTCACAGTGGGAGAAGAAGGAGCTGAGCGAGGATCAGGATGTCAGATGAGCAAAGGTGTTGAAACATCCAGAGATTAGTACCAGGCTTCCCTTTCCTAATCCCTGTCTTCTGTGGGAACTCAGTGAGACATGACAGGGGTTTAAGGAAGTGGCTTTACCTGGTGTGGTGCAGATAATCATCACTTCCTCCACTGACAGGAAGTCAATTCTGTCCTCAGGAAGTTTTCTCAGATCACATTTTGAGGTTGTGTGTGTGTGTTGTGAAGCATTTACGGGGGCTGCGTCTTGAGAAACATTCGATTCTCTGCTTCCTGGCAGGAATGTCCAGGAGGGACGAGGACAATGAAGGAGGGGGAAAAAAGGAAGTCAACGTTTTTACTTCCAAACTATCCTAATGTTTTCGTGTGGTCTCACACGAACGCTCAATGTCAACATGGGATTATAGCCACTTATATATATGTGATATGATATGTTAAGAATATATTTATTGCTCTCTATCACCATTAAATAGCCTTTTCCAGCTGGATACTCAAGTTTCACTCTGCTGCGCCAGACTCCATAGAGAAAACCATCATTTTTAGCTCAGCGGGACACAGGAGTTTCTGTTCCACTGCTGCCTCATGTGGCCATTTTGTGTCTCTTGAGTAAATCCAAACAAAGGATTTCAAACACCGAAGTTACAAAATAAGACATTTGAACTTACTGACGGAGGCAGCAGTGGAACAACCACTGTGTGCGGGCTGTGATGTAAAATCGATGATATTCTCAATGGACCTTGGTGCCGTGACTGAGGGTTTTACAAACTTTGGTTTCCTGTTGGAAAAGGGGGTTTAACAGTGAAATAAAAAAGATGTTGTAGACTTAAGTGATCTATCTATCTATCTATTACAATTCCATCACATTTATCCTGCTTTTTTCAGTATATAGTCTTTATTTGTTCATTTTTGTCAAAACAAACTTTACTTTTGACTCAGAGACCCCCCCTTTAACATGTTTAGTTCCATAAATCATCCTGTCACTTTTGAATACACTTAGGTTATTTGAGTAAATGTTAGATATTTGCATTAATGAACAGGTGTGCCTAATAAAATGGCGGCTGGGTGTATCACTTTAACTTTGTTTGCATAGTACACAGTGAGAAGGTGGAGTCGGAAACATGTACAGTTTACGCTTTTTTTCCCCCGATGTACTTGCGTGTGATTGGTTGATTGGGAGTGTCGTCATGGTTCCTGTGCTGTGGTTGGCTTGGGGGCGGGACCTAACGAGGTGCGCAGGTGCGTAAGACAGCAGGACAGCAAATTGGCGTGAGTTACGATAAGTTGGATGGTGTAAGTAAGTAAACACGAGTTAAAGAGCTTGAAAACGGTTTTAGAGTGTGTTTCACGGGTTATTTTGCTCTGTTTACTTAAACACAAGACTGTTTACAAGCGGAGACTTTCATTACTGCTGCCAGAAGTTCATTAACAGATGTAGTAGGTGATATTGTGTTGTTAGCCTCTCCAGCTAGCCGGATGATAAGTTAGCTTCTACCAGAGCCGAACAAGTGACCTGGGTGAAGTTTATAAGTTTATTTTGCTGATTAAAGACGTTCGGATCCAAACACTCAACGCTCCTGGAAGCTAAAGTGAAGCCCGGAGCTTCTTTACCTCAGAAAAGATTAAGGACCTCCATGTCAGCGGGCCACGGTCAGCCACCAGCCCGCCTTTACCCTGCCTTCAGTCCGCCATCGAGGACCTCCAACACGGGGACTGTGATATGACCCGCAGCTACTGTGAGTACTGGATGTGTTAAGGTTTATGTGTTTGTAGAAAGTTATTGGATGAAAATCTGGGGTGGCCATTTCCAAACATATTCGTTTCAAGATTATTTTTTTTATTTTTCGATCAAATGTTTTTATTGTCATTTGAAAGGCATTCTCACAATTATAGCAGCACAATAACAGTTTTAAAAGGTTAAAAGTATAAAATAACAAAAGATCATAAGAAGGAGAACCATCCCTTAAAAAGTATGCATGACAGACATGATATAAACGAATATAAACATACACAGACATACTGTATATATGTAGAACCACACATATAAAGTAAGGGATTTTGAATAAGGTGACATGATTATAAATAAAATTAAATGCAAGACTGAAAAAGTTAGACACAGATAAGAGTTCTTATATCAAAAGGACTTTGAAATCCTCATGGATGCGAACCGTGGACAGTTCAACATATGCAATATCAATCAAAGTAAATAGCTACTGTCGCTGACTTGGTGTATGAGGAGGTTTTCACCTGGTTGGAACCATCTTTTTGGCTCCTGTCAGGCCATGTTTTAGGGACTTTTCTTAAATGTAAGCTGCGAAAGATCGTTTAAAATATAAATAGGGGATGAAGGCGGCCATTAATGTGGACAGAACTCCCTGCACCATTTTTTAAAAATGTGCAACACCGGGACATTCCCAAATCACGTGAAGAAATGTACCTTCTGTGTCTGTGAAACATACAGAGTACAGTCAGGTAGTCAGGCAGTCGGTCAGGATTTCTGGATGATTGTGTAACTGCAACACAGACCATCTCAGTCAGTGTGAAGGTCAGGGAGATCTGCCCGCCATGACACATCAAATGGGAGAGTAATATACACTGCTCCAAAAAAATAAAGGGAACACTAAAATAACACATCCCAGATCTGAATGAATGAATGAATGAATGAGATAGATAGATAGATAGATAGATAGATAGATAGATAGATAGATAGATAGATAGATAGATAGAACTTTATTAAACCCTTGGGAGTTCCCTTTGGGAAATTATGGAAATAAATATTCTTATTAAAGAAATATTAAACTTTGTTCTTTACATAGTTGAATGTTCACAACAGCATGTGAAATTGATTGTCAATCAGTGTTGCTTCCTAAGTGGACAGTTTGATTTCACAGAAGTGTGATTGACTTGGAGTTACAATGTGTTGTTTAAGTGTTCCCCTCGTTTTTTTTCAGCAGTATATGTTTTCATGGGCCTGACGCAAATCCTTGACCAATCAGTGCTGATCGAGTGGACCCCATATGTTTTTATGGCTGTTCTTAACTGCAAGTAAAAGATTATTTAATTTATGATGTATAATTTAAGGCCGCAACGATTAATTGATTCGGTTACTAAATTAATTTTCAACCACTTTGGTTATGCAAAGATTGTCAACACACTGGTGCTCTTAGTAAGTCACCTGCCAAGTGTGAACCCTGTCAGACGTGTCCACATGTCCTCAACGCTGATAAAAGTTCCCCATCACAGATGTTTACTTTGTCCATTGTGGACTTGTGTTAATCTTTGGTGATTAACACGATATGGAAATTCATGTGAGACAGATCATCTCATTTCAGTTCTGTCTTTGCTGTGTTCTTTGCTGAGGTCGCCCCCAGTATTGAGACGTTACTAATGTACGTCACAGTTATCTGAAACGATCCGGTCAAAGGTCATCAGTCATGGTTTTTGAAATAGCATTGTCTGTCCACTCAGCTATTTTTTTTTTAATCGATCCAGACATGGGGGGATAAAAGAGCTTTGTGTTTTATTGTTGCTGATACAGTTGTGAGTGTTATTTGACGACGAAAGTTGAGGTCAAAGGTTTCTTTTGTCTCCAGCGAGGACAGACACATCTGTGAATGCCCCCAGTTTGACGTGCAATACAAAGACAAAGGTTCCTTTTACAAAAAAGGGTTAATTTGAAGACAAGGTGTTTTTATTTTAGATCTTAAAAGAAATATTAAAGTCTGACAGATGGAGATAAAAAAGCAGCAGAGTCCACTCCTGCCGCTGCTGCTGCTGCTTTCACTCTCTGAGCAGACCTGAATTTAAAACACTCTGGAGAGGAAGAAGGAAGACGCTCTGAGAATCAGAACGAGACGCTTCTGTCTGTCTGACACCAACGCGTGTCGTCTGTAGCGGACACAAAAACTTGTTTAAATCAGGCTCGGTTGTGTGTTTTTTACCTGTCCAGAATCTGTTAGACGGAGCTTAATTAAAAATGCAGAGAGGACATGAATATTATGAGATAAAATGTCGTGAAGATACAAAATGTTCCAACATTCAGTATTCAGTAATATTGCATGCTGTTTCAGTGTGTTGTACAAATATTAAACCAACATTAAGGTTAAAGTTAATCTTTTAATCCACTGAAATTGAAAGAGGGTGGTTATTTATAAAGTCTTTTTATTTTTATCTTTTTTTATTTATACAGTCTTTATACAGTTTTTTTTTTAAGCTTTTGTACAAACAAAATGTGCAATAAGAGTTAAGATTGTGCCACAGTTTCCTTGACTGTAACAGTCTTAATTCAAGGGCATATTTATCATTTAATCTTCATCAGATTGAGTCTTTAGCATGGCACTGTGAACTTTTTCACTCTGCTAATTATTAAGGAAAAGCAACAGCCTAAAAATGGTCAAGTGTAGTAAAGTGCAAATTCAAAACCTTTTGTAAAGGAGATGAGGATGGTTAAAGCTGCTGTTAGAGATTTTTATTTTGTCTAACTGCTGTTTTGTATTTCCTTCTGCATGTCAACTCATTAATTTGTTTAGGTGAGGGCTTAAAATATTTGAATGCGATTTGAGTCCTTAGGCCTACGATGATTAATCACATCATTATCGATCAAAATTAAGTGTCTACTATTTTGATAATTCATCCTTTTTAAAGTAATTTAAACAAATTGTCAGATTTTTCACCTTCTTACTTGTGAATATTTTCTTGTTGTTAAATTGGTTTGAGAAACACACAACATTTTTCAGCATATTCTGGACCAAGAAATAACTTGAATTAATCGAGAACATAATCAACAGATGAATCGATTATGCAAATACTCCTTAGCTGCAGCCCGGGAACAGAATAAACTCTGTATTTTACAGTTATGTGGTTTAGATTCGTGCCGCATACAGAATTAGATGGTCATTTTAGATAAGAAAACAAAACAGTTCACCTCTTCCTGTTAAATTTACCTGAAGTGAACTGAGAGGAAGGCATCGCACGCATACATGTAAACAAGATTACCCACGATTCTGCAGCACCCAGTGGGGAGGGTGTGTTTGTGGAGGAGGCGGGCCTGACCCAAATGTCCCAAAGTGCCATTTATGGGGCGATGGCTCTGACAGACTGCCCACACGCTCCTGCTAATTCTAAGCCATTAGTCTCCCACACGTCGTCCACGCCGGTCGGAACTCTCACATGGCACCGAGTGCAGTTTTATTTATGGAACAGTTTGGCTCGTGAGCTGCCATCTCTCACTACAAGGAAACATCCGCCATCTCAATCTGTCACTTTCGCTGTCTGAAGTCACTGATGCTACGTTTGAGTGACACAAGTGAAGCTTCCTGCTTTGGTCTAAAATGAGCCCGGTTTAAATAATGAAGATGGAAATAAGCAATACAAACTAATTTGGATATTTTTAAGTATTTATTATCTTAATAAATAATTGAAGACAAGATGGAGGTGTGGCAGAGTTAGAAGGTATACGGCACATGTGTCAAACTCGAGGCCCGGGGACCACAAACGGCCCGCCATACAACTGTATTCGGCCCTCAAGATAATGTCTCTTCTGCTCCTCCGCTGACACACATTAATAACATACATCAAGTTACCTCGCCCGTATAAATAAATAAACAAATAAACAAATTAAATGTGGACTTTGTCAACACAGAGCCAGAACCAGAGGGGTGGTTCTAAGGGGGCTGAGAACCCTCATTTATGTTTTGCTGCCTGTTTCTTAGCTAGAAAAAATGATTTAGTATTGTTTAGTACAGCACATAACTGGCTACATGTGCCTACCGTCCTGTATGTGAAATACAGCAGAATTTCACATAATTTTTGGATCAACAAAATGCTTTGAATTCAGATTTTTCTCTTAGTTTCCCCAAATTAAAACAAGATCAGTGATTAACACAACAGATTTTGTTTGTTTTTGTAAAGAAATTAACTAGGGATGAGCTGATTCAATATGAATATCGTTCTAATACTGGTCAGAATTGCTGGATTGGTAAAAATGTAAAATCCATTCCAGTCAAAACTAAAAAGTCAGTTCCAGCATTTTGGCTGAGAAGTTGTTGGAGCTGTTGGAGATTTGTCTTTAAAATTGTCTTTGTTTTTCTTGACAGCTACATAGTTAAAATGATGTAAAATGACCGTATTGGACTGTCTGTATTGGTAACTACTCGAGGTTGTGCTGTCGGAATCTGACGTGAAAAGGTGGTATTGTGCCATCCTGACTAAAAACGTACTGGTGGTTTGGAATTGTGTGAGCGATGTACTCAGTGTGATCCGTATGTTAATGTTGGTAATGGGATGGAAATCACAGGATACAATATGTGATACGTGATCCATGATAGCAATAATATCATGATTAGTGCTGTCAATCGATTGAAATATTTAATTGCGATTAATCTCATGAATGTCATAGTTAACTCGTGATTAATCGCAAATTAATGGTTATGACGTGGAGGAGGCAGAGAATTTAAATCACCGCTGTGTTTGGCCATCAAGTGGTATTTCAGACTGGACGTGCTACGATGATAACTCGGTTCACACCGACAATACACGCATATAACTTTGGTCCTATCTGTCGACCCATCTTGCAACGTTTTAAAACTAAACTTTCCATTCAGAAGTTTGTTAGCAGTGGCCATTTTTAACGTCTCCCGCTCGACATCCAGGGCATGCGCTTACTGTTTTGCTTCACTAGTTGACTACGTCACTAGGAGCGTTAATCTCGCGATTAAAAAATTAACGCTGTTAAAATTGTTTTGCGTTAACTCGTTAATAACGCAATATTTTTGACAGCACTAATCGTGATACAATGATTCTGTGATAATCAGGACAAATATAGCGATACATCACGATATCTGTCTAAGATCTAATGCCTTAATTTGACAAAAAAAATATTGATATTTGACCTTGTGTATCGATTTATCGTATTGTCCAACGTTTATCCCCAAGTTGGTAATTATTGAAACTTAATGACATCACCTAAAGTCATGATGCGTCTCCCTTTTTAAACGGTGAAAAACATTGTGAGTTGTCGCAGTACAGCAGGTTTCCCTCTCCTCCCTCTGTCCCAGCGGGCGTTTTCAGTCGAGCGGTTAAAAATACAGCAGAGTCAGACTTGGATTTGTGACGCTTCAGGGAAACCAGGCGCTGAATTTACACTGGCGGGCTCAAATCTGCAGACGCCGCTGACATGGGTGACACAGTTTGGGTCTTTGAAATGTTGTCCAAATAAATGGAAAATTCCGTCTGAATATGGAAAACACGGGGTTTTCCATATTCAGACGGCAGCGCTGGAGAATTGGAGCGAGGACCAAAGTGAGACTTTAACGGCTGCTGCCTGATGAAGGAACGTCACACTCCGCCAGGCAGCTGGAGCCGTTTATTCCACAAAACATGGCTCTTTCTTCATTGGTAGATCCACACGTAGATGCTTTACTACTGAATATAAATGGAGTTTATCGTACTGTAAATACAAATGCTGTAAATGTGGCTCCACCTCACCACACTTATTTAAAACATAAGTATTCAAAGGACTTTTGGAATATTCTATTCTATCTAACTGTCTATCTATCTATGTATATATAATATAAATAATGTGTGGCCAAGTATGTTATAATAGTTTGTATAATTGAGCTGCTTCTATATGTGTCTTTATTATTATATTATACTCTTAGTTTGATGTGAACTGGAGGTCTACAGGGATAGGTAACATCATAACTAGGGCTGAACGATTTTGTATAAATTTTGTATTTTTATTATTTTGACTGATATGAGAAGGAATGGTAAGTATTACGTAATTTATTCTCGTCTTCATTTGCATAACGTAACTGAAATGATTATGATATTTGTGCTAATCTGTAAAAACACAGATGTTTAGTCATGTTCAGTCAATGAAATGTGTACAGTTAAAGACAACATTTAAGATGGTAATTTGAAACACATTTTGGCTTTATGAAATATTGCGCCCCCTACAATTTGAAAAATGCAGTAGTCCATATTGTTGTGTCGATAAAATTTCGATTCAACCCTAATCATAACAACGTGGTTACAATATAGAAGGTCAGATTGATTGATTGATTGATTGATTGATTGATTCTTTGGTCCATAAAATGTGTTCATGTCTTTCCCGAACCTCAAACTAATGAAGTTCTGAAATGTCTTGTTTTGTCCACAAATCAAAAATGATTAAATTTTTATGACTTCTTTTTTTATACAGAGCAAAGTGACCCTAAAATAATCACATTTAAGAAACTTGTTTTTATTATTAATAATAAGCACTCTCAAACAAATTAATCTATTACTAAAATACATTTTAAAACAATTATAAATGGATAAGTTGTTGCAGCGTTAGTATCTAGTGTCTGTTTTTAATGATTAGGGTTTGTTTTTATTTATTTTTATATTCATACTGGTCTAAAAGCAGATAAAAGCAAAGATTAGCAGCTTATTTTAGGGGGATTTTCAGCTTCTCTCTGGAATCAAAAGCTCTCTGTCACCACATTTACAAACTTTGGTCCCACAGCTTTAAATAAAACATAAAAAAAAGTCAGAGTAGTGGAGTTGATGCCTCAGTGTCGAACAGTCTACGGAGCCTCCGAGCCCCGTGAACCACTCTGCACTGTCAGAAATCACCGCTAATTACCCACAAGGTAAATCCCCTGCTGTAGAAACAGCTTAAATCAATTTACACACTCTGTGGACGGCTGGGCTCAAGGCTTGCTGGCTTTCTCACGATCCCGCAGAAGTGTGGGAAGCCGGGTCCGATCACCTTTCCTCCCCCCCCCGAGGCTTCACCTCCTCCCTTCCTTCCTCCCTTCCCTACTTCTTCCACCTATTTCCTCTCATCCCCTCACCATCACTCGCTCTGGCAGACGTCCACTACCGAGCCAAAAACGATGTAACGTCTGTGTAATAATAAAAAGATTCCATTGAACTGGTCACACACAGTCAGGTGGAAACACTACACATCTCTTTGTGTTCACTGAACTCTTCAAACTTGGCACCTTTTCCTCAGATTATAGTGATTTTTCTCGCTCAGTTACTTAATTTCAACGGGCAGACCGTAATAGTGGGTTTGCCGTTGTACCACACAGATATTAGCCTGATGACAGAAATGGAATTCCAGCCAAGATGGTGACTGATGATGATGATGATGATGGACTGGACTCTCTTCCACCTACAAAGCAGTTACAGGAAATGTATCGTCTTTGTTCGTTAATCTTCTTTCCATTCGGCTGAACGATTAAGTATTTTGCCAAGTCATTACTAAATCAAGTCACTCTGTCTTGTGGAGCTATAATCTCAGGATCATTGCCCATTGACAATGAACAGGTAGTTTTTTCTTTACCCACTTCTTAGGCTTCAAAATGATCAAATATGTATGTATTAAACATCTAAAACGTTGCATATTTGCATTTTCAGTGTAGAAATAAACCTAACCATATAACTAACTTTGGTTTACCAGCTTGTTTGGCAACGATTTAGCTACGTTAGCTAATTCACTTTGGACTGAATGAAAACATGGCTGTCAGTGCAGACACAAGGAAAAATTAATTTTAGCCAGACTCATGTCCTGGATTAGGTCTATGATAGCGTTCTTTGACTGGAAACTCTCATTGTAAACCACTGAGTCCCCTAAAGTCCGTAGTCTGTATGAACCCACCGCCATCATTAAGTTCGAATGTGGTATTTTATGACTTAAGTGTTTGAAATCTTGCGTTCAGATTTACCTCAATGACACAAACTGACCAACACGGGGCAGCAGTAGACGAGAGGTCGACCGATATTTGGTATTTCTTTGGCCAGCGTTGATACCGATCTTTAGAATTCAGAGCAGCAGATTCATAATGGTTAAACAATAACAAATACTATATGACAGTTGTTCTTGACTTAAATAAACATCTGTCTCTCCCAGTTTTATCTCTGCCCTGCTGCTAACATATGTATTTTAAACAAAGATAATGTAAAGTAAACAGTAAATACATCAACCACGTCATCAAAAACCTAAAATCATTTAAATGATTATAGGTTTTTAGGGCTGCAATGATTAATTAATTAACTATTTTAAGCAGCGTTTTAGGTGGGTTTTCTTTTTATTGCTTGTTGTTGTTGTTGTTACTCTGATTTCTCAGCTTCTTAAATGTGAATATTTTCTGGTTTCATTTGAGAACATTTCAAATCTTGGGAAACACACGATCAACACTTTCTTTTGTTTTATGGACCAAACAACTTATCGATTAATTGAGAAAATAGTCGACAGTTTCTATCTTTATATTATGGCTGCATCTAACAGTTATTTTCATTATCCATTTGTCTGTCGACTATTTGTTTGGTCCAGAAAATTCTGAAAAATGCTCCCCATACTTTTAGATGATGACGATTTCTTCATGTGGTGCAAAGAAACCAGAAAATGTTCACATTTAAAAAGCTGAATCATGAAAAAACCAACATTAAAACTGATAAATCACGTTAGTTGATTAATTTAGTAATCGATTAAATGAGAGATTAAAGCTTGCTGAGTCCTGCTGAGGTGTGAGTTAGCGGCAGCGTAACATAATTCATCAGGGACACTATAATCTATAGTCGCAACACACCGACGGACTGTTAAATAAGCAGAAAAACACAACACAAACAACTAAAGGTTAATGTAAACATGTTCTGCTGAGACTCTCAGTGTGTTAAGTAGGTTGTTGTGAGAGTGTACGGCTAATATTTATGGATTTACTCAACAGATGTTCTCACCCAGTTCAAGCCTTATTCTTGAGCAAACGAGCAGTGAATGGGAAAAACAATGCTGAAGGGCATGTTGGCAGTGGAGCTGAGCTCACAATACTTTTAGTTATTAGCCGACGTCTCTTGTGTTCTGGCCAAACTAAATTCTAAAACCGCTGGAATGGCACCGGCCTTGTTAGCGCAGATTTAAAAGCCTAAGCCCTTGTTAACCATCGATTTCAGGAGGGAAAATGAAAGTGAAAAGCGTCCGTCAAAGTCAGCCCCCTCCCTCTTCTCCTCCCCTGTGATTTTCGTTAAGTGGCCAGTTACAAATGAACAAGCTTGGCAGAGTTTATTTCACACATAGAGACTATTTTAAACATGCGTCAGGCAACTCCACTGCGTAAAGATTGTAGTTAAATTTGACAATTATTCTGTCAGATGTTGGAAATGTGTGCTGCTTTAAAAAGGCTTATTAGGATAAAATAAAATTCAATGTCACTTTCTCAAACCTTAACTGTCCACAATCACATTTTGCAAAGAGAGTTGTTGAAATAAACTGAAACAACACAATCAGGACAAACTTCAGGAGCACAAACCTAGGAATTATTTCCAGTTTGACAAATTAAGTAATACAAATTTATCAAATGAAGCAGCAGTAGCTCTTGTTTCTCCACAAAAGGAAAAGGCCGCTTATGACAAGATAAGGCAGAGACATAATATTCTTTAGGTATTATAGAATTAATCTTGCATAGGATTTATTAGGTGAGTCTATTGTTAAGTGGCTGGAATCTCATTTCCATTATATGGTTTTACGGAGCGTAAACTTAATGAGTTCTCGGCACATTCGTGTTTAGGCTGTATATTTTGAAGTCAAACAAGTTTTCCTTATCCTCGAGTTAGAATTTTCCCACCCATCTTCAATCATATTTGAATTTTGGATAAAAAGTGACTTTTTGTAATATTGGTTCTGGGATCGACCAATTTTTGGCCTGGTGGATTATTGATAAACAATAAAGGCAATTGAACTGAAGTGTTTGAAATTTGAAATTTTGACTGTAGACACACATCGGTTCCAAATATTGGTTACCCGCCTCGTTAACTAGAAATAATCGGTATCGATTTGGGTCTACCCCTAGTTGGTTCAGACTTTATTTATGTTGTAAGCCTAGTGAATATACACAGTGAGTTATTGAGGCAGTTGCTACAACACTGTAGGGGCTGTGATGAATTGAACAAATCGAATGTTTGTCCTGTAGATTGATGGGCACAGAAAAACCAAAACTAGTCAAGTTGTAGAGAGCAGTGGTGGACACAACGTCAAAGTACCAAGAAGTTGTTGTTAAAAAAGAAGGTGGAGAGGTAATGAAATTTACCAGCAAAAGGAGGACTGGTAGATTATTTTTGTATTCAGAAGCTGGATAATTCTCTTCAAGCTGCCCACATATTTGATATCTACGGCTGCTGGGAGACGGGGCTCCAGGCTCCAGGCTCCTCCCCCTCCTCCCACACCAGCATCATCTGAGGCAAGGAGAAAGGATCAACCTGGATTTCTGAAGTGTTTGTTGTGCTGCCATAGATAGATAATGCCAGAGGCTCTGCTGGATAGATACCTAACACTTCTTCACCTCCATGCAGACGAGACCCCCACACCGGTAAACCCAACGCCCACTTCCCCAGCTCACCTTGCCTCCCACTCCCACACAGTCTGTCTGGACGAAAAGCAACGCTTCACCATTTCCCCCCGTCGGGTAAAAATATACTCGGGCAAGACGTGTAGTCAAATAGGAGAATAGCAGAAACATGTGTGTTCTTTATTTTTAACAGTGGGTTGAAAAAGTGCTTCCAGGCAGGATGTCTGTAAACATCGTCTTTGCCAAGTGTGTTTTTTACCCAGCAGCTCTGGCACAGACAGCAGAGTTCACAGTGAGGAGAGACAGGAGCTCCTGCCTGGAAGCAGCAACTCACAGATCCCAACAAAGACCCAGACAACAGGAACTGACGCTCACCAGTCTCCAGTTACTCAGTGATGCTGGATTTAGACTTTATTATTTTGCACCTTTCACACAATGCAATTCGGTTTGGCACAGTACAGTATGTATTTTTATTATGAATACACTTTTTTGGCACCCTTCTCTTGGAATACCAGATTAGAATGGTACGGAAAGGTTGCTGGGGTACACCCTGGACAGGTCGCCAGCCCATCATAGGACCACAGAGACGGACAACCATCCACCCTCACATTCACACCTACGGTCACTTTAGAGCGTCCAATAAACCGGAGAACCCGGAGAACACAGACAGGGAGAACATGCAAACTCCATGCAGAAGGGGTTGTGAACCCTGGTCCTCTTGCTGCAAAGGCAAGAGTGTTAACTGCTACACCAACCTCTGTCGTTGTCGATGTCATGCTACGTATCTTGCTGATGTGGCCATAAGGCACAGCCCACTTCCACGTCCTGCCCACCAATAAGGTACTGTTCTCAGTTGAAACGCAAGCCTGACCCAAGGCTTTACTATACCGAACCGTACTGTCGTGTACCAAACTGAACCGTACCAAAACCCGTGTTTGCCCATGTTACTGAATCCATATGGGACCTGCATAATTTGCTCACTTCAAGCCCATGACCACTTAGTGCTCAAGTAGCCTGGAAAGTGTACTAAGTTGGCATCGGCTTAAGGTGGGCAGACACGCTCGTGGCCACCATGGAAACCACAGACAAACCCACTTGGGACCCGTACAGTCACCCCGGTTATAACACACAGATATGCTGTCTCAACCGTCCGACCAACGCATAAGATAAACAGATATTAAACAAACAGAAACGAGGAAGCCACATTTATTCTCTGGTTTCCAGAACCATTAGCTTTCAGTCAATTTGGATCAATGCGTCCATCTTATGTGGCAGACAGTCCAGTCCGTCTCCGCCACCACTAAGGGGGAATGTGGGGGATTTTATAGAGTGAGTACGCAAACTGATGCACATATAACTTTAAAACAGTCGTCCGGTGTTGATATTTAGCCCTTTTGATACACATATTTCATTTTGATTTCTGAATTGTTTCTTTATTTAAACTATATGCTTGGTTTGTTCTCAATTTCCTATTATGGTCATATTATGGTCTCATCTGGCCCTCGGCTAGGACACAGTTATTAATTTTGGCCCCCTCTGCAATTGAGTTTGACACCTCTGCTTTAAACTGACTGTGAGTGACCCCAACTTTTGCTTTCTGTCCGCTATGATTGTCTCTAGCTCCCCTGCAATGCTTATAGTTAACAAACTAATGGGTAAAACAGCTTCTACCACTTCTCTGCTACCACTGAAAATATTAGTCAGCCTGCTGTTTTAGTTATTGGATAATGTTGTTTCAACACGTTTTAAACAAATAAGCTGATCTATTTACCACTCAGCCAGGGTGGGACGATAAAGACAATAAATACACACCCACACCGGCAGATGTGCACAATATGCAGCTGATTTTTTTATGATGGTAATGAAACTAATTGTTTGTTTTTTTTATAAAGCATATTATTATATTATATGCCCAACCCTGTAACCCCCCCCCCATTTTAGGACATATTGTTCACAGAGTTATGGAAAAGCCATTTCTGTACTAATGTTCCAAACAGGTATTTATGGAGACAAAAACATGCTGCGCACCCTTGAGATTTGAGCTGTTCTGCTGATTTTTTTATGATGGTAATGAAACTAATTGTTTGTTTTTTTTATAAAGCATATTATTATATTATATGCCCAACCCTGTAACCCCCCCCCCATTTTAGGACATATTGTTCACAGAGTTATGGAAAAGCCATTTCTGTACTAATGTTCCAAACGTGTATTTATGGAGACAAAAACATGCTGCGCACCCTTGAGATTTGAGCTGTTCTCTGTCTGTTTGCCCACAGTTATTCCCTCCACCCTGTCCAGCCTCAGCAGCTGTGCACGCACACACACACACACACACACACACACACACACACACACGTTTGCACTTCTATCAGAGTGAGGACCCTCATAGACATAATACATACTCTAACCTTAACCATCACAACTAGATGCCTAACCCTTACCCTAACCTAAGCCCTATTCTAACCCTAACCCTAAAACCAGGTCTTAACCCTGAAAAAGTTCTTTGAAGAAGTGAGGACCAGACAAAATGTCCTCACTTTGTCAAAATGTCCTCACTCTGTAGGTGTTTATACGGTTCTTGGTCCTCACTCTGCAGCAAGTACAAGAACACACACACCAAACTACTCTCAGCCGGTCAAATCCAGTCTGCGGTAATTAATGAGAGAATCGGGCAGAGTACCTGAGTGTTTTCTGCAGCAGCCTGTACACAGCTGCTGCTTCTCCTCAGGGATCATGCTGTGTTTGCTCATATCTGATAATACATTTTACAGTCAATATGGCCTGATCCTGATATCGTCAGAGCCTTTATTTTAGGCAGAAACATGTAAGTCAATGTGTGATTTGGCATTTCTGGTCACTTTGGGATTCCACTGAATGCGCATGTGTCTTCGTTGCAGCACCGGAAGTGAGTCGCATCCACTTTAGTCAATGTTTTGCTTCAACTGACCACGTCTGCGTCTTTGCTCCGTCAGTCCGTCTCTTAAGCATAGAATGGTCAAGAGTTTTTTGCCGGATGTTGGACCGCGACGCTTCAAGTCAGCTTAATTTAGCACAAGCGGGCTTCACGCTGCAGCAGGACAACAACTTTCACAGATAATATAATTTGTAGAAAACTAGTATGTACGGTACTGTGTGCAGTCGGGTTGATATAACAGCAGTTGGTTTAGGCAAAAGGCTTTAATGGAACGCAAATGTTTTGATCATCAGCAGCTAATAAGACGGGAATGTTGATGTAAAGATGGCAAATGTGTTGTGGCTGAAAGCCTTAAATTTGAAGAAGCCACCTAAGTCTTCCCACATCTGTTCATTTCACTTTGTTGGAAATAAATGACTCTGCAGTTTAATCTCCAAGGTGACATCAGTGTTGTTGGTGTCCCAAGTAACAGTTTGATAATAGTTGTGCCATTAAACTGGATTATAGTGCCTACTTTTTTCTTAATTCATTATTTAATTTCATTAAAGGCGCAAAATAATTAATAATATCCTCATAAAAAAGATTTGTGACCGACCTGCCATTTCAGTTTGGGATCGATCGTTACTGACTTTTGCACAACATTGTTAAGAAAAGCAGTAGGGAAGGCACAACGCCACTTTTTGCAGTCTGACACCAATATTGGGCCGATACAATAATTTTAGACCTTTTAAACTATGGAGCTGTTAACAATAAATATGGGTATTTCAAGCTACTTCAAAGACATAATTCTCCAGTGGAAAAATATATAAACATACTTGGCTAAAATGCTGTTGCAGAGTTTCATTTAAAGATTTTCATCTGTCCAATAATCCAGTTGTTTTGACCAGTATCGGACCAATACCGACACTGAGTATTGTATCGGCCCATCCCAGAAGACCGTAAGTCGGACCCTTTGTTACTTCTGTATTCAAAAATAATATCTCTAATATCAATAAGAGGTGATTTTCCGATGCATTGTAAATCTCTCTCTCTCTTAAAAGATTATGGGAAACCCATAATTGTAATCTTTGTCTTCTGAATGGTAATTGAATTAGTGAGGTACCTAAAGATCCCCACTCCAACTTTAGTGACCGATCGGGAAAAAAAAGAAGAAAAAAAATAATAATAAAAAAAATACTCGTGCTCTTTTCTAGTCGAAGATGAAATAGAAATCAATATCTTGTATTTTTTAACAGGTTCCTTTGGACTAGATTTTTTTCCAGTTGTTTTTTTCCAAAAAGAAATAGTATTTTACAACTGTATTTTACTGCTGTACCGTTTTCAGATTGCACCCTAAAATTGTCGTTTCTGCACCGGTTAGAACAAAAAAATATTATTCCTGAACCGGTTAATAACGTTCCATGTTAGCTTTGGGACATAAATAGGTAGGTAGTTTTTAGGACATTTGAAATTTAAATTGGCTATTAAAGCTTAAAGAGAACATTGGCTCTCTCTCCTGTCTGAATTTATGTATGTGTGGCTGTGATGTGATTTTTATTCTCCCTCGTCTTCAGTATTTATTTCTTCACATCACACTTGATGTACAGGAGCGTATACGTCGTAATTTGCATCTGAATTTAATCGCACTTTTGCCCCGTACATTAGCAACGTATCTGGTGCACAAAGGCCTTTAATGTTAAAGCTGCTGTTTACATTTGCTTTAATGTTTGTCACAAACAGATAAAAACATTTTTTTAAGATTGGTAGACTGCATTGTTTACGTCTTATGGCTAATCAAGACTGGTAGACCACCACATTGACCTTCTGGTTGCCTGAGGGTCAAGCTTCTCTCCTCAGGTCATTGTAAACAGAAAAAAACCCCCCAAAAATACCAGTATTAACCCTTTTACCATTATCTAAATAAACTATTCTGTTCCGGAACATTAAAAACATACAAAGTTTCTGGTTTTGTTTTGTTCCATGAACCGGTTCAAAGCCTTGATTTTTTTTAATCTCTTCAAGGACAGAAAACCTTTGTTCTCCACGTCTCCATCTCTTGTCCTCTCTCTCTCTCTTTCCCTCCCTCGCCGTCTCTTCCACTCAAGTCTGCCAAGTCTCAGGCAGATCTGAGCTTGGACAGATGGTCGCGAGCAGAAAGTGTTTACTTACACACAGCTCCGAACAAAACGAGCAGATGCCCGCGGAGCCGCCGCCGCCGCCGCCGCCGTCGTCGCTGCCGTTTCCCTCCGATCACCACGATGCAGAGACGGCAAAGAAAACCAACAGAGGAGAGATGATGTGTGTCTGAATAAAGGAAGGAGATTTTCACCTCACAAATACACACAAATACACACAGACTCACTGGATGTCAGCGGGTCTATGTTGCTTTTTCGCCTGAGCCTGTTTATCAATGTCTGTCTCGAGTGAGATGTTTTCTACAGCCTCGGGGGGGATTTCCACTTCTCCAAGTCTACATCTCACAAGTTTTCACAGTATTCTTAAAGTATTAACAATCAACCACATGTATCCAACTAAATCCAAACTTTATATCCTCAGTGAAATAAGATTGTCATTCAAAATTATATAGATTTAAAAAAAAAAAAAGGATTGCAAGTGCGACCAATATGGTTAGTGAGCAGCAACACTACATTTGTGCTTCAAATAAAAGAGAAATAACAACATTTTGTCCTTGTTTGCAATAACCTGCATAAGTATGAATGTATGATTGGTTACCTCTATGAAGGCAACCCTTAAAATTCTGGCACTGAAGCGACTTGTTGTGTGAAAAGTTTTGTGCTGATGCACCAAAATTAAAAAAGTTAGGTGCACCAGTGCATCAGAATTAATGTGGGGGCTGCAGTCTTTGGCTCCATATAACAAAGACATCATGCAAATGGAATAATTTTTCTTTGTTGACAGAACAAGACTTTGGAAAACAATCTGTTTGAGGTCTGGGAAACACTGATTAACATTTTCTGATATTTTGGGGACCAAACAATTTCTCAGCTGATAATGTGACCCAATTCTAAGTGTAGCTTTTTCTTTTATCAGGAAAATAAATCCACTTGAGGTCAAAATTGAACGCAAATTTCCCCTGACATACTTGTAACTAGAGTTGATGACAAAGTTTTTTTAAAACGTACAACAATAATAGTCTCTCTAATGCATTTTAATATTATATGCATTAGGAGGAATTTCTATTCTTTCTATTAAAAAACCTAACAAAAAATGTTTTGATGTAAAAGTTTAGTGATTGAGCAACAATCAATGAGTAATAATCGGCCAATTTATTAAAAAAAGGCAAATATTGGCCCAATTAATCAGCCCAACCAGTCTGTATTTAATTGTAACAATGTAAAATAGGCTAATATTGTACTGAAGGTAATGAATTGTATCGGAATGAATCAGCAATTATTCTGCCTTTCATCTCTGGTGATTTTTCAGCTTCTTAATGGTGAATATTTTCATATAACATATGATTAATTTTGATTGATGACATCATCATTCCAAGGTCTGGGAAACCCTCAAGTTTTTGTCAATTTCTGTGTTTCTTATACATATAAATATCATTTTATTATACATGAAGGAGCCACAGAAATACACCAGACCACATGTAAAAATTCAAACTAACTGTATTTTAAGTAATCCAGATCATAATCAGATTTATGAATTGCGTAGATATTTTATCACACTTAGAGTTTTTCTTAGTAAACCCAATGTATTGTCACTTTCCCTTAAGAAGTCCAAACTTTTAATAAGAAAAACCTTCCATGAGCTCAGAGGCTTAATATCCCAATATATATCATTTCGTATTGAACTCAATACTTTGCCTTTTGTCCAAAACCATTATTATTATATCATATTGGGATAAAATTCAACACCTTGTTCACACAGTTACACAGAAAGAATCACTTCATCCATCTGGTTTCCCCCATTTTTAGATACAGATGCTCACAAACAACCATGTGCTGTGTTCCCAGCATCCTTTGCTGCAGTTACCCTGAGTGCTTCCTCTCTGTAATCATGTTGATTGGCACCGACGGCAGTTCTTTTTGATTAATGCTACAAATCCTCATTAGTGATACAGGAGTCTGAGAGCCAACATTCGAATTCAGTCGTGTCACACTCACACACCAATTACTCCAGTGTTGGTGTGGAACTCGGTAGAGAAGTGGTTTTAATGAAGGGCTAAAAATAGATCTCATTTTTGGTTTTGGCGTGGAGAGATTAATTTGCTCCTGAGAGAAAGGAGAAAGGAGAGTGAGGAGTCGACATCAGAACGTCCTTGAGAAATCGTCCACATCTACGCGTTTGTGAAAGCGCTTGTGCGGGAGAATCAGGCTGCTTATTGATTATTGTGTCTCCTCTGCTCTGGAATCAATACTTCACTTAAACTTCTCTTCCACCGCTCGATCATTTGACCCAGTTTTTAACCAGTTAGTTCAGGTTCAGACATGGGTTTTTGGCTCCAACTTAGATTGAAATTGTCCGACTGTAATTGTAACTCATTTCTTACTATTTTCTTTATTTTGACAGTCTGGACACTGTCACATTCTTATGGATGTTGCTGCCAAAATAACCATGTACTTAAGGTATTTGTAATTTTTTTTCCCCCAATGTCATTCTAAACACAACATTGGTAAGACACCGAGGTGACGGTGCTCACCTGGTTTGAGTGGCTTCATTGTTGTTTTATGTTGTATTAGATCCTGGCGGAGTGGTTTCCAATGATGCACTGATTTCAATATTTTTGATTTCCTGACTGTTGGTTTCTGGAGAATCGGTTCATCATTTGTTGATTTCTTGCCCATTGAAATTTGAAGTGGTTATTTTCTGACCGTTGGTTTCTGGAGCATTGAGATGTGTTGATTCTTCAGTGTGTTGATTTACGTTATTTTGATTTCTTGAGCTGTAGTTTCTGGCGCAGAATTTATTATAACCAATGAATCGATATGGGATGTGCTAATTTTTCGTCATTTATTTCCGTCATTTTGCTTTCTTGAGCTTTAGTTTCATTGGTTTAAGACTTATTGATTTCCAAAACGTTCCTACCACATCAGTTTCTGGAGCATCGGTTTCCAGCATTTTGTTTTTGGACTAATTGGTGTCTGAACATGTTCATGTCATCAAACTGACAACAGGAGGTGGTGTTAAATGTCTTTGCAGCTGTTTTACCCAATTAAAACAAAAGAAAAACCTCAACATCTTATTTTGATGTTAAATGAAGTACTGGAAACTTTATCACCAACATAAAATCTCTACCACAGTTTCCACCGGATGTTGTTGTGAAATGATTCGGTTTCTTTTTACAGCACGTTCCTCTGCATAATAGCTGCCACTGTATGCAAACACATAATAATAATAATAATTTCCATGAACGCAAATTAGCTTTTCAAAGCAAGACTGTGGGATTAAATTTTTCTTCCCCCCCTCTGCTGATGTTGCGTTGAGTGTGAAGCACCTAGTGGCTGTATAATTCCCTGTGTGCTCCAAAGCCAACTTTGTACAGAATATTCATTAGCAGCTGTAAATATCCTCTGTCTGAATATTCATGACTGCAGTTAGAACATGAGAGAAGAAAGATGAGACAGACCGTGGTCGACTGACATGGGTCTTAGTCTGTTTTCTGTTTCCCCCTGGAAATTAAGAGCATAAATTCCCCTCACTATTCTGTTATTCTGCTGCAGAACAAACACACATGTGGAAAACAGGAGGACACTGCACTGCGTCTCTTTAATGTACAGTATGTACATGGTTAGATTTTTAATATAATGACATCTGTGGCGTCTTTTCCTGTATTTAAAGGCCGTTCTTCCCCCTGATACTGAGACATTGAGTCAATGAATCTTTGTATTTAGAATAAATTAAGTGTTTGATTTAAAAACAAAACATGCAATCACCATAAAATTGTTTTTTAAAAACTCAGGTTGTTTTTTTGTTGGTAGAGCTATAATCTTTAATCCATTTTAATGTGATTCCCAAATTACAAATAACTAAAAAGAAGCTTCTTGAATGTGATTTTTTTTTTTCCGCTCTGGACAAAAAAAAAGAGGAAATTTGTGAACATTATTTTGAGGTTTGAAAATAACACATTTCTGACAATTTTAGGAACAAACAAAGGAAACAATTAGCAGCTTAATTGAATACTAAAGCTGTATTTATAGACAATATCAGTGTTTTCTGACACTTGTGAATATCCTTTATTAAACCATGAAGAAACAGAGAAATACATGAGATCTCATCTAAAATGTAAGGTAACAACTGTATTTCAAGTAGCCCAGATCATAAACATAAGCAACAAAATATTCACAGTGTATTGTCACTTTTCTGTAAACTTATAGAAAGACAGAAACAGAATATCCCGATATCTTGACATATATCTTGTACATCATGGAGATATTATTTATAAGTTACATTGTCCGGCCTTTTATTGAACATGTTTTGTTCCCTTGTTATAAGTGACTGTCAGTAGTTAAAGACTCCCTGACTAAGCAGAGCGCTGCATCGTGTCCGTATAATCTGTAGAATGTACACTTTGTTAACAGGCTGAGCCTGTCGCTGTGTTATTTTCTCTGTGTGCTGCTGCCGTTGTCAATTAACCGAGCAGAAATTGCTGAGCGCAGGTCTGGAGGAGAGAGAGAGAGATATCAAAAACAACAGACTGTAATGAGAAGCCTCTCCACGGGACCAGCAGCCAATCGCAGAGCTCCCTGGGCAGTGATCAAAATGATGTCAGCCAGGCCTGGTCTCCACTGAGGGGCTGAGCCCAGGTTTAATAACTGATGACATAGATGCACATCTCTGCATCAGACCAGTCAGAGTCAGCGCTGCAACAGAAACACTGTACTGCAGGCATTAATATGGCTTTAAGTGGAAAAATAAATTGGTAATTGTTTTATAGGTATAAACTAGTAGCGCTTTTTATAATAATTTTCATTTTTCAGTTGCCAACTTTGCAGTAAGGTTACAATAGTGTTACCGTGGCATAATCTACAGAACCAAACATCATTATTTCACTGAGTTGATGTTAGGATCAACTAGCTGTGGCCAATATATGGAATATCCTCGACATATTGTGGTTACGTGCCACGTGTGATGTATTACTTGTTAATTTCGCAAACGTCGAGTACAAACTGCCGTTTGCATGCGGTTCCCTTTCAAGTCTCGCCTCTCTCCTTTACAGTGTACTTATTTACAATGGTTTTTATTTTATTTCTCAGTGATTGTTGTCGATGGCACCTTTATGTTGTTTTAAGCTGTTTGTTTGATTATGGTATTGAGAGCTACTGCATCCTAGAATGGCCTACCATATAATTATTTATTTTTATTTTTTAAGAGTGTATGGTTAAGCTGTCTGGTTCAAAATCATTTTCTGTATTCTGTAAATTGATTGTGATTTTCTTATATTTGCATACAAATATGATATATATATATATATATATATATATATATATAATTTCGTGACATATCCTAAAAATATCACGATAATGGTTATAGGCCATATCGCCCAGCTCTAAGAACAACCAACTAAATGAATTGCCAACAATTTTGATACCTGATTAATTGTTTTTAACAAGTTTAATTGAAAATATAAGTATTTTTCAGTGGAAAAAAAAATTGTTTTTTGGACAAAAGATGATCAAGGAAATCGTCATTCTGAGTTTTTGGAAACATTTTCAGATATTTTGTGTCTGACAAAAAACAGCCAATCACAGTAAGAGATAATCATTAATTACAACCATAATATGTATCACTAATTATTGCGATGAATATCAAAGTTTTACAGTTCACAATTAGATGTTGATCAGTGTTTCCCAAACCTGGAAATGGTGATGTTCTCAAATGTCTTGTTTGTCCAAAATCCAAATTCTAATGACTTATTTGTATTTTGGAGCAAATAGACCAGGAAATATTGCCATTTAAGGACCTGGAAAAATCTGAATTTATTAAAACCGATGAATCGATTATGAAAATAGTTGGCGATTAATTTAGTAATCGACTATCAGTCCATTCATTTATGGATTGTAGCAGCCCTGCCGTCCATTAACAGCCACGGCCCTCGTCTGTATTGGTAATTATTATATTCCAAGTTATATAATAAAGTTCTTGGGTTGAAACTGAAATTGTTTATTTCACAGTATAACAGCATGTGTGTGTGTGTGTGTGTGTGAGGGTAAAGAAGTGAGCTGCTCTGTCATTGAGTCTAATCACTTTCCACTCTGAGCTCGTGCTCTGTGTGTTTTTAATTGCTCAGTAAGTAATTGTGAAGTCAAACAGAAGCAGCTGGGAGTCGAGTGCTCATTGAGTCAGAAACGCGAGCAAGACACAGGTGCTCCAATCAGAGCAGAACCACTCCTCATCTGCAGTCACGTGGTCTTCACCTGAAGGGTTTTCTGAGGATCTGCAGTCTAAGACGGTGTCTCTTAGTCCTGGTCCTGGAGAGTCACTGTCCTCCTGCATGTTTCACAGGTTTACCTGCTCCAATACACCCGAGCTTAATGCTCATCCTGTCATTGAGCTCTTTAAAAGCCTGAAAACATTCAGGCTTTTAAAATCATGAGTTGTTTGGTCCATAAAATGTCACAAAATGTTAATTTTTTTTTGTGCTTCCCAAACGTCAAAATGATGATATTCTCCAATGCCTTGTTTTGACAGTTTAATAATTGATCCATAAACAATTAATCAGTGAGCTGGAATGAGTGGAATTCAGAAATGAATCTAACCACAGTGCAACATGCAGGACTCTGAGGGAAAGGAAGGTAATGAAAGCAATAATTCTTCAGTTTCAGCTGATAATAAAAAGCATAATTTCAAATCTTGTGTTACATATCTGCCAATAGATCCCCCAGAATTCTTTACATTGGACATTTCACTGCTCTATATATTGGCTAATGAGCATTTAAAAAAAAGTATTACTAGCAACAGGCATGTTTTAATTTTTTTTTTTTTAAAAATGCGTCTAACATAAACCGGCAATGGTTGTGATTTGCTAACTGCATTGTTTCAGTTTATTTCTTTCTTAATATTTGGGGGAAGTGGTCCAAAAACCACCTGTGTGTAGCAGCGATATGATCTCTGCAAATATTTGCCTTCCCAACGACTCACCCAGGACAAGCTCCTGGAGTGGCCGTGTACCACACTGATTACAGTCGTTAAATAATTGAATGTGGGTTTAAAAATCATGTTTGAAACCCTGAAATAGCTCTTGACCTTGACTGTAGCTCTTGACCTTGACTGTCCAGTAAACTCTCTGCTGACTCTGTTGTGAACAAGAAGCTTTGGCCGCCTCCTGATCATTACTCACTGCAGACACTCAGGAGGGAAGATTATTGATCATTAATTGATGACACCACAGCCCAGTTTCCTGTTTGTTAGCTTGTGTGTGTGTGTGTGTGTGTGTGAGACCCTGTGCTCACTGTCTGGAAAAGGAAGAGACCATGCAGAGAGTGGAGGTGAAGTGGGGAAGCTTACTGCAGTGGCAGAAGGAGGTCACGTGAATTCAGCTCCTAATGCACAGTTCCCACGCGATCATGGAGGAGCAGCAGCAGCAGGACGAGCAGCAGCAGCAGAAGCAGCAGCAGCAGCAGCGTGTGCGGCCTGTCAGTGTGTAGAGTTAAGTGATTCATCTGCTGATGGAGCTGGAGATGCTGCTGCAGAGGACTGACGGAGGACAGAGTGAAGACGACGTCCACCTTTTGTCCCATCCTTGAGTGAAGAGAACTGACCAGACAGCTGACTTGAACTCTTCTTCCTTATGTTGTGGGGACCTACATCTGTCTCCACACTCACATTATGGGGACTTGTCTTCCTTGTGGGGACAAAAATCAAGTCCCCATAATGTAAATTGCTACATTTTCCGGTGAAGACATGTTTTAAACTTAGGGTTAGGTTAAGGTTAGGGTCAGGACACTAGTAATTATGGTTAAGCTTAGACCAGTACTTCTCACAAAGCGGGCGTGTGTGACCCTGGGGAACATGCTTTTTTTTTTTGCAGTACTAGAATAAAGTGTAATTGCACATCCATTACAGTTGTCTTCCTTGTGGGGACAAAAATCAAGTCCCCATAATGTAAATTGCTACATTTTCCGGTGAAGACATGTTTTAAACTTAGGGTTAGGTTAAGGTTAGGGTCAGGACACTAGTAATTATGGTTAAGCTTAGACCAGTACTTCTCACAAAGCGGACGTGTGTGACCCTGGGGAACATGCTTTTTTTTTTGCAGTACTAGAATAAAGTGTAATTGCACATCCATTACAGTAGTTGGCAGTGGCGCCCTCGTTGTCAAAGTGTGCGCAGGGAGTATTAGCTCTATGGTGTAGGGTTATTTTTGCACTGAGCAAGCGAAGTGCAGTATACAAACCCTTAAGGGACAACATGGAAACATTTTTAACAAGTATGAAAGGAAAGGCGGAGATAATGAGACAAAACAAAATCATCTGAAAGCTAAGACGAGGAAATATGACGAAGCGTATTTAGCGCTTGGCTTCACTGTGACTACGGTGGGAGACGAGGAAAGGCCGGTGAGTTTACTCTGTCTGAAAATGCTGGCAGCGGACAGAATGAAGCCAAATAAATTAAGGCGCCACTTAAAGACATTACACCCCAATCACGCTGATAAGACGCGGGAGTTTTTCCCAGCGAAAACGTGCTGAATATTGCCAACAATCATCTCGTTGTTATGCAGAGGTGTACTTATAACAATTTTATGGACAAATGATACTATTTACAGTCGTGGCGGAGAGTGAGGGGCGCAAATTGTTTTCTTCTTCCTAGGGAGGGCGTTACAAAAAATAATTGAGAAGCACTGGGTTAGAGTAAGTCTCCAGGAAATGAATGTAAGTCAATGTAATGTCCTCTGAAGTCATGAAAACCAGTGTATGTGTGTACACGGCATTCCTTATGTTGTGGGGACCTAAATGTGTCTCCACACTCACATTATGGGGACTTGTCTTCCTTATGGGGACAAAAATCAAGTCCCATAACGTAAATGACTCCATTTTAAGGTGAAGACATGTTTCCAAGTTCGGTGTCTTCAGTGTGTGCAGTGCCGACTTTGACGTTGTCTGGATAAGAGATCCAGATTGGTAGAAATGTGATGGATATATCCTGTGTAATTCATTGAAACCAACGAGGTCAATGAACTAAAATTTGGTTGAAGTTTGGAATCTTATTCAACAGTTGGAGTAAGGTTTAAAAATGTGTATAAACGATTTTACTTGCAACTTACTGAAACTAAATGAGCAGGTTTTAGTAACTTTACAGCTCAAAATATAATTGTTTGCTTTGAGACTTTTGTCTTTTCACTCTAATTTGACGCTTTGAACTTGGGTTCAGTCCTGAAAATGATCAGCACATTGAATACAAAAAGTATATCAATCAAAATGAAAAACTCATGCTCATGGTCAGAGGTGTCAAGTAATCAAATCACCTTACTTATGTAGAAATTTTAATTATCTATACTTTACTGGAGTAATTATTTTTCATCCGACTTTTCACTTCTACTCATTAAATTTTCACGCAATTATCTGTACTTTTTACTCCTTACATTTTAAAAACAGCCTCGTTAATCCTATTTCATTTCGGCATGTTTTCTTTTGGGCTTGTCATCGTTTAAAAAGGAGGGAAAAAAAAACCTATCCAGACAAATCGTGCCATCGTGGTAGAGTGAATTTGACTGTGGTTGGATGATAAGTATAAACATATACCATTCTGACACCCTATTGGTTTAAAGGCGGTCCATCGCACCTGCGCATGACAAATCACATAAAACTTCAGCAAGTCATAGCAGATAGCTGTATGAAGATGTCCGTGGTAGTGAACCAAGAGGATTCCAGCGATAGGCCGATGTCCCAACCAAGCACCAGCGAGGAGGCCGGCAGCCAGGAAGACATTTTAATATAACATTAGTCATTATGACCTTTATAAAAATGATTTTTGGGGAAGTGGAGCGGCCTGAGTCGGCTTTTGTCCTTAATTACATTTTTTTTCCCCTTAAATTACTTTTACTTTTATACTTTAAGTAGTTTTGAAACCAGTACGTTTATACTTATGCTTGAGTAAAAAACTTGAGTTGACACTTCAACTTCTACAGACGTCTTTTTAAACCCTAGTATCTATACTTCTACCTGAGTAATGAATGTGAATACTTCTGACAACTCTGCTCATGCAGAACCATTGGATGGTACTTCTACAAAGTTTGAATCCAACCAAAACCCAGAAGCAGCATTTCCCTGTGTGTTTTCCTCCCCTGTGATGAAAAGTAATTGGAATCAGAACAAATCCTGAGATAAATGTTCACATATGTGTGAGAAACTTGAGCTGAGTTTACAATGGAAACTGTGGATCTGCCTGTGGACTGAGGCGAGAATACAGTCATGTCTGAGGGAAGGGTCACTTTGTCTTCACTGTGAGTGAGTGCAGTCTCTGATGCAGGGAGGTTACTGCTCCAGTCCAGGAAAATTATAAACCTCTCATTATTGGTGTCCAGCACCTGGGTTTTGTGGAGACTGCGACTGTGCACTGATGCTTGAATCCTTCCTAAATTGCAGACCAGCACTGACCGGTGGAGAAATAATGGGCTGCAGTGTCTGGCAGCATTTCCAGGCCATGAGTTTGGCAGTGAAGCAGAAGGAAGTGGCTGCCTGGTGAGTGACGCTCCAAAAAATGAGTCACTTTGACAGAGAGGGCTTTTGAAAGGTCAAAATAAAGTAGGTTGTTATGGAAAATATGAGCAGGTTGTACCAAAATTAGAGAAATTCAGGCAAAATGATATGCTGGATGATAAAAGGTCGCTACAACATTAAGTCTGAAGTTGAACATAAAGTTGTACAGACTGTTTTAAAGGTTTTTGAAAAGCTTATCTTGTAGTTTAACAGTTTGTAAAGTTGTTGTCTGCAGTATTGTCCAGTTTCTTTCATAGTTACTGCCTCTGGACCTGTGGCTCTTATGAGGCAAAGCTGAATACTGTATTTTATTACATCCTGTGGAAATGAAGGGAACTGACAGACAAGGAGGGAAGTTTGTCCTGCTTTGACTCTGGAGGACATAATGTGTGATATAATGCCTTACAGAAATATTGATTTGACCTCTATCGTGATAAATATATTCATATCACTTAATAAAAAGAAATAAAAAGAATATATCAGATTTTATGTCCATCCATGCCAAACGTTTTCTTGTTTTTTCGTTGTCACTGCCTTACATACCCCTGTGTGCCTTTTGCGTTGGTATGGACGTTTATGCAATACTTTCTCTAGAGGGCAGTGCTGAGTACCAAATGGACGACACACATGGTGACCTTTTTAAAGAGGTTATTTTTCTGTACTTGATCCGAAATAGTTCTTTAAGCACTTACTTCCAAATGTTGAAGTGCACTTATTGTAAGTCGCTTTGGATAAAAGCGTCTGCTAAATGAAATGTAATGTAATGCAATGGTTATTTTCCACTTAAAAGTTTGTATGGAGACTCTTCTTCATGGTTTTCCTCAGGTTTTCCCAACAAATTGGACTATTGACTCTATACTGCCCCCACGATTTAAGGTGGAATTGCCCCGTTTCTTCCATCGTCGTAAGCTCCCCTGCTTGGTGCACAATGACGGACAAAATCAACGCCAAGTATGCACGAAAGGTTCCGCCCGTCTCCGTCTCTGTGTTTTGTGTAGATTATAAATGAGCCTTAAGAGAATCTACTGCTTGTTTACGCCGACACATGCTTGACCGTGTCTGAATGATCACATGATCAACATTTTTAGTTGTAAATACAGCTGTATGCTAGCTCTTTCATTTAGCCTTTCAGGAAACGGAAAGAAGTAACGATAAAATAAAAAACTCACTTTCATATAAAGGCTGTTTACTAGACAGTGGACGTTTCAGGGCTGACGGCTGAATATTTCCAGTCTGTCCTTCACATTTCACGAAAGAACATCAGTCTCTTTGCTACAGCGTGAGGTGAACCTGGCACTGTAATGCCACGGGTTTGTCTCATAGCAACGTCGTCAACGGAGCGTGAACATCTGCCGCACCGTCGTGCTTTCACGAAAAACAGGTTAAAAGTTCAGTATCAAACGGCTGAAGCAGACGATCCGGATTTAAACTGCCCAACGCTGTTTAGCTTCCTGTCAGAGTTTGAGTTGCTTAGCAACAAGAATGATGAAGCACATCCTGAAACTCGACGACGACGACGACGACGACTGACGCTAACAGGCGAGAATGAGCAAAATCTCCTGTCAGAGGAAAGTCACAAGAAGAAGAAAGATTCTCCCTGTGATCTTTTTAATCTCCGTCATGTTTCATCTGCTCCGACAGCAGGTGTTAAAACCTCCTCTCTGCCTTTGTCTTCCATCATCTCTCAATCTCACTCAGGCTCGCTCGCCCACCTCCTTTCAAATCTCACACACACACAGAGGTTTGAGCAGCTATTCTCCTTAGGACTCTGCAGCGTTGACTTCCACGCATTTGGACTGACTAAACAAAGCCTTTGGGTAACCCACGATACCATATGTGGTACATGGACCTCAATGCCAATAATACTGTAAATTCTGCTCTATAAGCCGCTACTTTTTTCCCCCACGCTTTGACCGCTGCGGCTTATAGAGTGATGCGGCTTATTTATGGATTTTTATGATTTTGTCAATCGCCCCACCGGGATAAATAAAGTTTTCTGAATCTGAATGGATATTTACGGCCACCAGAGGGCGCTCGAGCAGCGCAAGAGCAAGACAGACAGGTTGAAGAGATACTGTAATGCGCTGAGGAAGACGCTAGTTTAATTGTATTTGCTTTTTGCACTTCATGTGCACACCCTCGTCATGGATAACACACAAAGAAATGCTTATGATGCAGCTTTTAAGTTAAAAGCGATCAATTTGGCTCCAAGAAGGAAACAGAGCTGCTGCACGTAAGCTTCACGTAAGCTTGGCGTCAATTAATCAATGGTGAGACGATGGAGACGGCAGCACGGAGTACTAACTCAGTGCAAAAAGAGTGTATTGCAGATGGTTATCTCATATTAGAGCTGTGTTATTGCCCTGTTTAGTAATTAAACATTTAAAATAATTTTTCTGTGTACCATAAAGATCTCATGTTTCAGCGTAGCCACCTGCGGCTTATAGTCAGGTGCGCTCTATAGTGCGGAATTTACGGTACTCAATACAGCGAATCTGTCCATCAATATATTGCAAGACAGTCATATAGCGATACATCATGATCTTGGTCTAACTGAAGAAAACAAAACGTCTGTGAAAAGTTAAAAGTGCAGGATTTCTCATGTTTATTCATAACAAAGTGTATAAAGTTTGTATTGAACGTGGACAGAGCAACTTCCTGCTGTAAACTCCCTCTTCTTCAGCCAAGTTTCCCTCATTCATTTGTGCAGCGCCACCATGAGGAGACATGAAGTAGCAAGTAGGGACTGTTTACTTTAAAGCACCTTATTAATTAATTAATTAATTATTTATTAATTAAAATATTGATATTTACCCGGGTGTACTGATTATCGTATTACAAGAGGAAGGATGTCATATTGATACGGTGAAATATTGCGATAGTTTGCGTGGTTATATATCACCAAGTATAGATGTTGTTTGGCATATAATTTTTGAACTGAGGTTACAAATAAACATTTTAGCATAAAAAGAAAAAATCAGTCTTTCAATCCACTAGATGGTGTCAAGTTCTCATTACAGCTGGGCTGTTGTCAGTGTTTCGCAAATACATGACTTTGCACATACTAGGTATTTTGCAATATTGTTATAATATCGTATTGCGGTGTCTCTAGTACTTATATTTTATTAGTGGAAAAATAATTAATTAGTTATGAGGAAAGATGCAGCGCTCCAATCACAAATACTGTATGGTGGTAAATTAGACAGGATTTTCAAGTTTTAATTTTTTTATTTTATTATTTTTATATCACCCTGAGTGATATTATCCCATCACTAGTCATTAGGACCAGGTTTTGGTCTCCATGAGGACTACTTGTCCTGACAAGTCAGTGTTTATGGCAGAAAAATGTCCTTAAAGAGGCAACAAATACAAGAACACACACACACACGTGTCTGTCACAGCTGGAGACATAAATATAAGCATAAAACATTTAAAACACAAAAGTACAGCTTATGTAAATAAACACCAATGATGCATATGCACAAAATAGAGCATATGCTAGTAATTATGGACCTTAACCATAATTACTAGTGTCCTAACCCTAACCCTGACTCTAACCCTAACCTCAGCCTAACTTTAAACCATGTCTTCACCTAAAATGGAGTCATTTATATTATGGGGACTTGATTTTTGTCCCCATAAGGAAGACAAGTCCCCATAATGTGAGTGTGGAGACAGATGTAGGTCCCCACAACATGAGGAAGACCAGCTTCACACTCACTTCCTTGTTAGGCAGGTGGGCTGCAGTGTGTCTCCCACCCTGTAATTAAATTCTCTGTCTCCCACCTGTGTTACAGAAGAAGATCTGACTCAGAGTAATTACAGGTCTGCAGAGGAACAACACACGCACGCACACACACAGCATCTAATCCTATTATGTGACATCACAATGAGGAATAACACACTCGCACAGATGCAGACACACACACACACACCAGATGCAAAGCAACATGACGTAAACGTACGCACACACACACTGAGCTCCAAATGGAAACAGCAGGCACTTCACATCACTCCCGCTCTGTGTTTTCCATCAGAGCGTCAGCGTAAATCTGCCGCTGTCGTACGCGTGGACGTCCCGCTGCCGCCTGTGAGCGTCTGAATGTGAACTTGGTTTCATCGGATCCACGTTTGATGAATGAAAACACTTTGATTTGGACTCCTGCGCTCCACATGCTGCACATTAGCCAGATTAAAGAACGCAATCTGATTATCCCACTTCATTTAGATCAGGTAACAAAACAGAAGAAATCTGGGGGGAATAAAGGGAGCTCGGGCCGATAGATACGGGATATTTATCAAAATCAAATCAATATTTCTGTAAGGCTGTGGGCGATATGGCTTGTAAATTATATCTGTATATCTGTATATTTTATATACAGATATCTGGATATTTTAGTCTTTATAGACTATATAGGAGGGACATGTGGATGTAAAGCTGCACACAGGTTGTTTCTTTGGACTTGTGAGATGTTTGTGCGTCTCTAAAATAATAAAAATATCTACTGCTTACATGATCTTAAAATACAGTTTCACATAATAACCTAGTTTATTTCTTTGGCTCTTTAATCTTAAACGAAGGATATCTATGTGCGTTAGAAATGACGACATTGACTATAAATATGGTCTAATTCTGCTTCAGCACAAACAATTAGGCTTAGTCCCTTGATAACACTTCTTTTAAACCTTAATTTGTGTATTTTTTTAATGAGTATACGACAAACCCACCAGTATCTAAAGTACATTTTGTTGAAGAATCACAATTAAGCTCTTAATGTGACAAACTCTGAAACTTTTAAGACACTATGAGTGAAAAATATGGTCATATATAAATGTTAGCAATTTATTCCATATAATAAAAATCAAAATCAGGAGAAGTCACAGTTACACTACGTCGTTGTTGCTGTTACGATGTGGATAAAATTTAGTTAGAATTGGTTATAGTTATGGATAACGGCTTTCCAAATGAATGGTATTCAATGCAGCTTCCTAAGGAGAGTAGCTGTGTGAGCCTGTGAGCCTGTGTGTGTGTGTGTGTGTGAAATGGCCGTCATGGGAGTTGTCAGTTATTCCTTAATGAATTAAATTACAGAGGAGGGACATGAGAATAGCGCTCTGTGCCAAATGCTAAACTCATGTGGTGGCACAAACACTCTGCCTCGTCCTCCTCCTCCTCCTCCTCCTCCTCATCCTCCTCTGCCCATTAACACACTCGAGTCGAAGCCAAAAACCTGGAGGATTTATGTTTGGGAACCGGTGGACGACAGGAGCTCGGTGCTCTGTCGCAGCCGATGGCAGCTCGACTGTGGAGCCAAGAGTCTTTGTGGCTCCACATCCGAGGCTAATCTCTTCATTTCCTACGCCTCTCACACTGATTTGGTCCAGCGCTCTCTCTCTCGCTCGCTCTCTCTGTCACTCAGTGGAAGAGAGTTTTTCCTCAGTGTCGCCAACGGGCATTTTTTCCCAGCTACATTTATGAGAAGAGGCAAATATCATCTGCAGAGGTCAGGGCCACTTCCACGTGATGCGCCGTGTTTTTTTTCTCGGCTAATCACTGCAGTGGTTGTGGTGGTGGTCCCTTCTCACGTGGATACAACTGCCAACTTAACGTATTGTCTCATAGCATTTGCGACTCCAGCTTTAAATCCCTTTGCTGCATCTTAAGCGGCTGAAGCAAAGCCAAAGTGTGACTTCTTTCACGGCCAAGTCACAAGGCTCACATGTTTCACTCCGACATTTTTGCAAACCACGGGTATGTGTGAGCTCATGTTTGTGAACCAAAATAACATTACTTCTTTACATGTACAATTGAGGACGAAATGATTAGCCCCACTAGGAAAATGTCATTGTTTTAAAAGTATTTCTGTTAAACAGAGCAAAGAATTTTTAACACAGCTACTTTTATTTTGGATGCTTCCATTATTTGACTTTGCACACAGAAATGAAATGATTCCACAAAATATTATTGTCCCCCTGATGCTAACAGTCAGCTGTGTCTCCTTGTTGCTGGACAACAGCCTGCAGTGGTTTGTTGTAGTTTGTCTCCTGAGGAATTCTGACCAAAGGACATGCTTCCAGTATGAATAATCTGGGTTAAAAACTCTTAATCTGTGTAACCTTTAAAACAATGACATTTTCATAGGGAGGCCGATAATTTTGTCGTCAACTGTAAATGTTCTGGAGGTCGTTCTTCACCAGGAGCCACGTATGTTTTGGCTCGTCATTGTCGTGTTGGAAGACAAAGCGACGACCCAGACCCAGTTTTGCTGCTGACTGCTTCAGGTTTTCTTTCCAGATCTTCACATCTCCTTCTTTCTTCATGATTCCTTCCACCTCGATGAGATTCCCAGTTCCAGACTCACTGAAGCATCTCCACAGCATAATCCTCACACCACCGTGTTTCACTGTGGGGACGCTGTTCTTTGGGTTATACGCCTCTGTCTTCTGTCTCCAAACAGAAACAATGTCTCTGTGGACAAAGAGCTCTAGTATTAGATAATTTCAAATTCTCGATTCACAATTGAACACAGTTGATGTTATTGATGGAGGCAGCAGTGGTTTAACAACTCAGGTGTGCAATGATGCAAAATCACTCATTTTCTCTATGGGCTTTGGTACAGGCAGAGAGTCGTGAGAAATAAAGTGGCTCAAAGCTCAGTTTCCCAGTGAATTGTGTAACAATCCGCCCTTAAAATTATCCTTTAAAAGGCAGTGCTACGAAATAAACGCACAAGGGGTTTTACTGAAAGTGCGCAAAGAAGCGCAGGGATGTAATGTGTGTGTTAAAGTTTCCTAAACCACGGCATCGGATAAATGCCCCGCTACACAGATACATGCAATGATAGGTGGGACAAAATATACATAAAGCTTATAAACCCAGCAAACAAATAAATAAATGATCAGACGGCGCTGATTAAACCACTGAAGACACACCACACCAGTTAATTTGCTTGATGCTTGATGCGCACCACGCTGTATATTATAGCCACACCAAATTTGTGTTATACAAATCCCTTAAACCCCCCCTTTATGTCAGTCCACACAATAGAAATGAACAGTCCAAACACAAAAAAAAGTCCAATATATATACAGATCCAGGAGGAATCCCGCGCTACCGTCTTTTTAAAATCCAGGAAGCAGGCAGGCCACGAGAATAATCCACTGGATGGAACGTCACGCAAAGAAAATTAATCCACAACAAAAAAAGGCAAAAAAAAGAATAGATCTCACCCGATCTCGCAGTTTAATGTCTTGGGGAGACAGCAGCAAACTCGCGCTCCTGGGCGTTCTCTTGGTCGGAGTCGCGGGTAACCCGACACCGCAAACAGGTCCAATGCAGTTTATATTTTGGCAGTTTTTTGTCGGAACTCCCCAGTTATCGTCAGTATAACTCTATTACAGAGAAAACTACCGAAATAAATCAAAGGAGGCCTATATTTCTAAGGCTGCAGTTCAGGACACTGGCGCCACACACATACTCTACACACCCGCACTTGCTGGTTACTCTCTCCCTCACGCCCCATCACCTGACGCGCCTAAGTAAGCTTGGCTGCGCGGTGATTGAATCGCGGGCGGAGGACACCATACCTACACACCCCGTATACCAACCAGAATATACAGTGGACATTCAACACACTACACATTTAAATACATATGCATATCATACTCAATACATAAACGTTTTATGTAATGCACGTATGTGCGACCATGTGTAATGTAATGTGATGCAAGGTGACATTTGATTAATGTGACAATGTCACAATTGTCCCCATAAGAACCTCAAAAGTATGCTTGGATTTGGCCTTGAATTGTTGCCGCCACCAACACCTTCCACCTCGGAGTGATAATGTTTGCCTCAAACACTTGAGAAGTATGCACTTTTCCGATGTCACCATGGCGCACATGAAACAACTTGGTAAAATGTGAAATTCCATCTTTTTTGCTGTATGGAGTGTACGTACAAACGCAGTGTCTCATTGTTTGCAGAAAAGTGCCTGCAAAGAAATTAATTCAATTTGTATTTCAGACTGAACCTCTTTGTATTAAAGCCAGTGACCCCCAATGACCTTTTGGCGTTGCACGTCAGCATTAAAAGTGTCCTTTAATAGTAGAATTTCCTTTAATCACACCAGATAAAACCTCCGCTATTTAATTAACAAAGAGAAGCAGCTCAAAGCTGCGACTCGACTCATGATCAGGCTGAAATAATTTGTTTTCAGTTTTTTCTCTGTCCTCATTGAACTTGTCCAAGAGAGGACTTCATTGTTGAGCATGTCATCTTAGGCTTCATCCACAGTTCAAACTAATATTCCTCCAAATATCTGATACAAAATAACACGCACATATCAGTTATACACCCTTCACCCACCCATGCTGATACTTCACCGCACAGTTATCTCATATTTTCCTCACTTATGAAGAATAGTTGATATATTCTTTTTTTTTATTTGACCTGCCTTGATATTCTGTACATATGTTCTGTATGTAGGTATGACTGCATCCCGGTAGTATCACTGATTAATAGATTAGCTGTTTACTAATGTTGAAAAAAACGTACATCGTTGTTTCCCCAACTGCGAAATGATGTTCTCAAATGTCTTGTTTTGTCTACAAATTCAAATTATTCAGTTCAACTGAGCAAAGAACAGGACAAACCAGAAAATATTCACATTTATGAAGCTGAAAACCTGTTTTGTTTATTAAAAAACAAACAAACAAACAAAAAAAACCAAACACTCATTGATAGTTGGAGACTAATTTAGTAAGTAATGAATAACCGATTAGTTGTTGAAGCCCTGGATTAAACCATTTTTGATATGTTTAAATGCTTTTATAGTACTTTCTGTTCAACTCCGTTGCTTTTCCGCATTTGTAGACTTTTGTGCATCTGCAAAAAGCTGTTGCTACAATCACAAAAATGAGACTATTGCAGGTACAGCACTACTGCACATGACGTCACCCCGTATTAACACAGGTTCAGACAGAAACAATATCCACTGGTGCTGGGTCCCTTTAAGAGCGGCAGAGCCTGACGAGCTAATGTGTCTAATGCTAGTGTGACTATCAATATCACATGATTAAGCTTTTACATGTGTGTTGGTATGGAGTGGTTGCCTGTGTGTGTGTGTGTTGGGTAATTTTTAAGGCGATATACTGGTTTTGTCACGTTGGCTGTACTAGCTTCCACAGATCTCCTTTCTATGCTGGTGAAGTCCCGTTTTAGTGCTAGGACATGTTCTTAAAGGGCTAACCCTTAATTCCAGGTAGTACAATGGTTGTATTTGGTCAGTTTTCTTTTGTGCCATGTTTCCATTATGGTACAGTTTGGTTTAGTATGGTACGGTAACTCAAAAACTGCATATGTACTGTAACCACAAGAAAGAGATATTTCACCAACTGACCAGATACCGTGAAGAGAACGCTGGATTTGAGTGTCGCAGTTAAGTAAATAAACCTGATCCTTTTTAATGTTGTGTCGGTGTTTGACTTCTGGTCCCACTCGTGCTAAATTCTGCTGAAATGAAGCGTTGTGGTCCGTCGTCCGGCAGAAGTAGAACTCTTTTCTATTCTCTGCCTAACTGACGGAGTACACGACACAAATTTAGTCAGTGGAAGTGACACATTGACAGAGTTTAGGGTTATAATCGGGCTGACAATATGGGTCCCAAATGGGTTTGTCTGTGGTTTTCCCGCCTGAAGCCCACGCCCAATTAGTACCCTTTCCAGGCTACTTGGGTACTAAGGCGCCGTCCACATGGGAACAGATTTAGCTCGTACACACGGGAACGGTGTTCTGGGTTCCCTGAAACGATACTACTTTTTGAGAATGGGTTCCAGAGTGGAAAAATCTGGCAACGCCGCCTTTGCGTTGTCATGTAGACAAGGAAACCGATACTTTTGGAAATGATGATGTCACTTTACCTTCACCGTCACGTGACAAGAACAAGACGTAACCTCACGCAACAATTGTTTTGGCGTGTCCGGTGGCTCCGTCTGAGTCTGTTTACAGCGCCACATGTAGGTGTGGCATGTGTATTACATCGATTTCTCCATGTGTTCCGTTCCCATCTTTACACGACGCGTTTCTGATCCGTTAGTGTGTACGCGATTTTTTTTTTTCAGCCCGCAAAAGAAAAAAAATCTTGCTGTGTGTACGTAGTCTAGGTTGGAACTAAGTGTGCAAATATGCAGGTCCCATATGGTTTCAGGAATGTCCAAACACAGGTACGTTTCAGTTTGGTACACTATGGTACGGTTTGGAATGGTAAAGCCCTGGCTCAGTCCCTTTAATGGGTAGATGGCATGTAGATGACGTCAAACGAGACAATGGAGGACATTGTGGCTGTTTGTCTCAACAAGACGTCAAGTTTTGTAAGAGAATAGACTGAGGGCGTTGAAGGAACGCCGGTCACACTGGGGTTACGTTTTTCTGTCGCCCAATCAGCTGACTGTCGTGGGTGGAGCCAGTCTATCTCCAGCCAGACCGTACCGTACCATTTTACTCTGGTACCCCAAGTTTGCCAAAGAATGGTATGGTTGTGGCTGGTTATTTTGGTAGTAATAGTAATAGTTACTTTAATTAAGTAGCGTCTTTCACGAAACCCAAGGTCGCTATACAAATAACGGTAATAAGAAATTTGAAAATCTCTAGAGTTAGTGCCTGGCAAATAGCCCAAGAAAGTGAGTTCCAAAGGGTTCCTCATGGAAACACAAAAAGCTAAGTTCCGTACTGTACCGAACCGAACCGTTCTTCTCTGTGGAAACATGGCTTTGGATACTCAATGGTGCCTTTATTTATGTAGACTATGTCTGTAGCTAAAATATAGTAACAAATACAAGTTTTCCAATCCTTTGCTTCAGCTTCCTGCATGTGTTGTGAAGGGAAGCCTCAGTGGGGGAGGGAAGACCCTCGCAGGTAAAATCCTGTGAAATAATTGGGGTGAGGTTCGGCACCCGGGAGGGAAACTGTGGTGTTCAGGGAGGGATGCAGATCCCGAAGAGGTGAGTTTGATATGCTGATGCAGGGAAATGAAGGAGAGGTGGGTAAGTGAGGAGGGGGAGGTGGGTTTGAGGGCAGGAAGGGCGGGATTATTAAGAAAATTGCTCGGGCAACAAACCAGGAAAGCCTGGTCCAGGCCTGGGAGAAAACACATGTGTTTTAATCCTTTTACTTCTGTCTTTTTGAGGCTCACTTTAAAGAAACGACCAGTTTTACGACGATTCTATGAAGCAGGGATGTTCTCTGAAAGTCACCACATAGATGGAGTTTGAGTTGATTTATGATTTATGAAATAAAATTGAGAGTATATACTGATACTGAGTACAATAAGTCATTTTTAGACCTTTTTAAACTATCAAGCTGTGCTGTTTGTGCTAGCCATGTCAAGCTGTTTCAAAAACATGATTCTCCATCTATCACACATTTTGCTCCTATTAACAAAATAAAATAAATGGACCAAAACATGACTCAGATATGTTTTTGGTTCGTATTGGATTTAACATTTTTCTCTGGCCAACGTCCGATCCAGTGATACTGACCAGTATCGGACTGATACCCTTTGACTCATCCCAAGTTTTGAAACAGACAAAAACATTACAATTTTTTTACATTACAATAGTCTGACTGGCACTGGTCGATTATTATTTTTTAATTGGTTAGTTATTATAAATCATCTATTTCTTTTCTTCTTTTTAGTCACTAAAACTTGGTTTTTCATTGAAAAGTTTGAATTACAATGAAAAGTTATAATGAGGTTTTGTTTTGGAAAGGCTGACGTGAAATAAAAGGGCAGCTTTGGAAAGTTATTTTGATAAAATAAGAACATTTTAAAGAAGCATTTTAGAACATGGATCAGAATGAGCGAAGGTTTGGATTTGGCTTGTTTTCAAAAAAGTATACACGTGTTTGTGATGGAGGTTGGTTTGTCCAGCAAAGGTGAGCTGTGAGGAAAAAAAACCAAACAAAATAACACACACGACCTCCAGGGAGAAGTCGGCGTGTTGGTTAAAGGAGGGAGGAAGGGAGGAAATAAGGAAGGAGAGAAGGAAGGATGTCTTCACTCAACTTAAACCATCTAAAAGTTGATTAAATGTAATTGTACTGACCTGCGACACTGATTAATCACGGCGACGTGTAATTAAAAAGCAGTGAGACAATAATGCACAATTATCTTTAAAAAAAACAAAAGCAGCAGCTGCAGTAAAAACCCTGAGTTGGTTAAAAAAAGAGGCAATAAACTTTAAGCACTATTAAATTCTACTGAGCAGAGTCAAACAGACCAGGTTATATAATCACACTTTAATTAACTCGGTGCTGAATCTTGCTGTTTGTTGATTAAAACTGTAAACTGTACAGAGCACACGGGTTTAATGTACCAGTAAATTCTATAGATCCTTGATCGTAACCTCAGCGTCACTAATGGCCTCACTGATGTTAGAATAAAAACTTAATTTTACAAAATACAACATGCAATGACGCTGCTCTGGGACGCAAATAACGATTATCTTCATAAATGATTAATCTGTTGGTTATTTCTGTGGTTCATACTTGTTTGGCCCAGGAAATGTTGAAAAATGTTGATCGCTTGTTACATGGAGCAAAGAAACCACAAAATATTCACATTTAAGAAGCTGAATAATCAGAAAAACTTGTTGATTATTAAAAAAAAAAAATCAATAATTGATTAATTTAGAACAGAATAATTGTTGAAGTAATTGAATTGTTGTTGACAAGTCAATTTAGGGGTTATATAATGGAAAAAAATCAATGAAATTATCATCACTTTAAAATGACATTTTTAGTGCAGTTTATCTTAATTTTAAAGGTTTATTCAACTGTACTTTAATAGTACTTTCTCAGAAATGTCACATTAATTTAATATTATTACATAAGAGTTTGTTGTTTGGTAGGAAATGGAATGAAATATAGAACTAAGCTCCTGTTAGTGATGTTGAACTAGAGTGTCATCAGCAAATAGGTTGATATTCACTGTAGTAAAAGTAAGTTAAAAACTAAGTAAAAGGTTTAATGTTCTTTTATAAATTCATATGATTGTTCCGTGAGGCTTAAAATCTGTTTTTATTCACAATGTTTGTCTTTGTTTTTTGTTGTTAAGTGTGTGAAAATAAACCGGATAAACCTTTGTTCTTTCACAAAAGGACAGCAACAAATAAACAAAACAAATTTCAGAACTATCAGCTTTTCAGCAGCAGTAATGAAAATGATAATCACTGCAGTTATGCACCGTCAAAGTCAATGTGCAGGGAAACGCGTTAACTAATTAAACTGCGACTTAGTCTTAAAAGAGGCAGATAAAAGTGAGAGAATAAAGAGGAGGATGCATAATAGAAAGTCAAACATAGAGAGAGAGAGAGAGAGGGAGACAACAGGGACTAAGATCAATGGAACCAGAGCAAAGATAAAGGGAAAGAAGGAAAAATACACCTCAGGGAAAAATATGTTGTTTCCTTTTGTTGTGAGGGGAAACAGGAAGAAGGAGAAGCTTCTTTTTAAATCCTGCATTTGTTTAATTTACAGTCATGCTGGAAGCAACAGAAGAAAGAAAGAAAGGAAAAATAAAACTGGCTCAACTTGAAGTTCTCCTCCAAACTTGTGCTTCATCAACCTTCATTACTGACATTTTTACACAGACAGGAGGAATCCCCCCCCCCCTTAGCCTGTGGCTCTTTCTCACTGTGGAAGGTCAGTGAGGTCACGGACGCTCCAGAACTTTCTTCTTCCTCCTTTCAGCTGCAGAAATAGAAAAGTTTCTGTCAAATCTCTGGGGAAAGAGAGGGATGAGTGGGAAAACTCGGAGGAGGCCTCAAAGAGTTGACCTGACAGGACAATTACACCAAGGCAGAAACCATGAAAACTATTTTGTTGGGTGTGGGGGGGGGGGGGGTTGTTGAAAAGTCAAACTAAAAGGGAGGAAAATTGGCTCTTGGGTCAAACAGAGTGTAATTTAATAGTTTTCTCAAGTCTTTGTGCTCCCAAAGACCTGAGGCATTTTTATCTCAAGTCGGTTTCAGATGTGCGCGAGTGTGAAGGGACGATTATTCTCCAGAGACACAGCTACAGGCTCACTCGTGACATTTTCACGCCATCTAATAATCTCTTAATCTGACTAATTTAGCTGCACTTTAGATGAACCAGTCACGGTCATCAAGTCATGGCATATCTTGTTCTTTTCAGGAGTTTGACTGTAGTTTAACAAGGGACAATTAAAGGTCAGGGAGCTCGGTTAACCTTCCTCTGTGTTCATTAGATGATAAAAAGGCAAAAAATGAATCCGCCCAATCAATTCATGGGTCTACCTCTACCAAGGAGGTGACGCAGTGAAAATCTGTGTTAAATATCAGTTTAGTTTTGACAGCTCTCGCTCATTTAATGTCAGGCTCAGACGAAAACTTTATCCTCTCTGGAACCAGAACTCCTTAAAGAGGCGGTTCTCTCTGCTCAAGAGGTTAAAACTGTAGAGGTTCATTTAAGTATTGGTCAAATGACACCAAACCACAACTTTTCAAACAGGCTGAACAGAAGCAGAACCGAAAATCAGCTATTAAAAAAGCTCTTTTCAAGCTAAAAAGAGTCTCCACCTTCATGACGGTTCTTAATTATGGAGATGTTATTTATAGGAATGCTCCTGCATCACTGTGCTCTAAGGTTCACTACCAACTTTAAAGCCAGTTTAATAATAACATAGGTCCAACTTCCAGAACTTAACCTGCCGCTTTATGAACATGAATTATCTTAAATAAATTTCCCACCTTTTCAGGGACTGCAAAGAAAGAGTAAAAATAATACTCTGTCTGCACCACTACACATAAATATTGAAATGATTTTCATTGAATTCTGCTGAGAGGTGAGGCATGCATGCCCTTAGGAAGAACACATTCCTTTTTTTAGAACGGTTCTAATTAAGCGTCAAGTCAACTTTATTTCGAGAGCACATTTAAAAACAACCATGGTTGATCTGAAGTGCTTTACAGAGTTAAAGGCACAGCAACGTGGTATAAAACAAAACAATAAAAACTAAAGTAAAACACTAAAATAGTGAAATAATGAAATGGTGCAAGTCTAGGTAGAGGTTGACTCTTCTTATCCTGAAGTCAAGGCCAAGGAGATGAGTGTGGGGGGCAGATGTATTTTCCGTCGGTAAATCGTTCCAAAGTTTGTGGATGTGCTAAAAGCCCAGCTCGAAACACCCCCAGAACAGTCTGTTATTAGACCTCAGAGCTCGGGATGAAGTGTGAAGAGAAGTAACATGGTGCCAGACCATTAAGAGCTTTAAAAACTAACAATACAATTTTTAAAATCAATCCTAAAACGAAGAGGAAGCTGGTGGAGGGAGAAGCACCAGGAGTGACGTGGTCTCTGAGGACAGGAACAGCTTAATAATAATAAGTTTTTATTCTGTATTGGATTTGTGCAGTCAATTCATTAGTATTCCCTATTTTTCTTTATATCAGTCCTTTCTTAAGAAGCCATTGCGTTTGTTTTGCTCGATTCAATCTGCTCTGTCGACGTAACGCAGAGCCTGGGTTTTGTTAATCCATAAAACTAGTATCTTCAATCAAATTTGGGAAGCGAGAGATAAGGTGACTCTAATAATTATTATTTAAACGATTATTATTTTATTATTTGTTTCGTTTTGCATGCAGCTCACTCCGATCACATACCCTGGTTTATACAGTAGAGGAGTATTTCAGATTTTCCTCCGGGTATCACCAGAGGAAGCTTGCGTGCCACTGGTGGGACACGTACCACAGTTTGAGAACCATGGGTTTATCCAGTATATCAGAAGTTAAATGTAAAAACAGTGCCCCTGGGTGTTAATTTAACTCATGCCATGTTAGCATTTTGCTAATGTGCGCTAAATTATGACTACTGTAAATTCCGCTCTATAAGCTGCTACATTTTCCCCCACACTTTGACCGCTGCGGCTTATTTATGGATTTTTATGAACATACCCTGGTTTATACAGTAGAGGAGTATTTCAGATTTTCCTCCGGGTATCACCAGAGGAAGCTTGCGTGCCACTGGTGGGACACGTACCACAGTTTGAGAACCATGGGTTTATCCAGTATATCAGAAGTTAAATGTAAAAACAGTGCCCCTGGGTGTTAATTTAACTCATGCCATGTTAGCAATTTGCTAATGTGCGCTAAATTATGACTACTGTAAATTCCGCTCTATAAGCCGCTACTTTTTCCCCCACACTTTGACCGCTGCGGCTTATTTATGGATTCTTATGATTTCCTCAATCGCCCCACCGGGATAAATAAAGTTTTCTGAGTCTGAATGGATATTTACGGCCACCAGGGGGCGCTCGAGCAGCACAAGAGCAAGACAGACAGGTTGAAGAGATACTGTAATGCGCCGAGGAAGACGCTAATTTTATTGTGTTTCGAACAGTCTTTTTGCGCTTCATGTGCACACCCTCGTCATGGATAACACGCAAAGAAATGCTTATGATGCGGCTTTTAAGTTAAAGGCGATCGAATTGGCTCCAAGAAGGAAACAGAGCCGGCGTGTTACTGTAATGTCATTTTACTGCCGTGTTAAGGCACTGTTCGGAAAACGGCCGGTATGGTTGTCTCTTTTTACTTCCGTATTACAGCTGTGTTACTGCTGTGTTTAGTAATTAAACATTTAAAATAATTTTTCTGTTTGCCATAAAGATCTCATGTTTCAGCGTGGCCACCTGCGGCTTATAGTCAGGTGCGCTCTATAGTGCAGAATTTACGCTAATTAAAACTCCCAAAATTTTAATTTTTGAAATCAGGCCTTCAACCAGGCAAACCAATGATATTAAAACAGTTCCAACTCATGCAAATTATTAGCTCTTATAAAAAAGATAACATTTAAATTCAAAATGGCTCCAGTCAAATTTGAGAAACATGTACAGTCGTGATTTTCTTTTCGTTTTTTATCTCTCCAACAAAGACCTAGATCCTAAAGTATCTCAAAGAAAGAAGAGACAGCAGCAGAGATTCTGGTAACTCTAGAGCTTTTACAGGATTTTATCGGCCCTGACAAAAACAACCATGTGTCATCTGACGTAAGTGCTGCCATGGTTTCACATTTCCTCCCACTGTGATGAGTGATGTGACTCACCTTTCTATAGAATCACCCTCCACCCACACCGTATTTGTGGACACTGTGATGATACTGCAGCAGCGGTAAATGATCCATGCGCTACCCGGGAAATGTCCCGTCTCTTCAGAGCTTTGTTCTGACGGTGGACGGTGTCATGTAGTTTGTCGCAGTTCAGCCTGAGGTCAGTTCTTCACGCAGGTGCTGATGAGACAATCAAACCTCAGGGGATGATAAAACATCATATTGTCAAGAAACAAAAGGGTGAAAATAGCACGAAGGTGGTGGCACCAAAAGAGACGGAATCAATCAAAGAATGAGTATCAGTCAGTAATGGTAGAAATCATAATTATTTGTCAACATTTTTAAGAATTGTTCCTGTCTTATTTGGAACGGATTCACTGATAAATAAGCATGTGATTCATTTTTAGGTGGAAATGGTCGAGGTCGAGCAGGGGCGCGGTGAGATTTGTAAGAGTTTAGAAAAACACTCATGTCGTGGACTTGTGGAACAGTCGTCCACAGAGTCCAGACTATCTCCAAACTTCTGCAGCAGCAGTTTTTAATTCAGTTTGAGTAGGTTGGATGGCATTCATGTTTATTTATTTCATTGAAGCAGTTGTCCAGAGACTGTGGTGTGGACCGTGAGGTGATGGTTTGGTACTAACATAGATTTGAGTGTCATCAGCAAAGAGGCTGATCATTTAAACCATGGTAGTGGAGGAACCAGAGGTCTGGGGGATAAAAATATCACCATACACCGAGTTTTATTTTGAAATATTTTATCTATGTGTGGTGACATGAGGCAAGCTATGGTCTTAGATTTTAGATATCATCACATTGTTATAAAGATAAAAGCTGTTGCACTGATAATCATCATCATATTGAATAAAGTACTGAAATACACTAAAAATAAATTAAATATTATATATCGATTAAAAGAAGGTACATGGAGTTGACAAATTATATTTTAAAAAAGTCATTTAAAAACACTTCTTTGATTTTAAAACAAATTTTTTGTGTTGTAGCAGGATTTGACCATATTTATAGCCAATGTTGTCGTTTCTAACACCCGCAAATATCCTTCACTTAACATTAAAAAGCCATCAGTGATCACGGGTTGTTTCTCAGGATTCTGAAAAGTTTTCTTTCAAGATGTTTATTTTGAAATATTTTATCTATATTATTTTGTGACATGAGTCAAGATATGGTCTTAGATTTTGGATATCGTCACATTGTGATAAAAATAAAGGCTGTTGCATTGATAATCATTATTATTATATTGAATAAAGTACTAAAATACATTAAAAGTAAATTAAATATTATATATCGATTAAAAAAAATACATGCAGTTGACAAATACTACTTTATAAAAGCCATTTAAAAAACACTTCTTTGATTTAAAAATTAATTTTTTGTGTTATAGCAGGATTTGACCATATTTATAGCCAATGTTGTTGTTTCTAACACCCGCAAATATCCTTCATTTAACATTTAACAGGTTATTACCTTTAATTAAAATGTAATAAGATCATATAATACAGGTAAACATGAACAGTAGATATTTTTATTTTAGAGTATAATTTAAAGTGTATTGTCACACTCACTTTCCAGAATCCAGAGATCCACTTATATCTCCTATATATATATATATATATATATATATATTATTTATAAACCACGTTGTCCAGCCTTACAAAAATATTGATTCAATTAATATTGTGATTTATATCAATACTGAATAATGTAAAAGGAAAAAAAATTGAATTTTTTCACCCGGTTTTCATGAAGAAACTTTCCAAACTTGTGCACACACAAACACACGTGTCATCACTTGACACTGACAGACTGACAGGCTGCTTCCTGTTTTTCCTCCCGGCGGAGAAAATATGTTCCTCACTCAAATTAGATCCAGCGACGACGTCTCGTCGCCGCGTCGGCGGCTGAGCCCGGAGAACGTACCGTGGTGGGAAACGGCGGCGTCACAGATGGCAGAGAACGTCACGCTCTGCCGAGGAAGCGTCGCGTTGAATTTGTCAGAGGAAACAGGCGCCGGTGCTGAGGGTCGTAATGTGAAACGGTGTCTCCGTCACACGAGCAGTACTGTACACACTGTGCTGCAGAGTTCTGTTGTATTTTTTTAGTAAACATTCTTCGGTGAAACACAATAATCTCACTGCCCTCGTAGTAACGTGTTAATGAACCATGAATAAGCCGATTATGAGACGAAGTATTGCTTTTAAGAATTAATAAACATTAATATCATGTTTGTTTCCGATAATTAGATTTTAACTGTTAACAAGTTTTATAATCAGAGCCTGTAGGCGTCTTAAAAATAATAAATAGGTAATTAATCCTTTATAATTAGGCTTTTATTAAGGATTAAATACACATTTATTATTTTTAAGACAGGTAAAAGCTCTAATTATAAACTTGTTAACAGTTTATATACTGGTTATTAACATTAATAAATGTTTGACTTTGTAAGAATTATGCATTGATAATTACACGTTTATTATTGCATTTTAAGACACGTACAGACTGAATAGGAATTAAAAATAATAAATAGGTAATTAATCCTTTATAATTAGGCTTTTATTAAGGATAAATAACATATGTATTATTTTTAAGACAGGTAAAAGCTCTAATTATAAACTTGTTAACAGTTTATATACTGTTATTAACATTAATAAATGTTATTAACAATAATTAGACTTTGTAAGAATTATGCATTGATAATTACACGTTTAATATTGCATTTTAAGACACGTACAGACTGAATAGGAACGTATTAATGTCATAAACTTTAATATGATTAATAATAGCTAGACTTTATAAGGATAAATTACTGATAAATAACATATGTATTATTTTTAAGATGGTACAGGCTCAGATTATGAACTTGTTAACAGTTTCTGTACCTGTCATAAACATTAATAAGCTCTTTAATACTTCATAAGATTATTCATTGATTAATTACACATTTATTTATAAAATGTATTAAAGAACACTTGCATAAACTAATTTGAAAATGGTCTGCTAATAGAAATGAATTGGACTGTAAAAGCAGTAATTAATCAGAATATTTAATCACCAATTATTAAAATAAATAGAATAGCATTCATAACCTTTTATAAATATGAGGTTGTTTAATGACAGTCACTAGGACTGTATGTTTTATCATTACATACTATTTTCCTCATTCACCACAGTCTCATTATTGTGATTCATAATAAAGTATATTTATATTTAAGTTTGATACTTCAAATCTGAGTGAGAAAATTAAGTTTTCTTTAGATGATATTGAATATTTAGCTGGAACTAACTATTATTTTCTGAATTCAATGATCTCTTTCTTATTTTCTCGATAGATTGATTAGTTTTTTGGTCGTAATGTCTTGTTTTTTGTCCAGAAACCAAAAAAAAAATGATATTCACCTTTAAGAAGCTGAACTTGATTAATCGTCGCAGCCCTAATTGAAAGATCCTCCTCCATCTGCAGACAAACATGGTGATAAAGTGAGAGATTTCGATTCTGGAAACAGTAGCATGTGTTCTCATTACTGTGCCAGCAGTGAACAAGACAGTAAAACCACATAAATGACTTTTTAATGAACAAATTAAACTTTAATCACCAGAAACCAAGTCATGAAGATGTGGGAGAGAGCAGTTTACACACACACACACACACACACTCTCCACCTCGCACCTCGTTATTATTCACCACATCCACCAGTCGCTTCAATGTGTGTCAAGACTAGCGTGCTCCCGTGAGTCGGCCAATCACGGTTCACGGTACACGCCTCGCCCCAGTGAATCGGCCAGTCCTGGATCACAGTGGAGTTCTGACATTTGGGTCTCTGAGTGTTTGGTTTTGTTTTTTAAATTTGTACAGATGTGTCTTTTCTTTGTGTGTGTGTGTGTGTGTGTGTGTGTGTTCTTCCTGTCTTAAACATGTGTTAATGCATGAATGCAGGCGTGTGTTACATGTCCTAGTATGCATGTGCGTGTGCGTGTGGGTCCAGATGGGAAGTGTCACATGCTGAGCAGACAGGCGTAGTGACGTGGGGGACGGGAGGGGGGGAGAAGGGCTGCTGTATAGATGGATGGATTTATTGAGTGTGTGTGTGTGTGTGTGTGTGTGTGTGCTGTTGGATACCAGGGCCTGCGTTAGGGATGTGTATGTTTTTCTGTCCTTGTGGGGACCAAAACATGTCCAAACCTATTTTTGTGGGGAAATTTTGTCTGATCTCCACGACTTTAAAGGGCTTTTTCAGGGTTAAGATCTGGTTTTAGGGTTAGGGAATGCATTACAGTCCTGTGCATAAGTCTTAGGCCACCAGTCACTTTTGTGACCATTGGCGTTCAGATTGAAAAGATGTGACTAAAAGTCAGTCTTCTACTATATGATCAACCTGTCAGTGAGTTGAACTTGTGCAACATGTGTATGTGATGCTCCAACATGTCTGGAGTAAACCAGGTATAATAGACCTTTTTCACAGCAGCTATTTGTTGGCATGAAATAGTAGGAGAAACACAGGTTTGACCAATAACATTAGGGTTCCATTCCAGGTTTGAAAGAGCCATGGTTGTGTTATTGTTCAAGTGGAAATGTAGCTCACACTAAATATTTGATATTATACAAGCATTTTTGTTGTTTGTTATTTTCAAACTGCATATGTGTTTCTCCATATTTTCATGTTGTGTTCCAATAAAGTGATAAATAATTGTACAGTATGGTCATTATAGCATTGCTAAAACAACAAATCTAATGGTGGCCTAAGACTTATGCACAGTACTGTCTGTCTATGAGAGTCCACACAAAGATGGCAAGACGAGTGTGTGTTTCTGTACCTGGTCTTCCTCATGTTGTGGGGACCTAAATCTGTCTCCACGCTCACATTATGGGGACTTGTCTTCCTTATGGGGACAAACATCCCCATAACGTAAATGACTCCATTTTAAGGTGAGGACGTGTTTTAAAGAGGACATTCAGTGGAAAATCAAATGTCTGATGTTTTCTGGTGTGTCCCCGTGTCCTTCCTGTATCTAAACATCACTAAAGTGTCACAATAAACACTTCAGCCACTTCTGAGAAAGAAGGACTTTTGAAAAGTCCAGTTTAGTTACGTAACTAGCACATTTGCCGTGCGACAAACCCTCCCCCAACAGTTACTCCTGGTCATGGACGTCAACATTCAACCTGAAGAAGAAGAAGAAGCACCGGGGAGCAGTCAGTCAGCTGGTAACTGGCCAATCACAAGAGACTCAGTGTTCTGGGAGGCAGGGCATTAGCTCAGAAACAGAGTGCCTGTTCAGAGGCTGGCAGAGAGCAGCAATAATCTGGCTTAATCTGAAGAGACTAGGAGGTTTTTGACCATAAATATGTTTTAAATTATCTAAGTAGACATCAGTAATCTGGATTTGACCATTCTATGTGACCTTTAAAATTAGGCTGAGGTTAGGGTTAGGTTAGGGTCAGGGTTAGGCTTAGGACACTAGTAATTATGGTTAAGGTTAGAGTAAGTCTCCAGGAAATGAATGGAAGTCAATGTGATGTATGTATGTGTGTTCTTGTACTTGCTTTAAGGGCTTTTTCAGGGTTAAGACCTGATGTTAGGGTTAGGCATCTAGTTGTGATGGTTAAGGTTAGAGTAAGGGACTAGGGAATGCATTATGTCTATGAGGGTCCTCACTTTGATAGAAGTACAAACGTGTGTGTGTGTGTGTGTGGTGCCATTTTAGCATGAGTCAGCGTTCCTGTGACCTTCACCATATGACTGAAGTCTGCTGTAGCCGGAGGAGGTCTGCTTCAAAAGCCTTGTATGAATATTCATTCATTTCCTCTCGCATTCCTCCACCGGCCAATCATCATTCATAAACACGACCTCACACTCGGAGACAGCTGTGTGTGTGTGTGTTCTCGTGTAGGTATCTTTGTGAGGACACTTTGGCTGGTCCTCGCGTTGTGTAATCCCCTTTTTCAGGGTTACGATCTGGTTTTTAGGGTTAGAATTGGGTTAAGGTTAAGGTAAGGGGCTCGGGAATACCTTCCGTCTATGAGGGTCCTCACTACGAATGCTGCACAAACGTGTGTGTGTAAATCAGTATGAAAATATCCTCTTGGCCTTGTAGAAGTTTTCTCATCTATTTAAATCAAACCAAGTTTAAATACTTTGCTCCAAAACTGTCAGAGAAATAAAAGTCGACTTCAAAGTAGAGACGGGACGATCTATCACCACTATCTATTGTTCCTGTTACTGATATTAATCCGATACAGTCGCTTCAGACCGTTTATGGACTGTGAAGCTGTTCGCAGCACATTTGTGCTGAGTCATTTCAAAGACATAATTCTCTCCCACTGTGTAACAAATACGGTTCTCCCAAAGAAGAAGAAATAAACAGCCCAAACATGACTCAGCTAAAATCATTTTTATGTACATTTTACAGTCTGTGCATAGTGAAGCATGTGATATATGTATGTAGTATTTTTGGATTGTATCTTATCTTGTATCTTATGTATTTTTTATTGCCAATATCTGATATCAGATCCAGTGATTTTGAATAGTATTGTATAGTTTGAATAGTATATATATATATATATATATATATATATGTATAGGGCAAAACTCTGAGTGTATTTATTGCCTCTTACACTGACCTTGTCAGGACCAGTAGTCCTCATGGAGACCAAAACCTGGTCCCAATGAGGCAGAACATCAAGTTTAGGACTACGATTTGAATTGTGGTTATGGTTAATAAAGTAGTCCTAATCCAAAATGTGTATCACAATAATTTTCATGTTTCTGCCTCCAGCAACAACTTTTCTCGGACAAAATTTGCAGTAAATGTTTTTTTTTGGTCCGCGTAAGACTTTTTAAACACAAACAAACTTCCAAAAACAAAAAAAGGACACAGCTCCTGTTTCGTGTCCAGCTAAGCTCTTAGCGAGTGTTTGTTATGAATGAGTTAATTATTAATTAGTTATTATTATTAATTAGTTAATTAGTTAGTGATCCTTGAATCCTCCTGGTCTCTGTCTTCTCATCTTTCCTCTCTCTGTAATATTTGATGTTTTGTTTGTAATCTGCTGAACTTGTCTCTGCACATGTGACACCTACTGCTCGTCTGTCCGTCGTGACAGAAAAATCCCTCCTCTGTGGTTCTTCCTGAGGTTTCTCCCATTTGTTCCCTGTTCAAGGGTTTTCTGCGGAGTTTTTCCCTCACTCGACGTGAGGGTCTAAGGATAGAGGGTCTAAGGATAGAGGGTGTCGCTGACTGTAAAGCCCTTTGAGGCAAATTGTGTTTGTGATGTTGGGCTATAGAAATAAAATTGATTTGACTTGTTTGGGTGGTGCAGCAGTAAAAAGGGTCCCCCCTCCATGTTCCATTTTTCTTTATGCTGGCCATTATATGAAAAACAAACAAACAGTTTTTTTGGTATGAACTGGTATACTACACAGCACTAGGTTAACATCAGGGTTAGATATTCACTGGTTAAGGATAAGAATAAGACTTTGTTTAGGCATTAATCAAAGATATATTTCAAATTAAACTTAATAGTAAGTTGAGGTCATTTGTTTTGATATTATGGAAACCTGTTGTGCAGGTAAGGACCGCCCTAACTTTACTTGAGGCAGGTAATGTGGTCGTGTGGGAAGAAAAATGTTTGGCAACTGAAGCCGTGGTTACAAAAAGTCTTTCGACCACGTTTTCAATGTCTTTATTTTTGGCATATATGGATTTTTTCGTTTCCTTGCTTTATGACGTTAGTTTAGAAAGTAATTTGAAAGCTCTTTGAAAGGTCCAAATAAATAAACTTGAATTTTGAAATCACGAAGAGTCGTTGAGAGTGAGTTTGAACGGACACACCGGTTCAGCGCCCACGGCTTAATGGAAAAGCCGACACACACAGTAACATGTCCCCCCCTCTCTCTCACACACAGATGCTGGTTCTACACTCTTTGTGTGGACACTCATAGACATAAAATGTTCCCTTACACTCAGGGGTGTCCAGCTTAATTATAGAGGGGGCCAAAATGAAAAACTGTGTCCAAGTTGAGGAGCAGACAAGGTCCATATAGATAAAATATAGAGAACAATCAGAAATTAATATAATATTAATAGAAATATAAATGAATGCAATTCATTTTCTATAAAATAAGTTTAAATGGTTTACCCATGGAATAGACTCAGAAAGGGCTAAATATCAACACTGGGTGACAGTTATATGTTCACATCAGCACTAAAAAACATGAATGTAGACCAGTGGTAAATATTACGGGGCCAATAATTTATGAACGATTTTCCATTTAAATCAGCTGTGTAGTAGTATGTATAGTAATGTAAGTTCCATCCATCTTAACTGATTTCCTCTGCTGTATTTCACATATAGGCCTGTTGTCAAAAAAAAAAATGCAAAATACTTTTTGCTAGCTAAAAAGGCAGAGGCAGCAAAACACAAATACTTATAATAATAATAATAATACTTATAACTGCTCCTCTGGTTCCACCTTTGTGTCCTCAAAGTCCACATTTAATATGTTTATTTAATTTTTATTTAAATATTATCTTGAGGGCCAAATACAGTTGTATGGCGGCCTGGATGTGGCCCCTGGGCCTTGAGTTTGACACATGTGACTTACACTAACCTTAACCATCACAACTAAATGCCTCACCATAAACCTTACCCTAACCTAAACCTAATTCCAACCCTGTAACTAGGTCTTAACCCTGAAAAAGCCCCTAAAATGTCCCCTCAAAGACAGGTTTGTGCATTGTACATTTTTGGTCCCCACAGTCTCATTGGCTTCCATTCATTCATTCATTTTAAGATTCTGGTGTGGCTACAGTCCCAGATTCAGGCGAGATTTATTCTCTTTTTGTCAATGCATGTGCTAAAAATGTCATCATTTCTTTGGGGGGGGGGGAATAAAGATCCTGTCATAGGACCTGATGTCAGCTGATGTTACCGTGTTGTCTGGTCTAAACCTGGATCTTAATCCACTCTGACACTGTGTGAAACTCGGCACCCAGCCTTGGTGCACGTTTGTTGCTCTCAGGGACGTTTCTCCAGGTCCATTTTATTGTACAAAGTCTGCATCTCTGTAGGAGGTTTATGGTCTTTTTAAATAATTAGAGGAAATTATAAATGAACTACAATGACATAGGAAAATAGTCTAATTTGAAACCAATGTAAATATTAATTCATTATTATTTACTGTAGTAGTGGTAATCTTTATATTAGGCTCAGTGTTCTTCTGACTTCACTGTATGACTTGATAAACATTTTAAAAAATTTAAATGGTTTCAGTTAGGGCTGTGACAACTAATCTATTAATTGGCAGCTATTTTGATAAATGATTCATTGATTAATTCTGTTTTTTTCAGCTTCTTAAATGTGAATATTTTCTGATTTCTTTGCTCCAAATAACAAAGAAATCATGCAAACGGAATCATTTTCTGGCGTTTTAAGGACCAAACACAGACGAATTGATTTATGAAGTTGCTAGTTCAACCTGCAGCTTACTGTTCAGAAATGTATGATTATACACTGTTACACAGTTAACTGTATGTCTACAGTTATATGCATGTTTATAGAGCTGCAGCGTTTCATATAATACAAATGTTGTATTGTCAAGAATCTGACGAGGCTGAAGTCATTTCCTTTTTCAGCTCCAGCCATAAAACTGGAAACGTTGTGAAACTAGATTAGATTGGACAACTGATGTGCTCTCTCTCTGTCTATGATGTGTGTGTGTGTGTCTCTTTTAACTGCACATCTTCATTTTCTGCGTCTCCATAGACCTTCTGTTTCAATCACAGCAGCTGAAGGCCACAGTGGAATCCGTTAAACCCACTCACTGTGTTTTCCTGCAGCCTGTCCCCTCAACAGTGAGCGGTAAAAATGCTTAAAACACTGAGCTGCTGACTAAATTAGAAAGTCATAGTTCAGTTTGTCTTTTTGTTTTTTGAAGTGTGCTTGTATGAGGTTTCTGAAACATAATCAAACATGGTTAAAACATGGCTGCCAGTGGGAACAAAAAAACTTCATCTCATAAACTGAAAGTCTATGATATCTAAGGATTACTGTATGTTTTCTAGTTAATTGCGCCATCACACAGCTTTTTCCAACAGGAAACTGGAGTAAACCATTCACTCTCTCACACCAAACTCCATAGAGAAAGTTAGCGATTTTACATCATAGCACTCAGGCGTTGCTGACCTACTGCCATCTCCATTAGTTTGTTTAAATATGTTTAAAATGTTACCTTTTGTGACTACAATGATTGGAATCCTTCATTCAAATGAACACAATGACACAAACTGACCACAGGAGGCAGCAGTTATCCAGCAGCTCATGTGTCTCTGTGAGCTAAAAATCACAGATTTTCTCTATGGACTTTGGTGTGGGAGAGTGAGTAGTCTACAAATGTATTTATTTCCAGAGTTCCCATGATCATGATCATGGAAAAATTTTGAAATCAAAATAACTGTTTTCCAGGTCAGCAAATGGTTTAGAACTAAGTGAATGTTTAGGAAAGGTTTTTAAATAGGGATGACCTGATATATGCTATCTAATATATTCGATATTAAGACTATAGGCCACATGAACATCACTTACTTATGTCACATGATACACGTAGTTCGTGTTATCTTGAATAGGATATCCCGCTCCAAATTCAGTTTTTGCTACACAGCCCGCAGGGCTAGCTCATCTAGTGAGCGCCTCATTACCTGGTCCTGTTGGGGGCCCAAATCTGGCCCGCAAGCATCGGCATTTGGCTCATTTTTCTTTTTAAATGACGATTTCATCAAGAATTCAGAAAAGATGAACTGATTCAAAGAGATTATGTTGCTATAATTCACAATTACCTGACATACTGTGGGTTTGGTTTGAGAAATAAAAATAAAACGGCTGTTGTAATGGATAGCAAGGATGCACAATATTATCGACACAATATCGGTATCGGCAGGAATTGGCTTTAAAATGTATTATCAGATATTGACAAACACACCTGACGATATGACTCATGTCTACAACATCAGGCTAAACAAGCTGCTTCCTCCACGACTTCATTTTTTTTTTTAACATTCATTTATTTTGCTGAATTAAGTGGATTAAGTGGATCTACATCTGCCGCGACATGAGTGTGAAAAATACTTTTGTAATTTTACTACAGAAGAGACAAAATTACCTCTACAGTTGGGCACAGGGAAAAATACAGTATATCAGTATCAGTTATTGGCCCAAGCGCTTCCTATGTATCGGCAAAATTCCAATTTCACGTCTCCCTCATGGATAGTCATGTTTTGTAGAGTAAATGTCTGCAAAATAACTATTATTATATGTAAAAAAATGGAAAGGAAAATATAGTTTAATGGCATTTTTTTGACATTTTATTCTCCGCATGTCTCACACATTTGTCTTTGTAACAAATTAGTGATTAAAGACAAGCTTGCAACAGTCAGTGGCAAATTTTAGTTACTTTTTTCAACCTGTACATTTAATAAATTAGTCTTTTTTGGACAAGATTTGATATTTACGGAGGAAAAAAAGCTAAGTAGACTGGGAAAAAAAACCTTTGCTATCGGCGTCTGCCTTTCTTAAACTCCTTAAATTGAGTCATGGAAATTTAATGGAAAATTAATTGGTAAAACTGTCTGATATTTTTGTAATATTATAGTTTGTTGTGGTATCAGGAAGTCTTCCCTTCCCTTCCTTTTACTTCTGCTCCATCAATTCCATGTTGTGTGAATGTCTTGTAATGTGTCGGCAATAATTAACCAGGCCGGTGTCAGCGCGCAGCCTTTGCACTCGCTGATTAAAGAGATTCTGCCGCTGATCAAAGATGAGACTCATCAGTCGGGACGAGGCCGAGGCGTCTCGCTCCTCCTCGTCTTTATCGTCTCTAAACTTTTAACTAAAAACTTTTCTCTTTCATTTCTGTGGATTTTGAATATTCTTTCAGATAAAAAAAAAAAAAAGCTCTTTCTAACTTGAGAGCTGATAAAGACTTTTGGATGAAGCTGCATTTGAATTAAACATTTCCGCACAATTGACCTCGAATGGCTAAGATGCCAAATCTCATCAGTGGTGGTTAGAAGATGATTCTGTAAGCAGCTTCTCTTTAAAACTCACATCCACAAGTGTTGCAATCAAGACTGAGCATTTCTGGCATGGGTGGGCCTGGAGCTAAAGCCCTCACCGTCTCATTAGCCGCTTCAGGCAAACGTGTTAGTCCCCACTTTACCTGAAGGTACAGTATTTGACGTGTGAGAGGAAGAAGGAACACTGAATCTGGGGATATAAGATCTATTTAGCTTCACATTCAGGTCAACAACCTGACGCATAGTAAGTGCAGTTGTTCACATACATGTCTTTTGTATGATGAAAGTATTCTACCCACTGGAATTCATCTGTTTGTAAACCGCTCACTCCCTTGTACCAAAGTCCATAGAGAAAATCATTGATTTTAAAATCGCAGCACACAGGATCTCACATGTTGCTGTTGTTGATCCATCACTAAGTTCATTAATGTTCCGTTGTGAAGTCGGGGTTTGAAATGCTTTGTTCAGATTTACCTCAGTGACACAAAATGACCACAAGGGGCAGCAGTAGACGAGTAGCTCCTGCGTCCCCATGAGATAAAATTGACCCTTTTCTCAGTGGACATTGGTTCAAGAGAGTGAACAGTTTATAAACTTTAGTTTTGAATAAGATAAAATCCATCCAATGGCTAGATAAGGCAGCAAACATATTTGAAAGATGAAATGAGTCTCTTATGTGAATGAAATCTTGTTTTCTCTGTCTCAGGCTTGAGTTTGCTCTTGTTTTAAGTTTCTCATACAACCTCAAAACATGAACCATCTCCAAGTTCATATATGTGTTATTTTACAGATACAGAGCCTAATATTGAACTACTATTCTAATCGAATAATGGGTTTGAATGATTTGTCAGATTTTCCACCTTCTAAAAAGGGAATAATTTCTGGTTTACTTTGCTTAAAGAAATCATTAAAAGTGAATAGTTCTGGTTTGTGGACAAAAACAAGACATTTTAGAACATCATCAGTGTGAGGTTTTAAAAACACTGGTTGACTTTTTTCAACATTTTCTACATTTTATGGGTCATATACAGTACTGTGCAAAAGTCTGAGGCCACCATTAGATTTGTTGTTTTAGCAATGCTATAATGACCATACTGTACAATTATTTCTCCATCACATCCTGAAAATATGGAGAAACACATATGCAGTTTGAAAATAACATCTTTTTCAACAAGAATGCTTGTATAATATCAAATATTTAGTGTGAGCTACATTTCCACTTGAACAATAACACAACCATGGCTCTTTAAAACCTGGAATGGAACCCTAATGTTATTGGTCAAACCTGTGTTTCTCCTACTATTTCATGGCAACAAATAGCTGCTGTGAAAAAGGTCTATTATACCTGGTTTACTCCAGACATGTTGGAGCATTACATACACATGTTGCACAAGTTCAACTCACTGACAGGTTGATCATATAGTAGAAGACTGACTTTTAGTCACATCTTTTCAATCTGAACGCCAACGATCACAAAAGTGACATAAAAACAACAAAGCTGCTGGTGGCCTAAGACTTATGCACAGGACTGTAAGTAATCGACAGATGAATCATCGATGAAAATAATCATTGGCTGCAGCGCTACAGACGGCCACGATATGAAAACTGCAACGATTTGAAATCTCTTCAAACAGCTTTAAAGGAAACCACCTCTTCACGTCACTGACAGAAGTGAAAGTGTGAATAAGTGTGTTTGTTTTAATCGTCAGGACTGTAAATCATCTTTCATTACCTTTTTTTTTTTTTAATGTTCTAACATGGCAGAGGAGGGAGATTCCGGCTGCAAAGACACAGCAGAGATAAGAAAAATGAAAGCGTAGATGAAAGGTTTCTCCAGTTTGCGTAGATGTCGAGTGTTGAAACATTTCTCCTCAAGTGGTTTCACTTCACAGGAGATCTGTCGACTGAACGTTTTGACAGAAACGTCTGCACGCCGGGTCCGAGGAGAAAATGGTTTTCTCTGCTCTGTTATTTCTCACTTCAGATGTGGTCACGGCACAATGTCAAATTTATTTTTTCTCCCTTCTTCCGTCTCCACAGCTGCTTATTATCTACCGGGGGATGCGCGTCTGTCGGCGCTCTGGCGGAGTTTAATCCCGCAGATGAAAACCGATCACTCACCTTTATAACAACCAGCTACATGATCGTCTCTAATTTGCCGTCAGCGGCGAGGACGTGTCTCGGCTTGACCGTCCCTGGAGTTTACAGAAGAATCAGACCTGCTGGGGCCTGAGGGTAAAGTAGACCAAGGCTGACTCATTAAAACCGACCTGCTTACAGAGAGGGGAGGGAGTGAGAGACATGCAGATACAGCAAGAGAGAGGGAGATGATGAAACTACCGTACACCGGCTCTTCCCAAACTTAACAAAATCTGTTGCTGTCCACCAGTGTCTTTCATCACAACACAGAGAATGTAAGCTCAAATGTTTCCATCCAGAAAATCACGTACCTGCCTCTCAGGTACAAAATAAAGCGCTCCCTGAATTATCTATAAATAACAATAAACCATATTAACAATTTGAAATGTAGCTTTTAAAAATGAATATACATATTTTATGGTGACTTGAAGCTATTGAAATTGACCCACCTGCACTGCTGCATTATTTCCAACCTTGGCTATCCTTTGAAAAGTCCTGGTTCAGTTTTAGTTCACCTAAAGCCCTTTAACTTAAGAGAAGGCATTCAATTATTAAGATCCACACCAGCTTAAGAACATGTTTGCATCTTTTTACCGCATATTAGACACCTGTTTATGACAGGAAACTAAAGTTTATGTCTCTTTGTAAACCTGCTGTTCTCTGTGCACCAAAGTCCATAGAGAAAATCATCGATTTTACATCACGGCACACAGGAGTTGTTGATCCACTGCTGCCTCCATCACTAAGTTCAAATGTTTTATTTGGTCGCTTCAGTGTTTGAAATCCTTTGTTCAGATTTACCTCAGTGACACAAAGCGACCACACGAGGCAGCAGTAGACCAGCAGCTCCTGTGTCCCTGTGAGCTAAAATCACTGATTTTCTCTATGGACTTTGGTGTGGGAGAGTGAGGCCTGTGTGTTCTAAAGTCAACAGGGATCAGCAGCACAGTTTGAATCTTCTTCATGTTTGTTATTATTGTTTACTCAGTATGTAGCATCTGCCCTATTGCCACCTGGTGGACTGGAGTAAAACAGCTTGTTGTAGCTGTAGCATCTCCCCCAGTTTGATGGAAATGAACAAACCTTTTATTACCTGGGAGTAAATACGTGTGTGTGTGTGTGTGTGTGTGTGTGTGTGGTCTGCCTCTCTGAGATAGACTCATTGAATGAGGGAGTCATTCTGTGTTTATTTTCCTGTCGAAATTACGACTTTGTCTCAAATGTCTTTGCCTCATCTATTATATTGACTCATGGTGCTGCCCCAACACAAGGTGCTTCCACCTGGCATTCAAGGTGTGGACACTCACAGACATAATACATTCCTTATCCCCTTAACCTAACCTTAACCATCACAACTAACTGCCTAAACCTAACCCTTACCCTCAAACCAGATCAACCCTGAAATGGCACTTTTAAGGTTTGACAGAAAGTGAGGACCAGCCAAAATGTCCTCCCTTCCTTTGCCTTTTTTTTTTTTTTTTTGTCCTCACTAAGATATCCATACAAGAACTCACACACACATGCTGGTTTTACTTTCTTTGTGTGGACACTGATAGACATAATCCATGCCATAATCCATCACAACTAAATACCTAATCCTAACCTAAACCTAATTCTATCCCTAAACCAGTGTTTTTCAACCTTTTTCGAGCCAAGGCACATTTCTGTCCCACGGCACACCACCAGCTGAAAAAAAAAAAGTTTATATCAACAATATAAGTGTTATATTGTTGATATAAGCTTTTTTTTAAACATTGAAGAATGACATTATATTATATTATATTATATTATAACGAACAAAATACTCCACATTTTTGTTTTGAAGTTTTGAAGGGTGTTTCGTTTGGAGATGGCGTTTAAGCTTACTTGGGATCATAGCACTGTTGGAGAGCTTTTCACCACATACCAAGCACAACGGAGTCGGTGCCGTTGCATCTCCGGTAAAAGTAAATCCATATGAAAGATAGCTTTCGTTGTATTGCCTCGCGCCAGAAACTTTGCTCGACGTCACCGTCTTTGCTTTCTTTTGACCTCCACTCATACTAGGGCCTTCATCTGGGTCTGGATTTTTTCCAGGTTCCAGTTCAGAGTCAGCATTTTTCCTCTCCAAGAACTTATCCATCACTTTCACCCTCGTCCCGCTATCCACAATGCCACCGTCAACGCCACCTGACGCACAAGGCAATTAGCTACCTGCTGCTGCCACCTACTGGTATGGAAGAGTACTACATGATTACTCTGCTAGGCGCTAGACAGCACAGGCACACAAATTGGATAATTGGATAATTTCCCACGGCACACCTGACAATAGGCACAGTGGTTGGAAAAACACTGCCCTAAACCTAAAACCAGGTCTTAATCCTGAAAAAGTCCTTTGACCTTGTGGGGACCAGGCAAAATGTCCCCTCAAGTCAAAATGTCCTCATGAAAATAGGCTTGTACGTTCTTGGTACGAGGATAGAAAAACATGTAAACACAATTCACTAGTTTCCATGACTTCAGAGGACATTACATTGACTTCCATTCATTTGACTTCCAACCATAATTACTAGTGTCCTAACCCTAACCCTGACCCTGTCCTTAACCTAACCCTAACCTCAGCCTAACTTTAAAACATGTCTTCATTTTAAAATGGAGTCATTTACGTTATGGGGACTGGATTTTTGTCCCCATAAGGAAGACAAGTCCCCATAATGTGAGTGTGGAGACACATTTAGGTCCCCACAACATAAGGAAGACCAGCTACACACACACTCACACACGTCATCACACTCGACATGACACATCACCTCAGCAACCTGGAGGAAAATGAGACGGGAGATAAAAGACAGAAGATACAGTCATCACAAAGACATGAATGGATAGTGTGTGTGTGTGTGTGTGCGTGCGTGTGCGCGCGTGTGTGTGTTAATTACCTGGGCAGCTCTGTGGTTACCGTGGCAGCAGAGCCTCGCTGCATCTGGGACCAGTAAGAAGCACTAACTCACGCAGACTCACAGATGAAAACGCAGAGAACAGCTCACAGAGGAGTTTGTGCCTCTCTCTGCTTCGCGTCACCTCGAATAAACGCGGCTGTTAATCGTCTCAACACACGACCGAGCGGAGGAACTCAATTCCTCCAAGAGCCGCCGTGACTTTTTAACAACTGCGGGCCGGAAAACGTGGGACGTTTACTCGCTCACTAAATGAGGATCAACACTCGCACGTGAGGTCGCACGCAGAAACCAAACTGGACCACATGGTTCTGAAGGTGTGGGTTAAAAATAAAGTAGTAGCGTCCGTCATTTTGGTCTTTCAATGCAGTGTTTATTATTGTCGGTGGCTGCATTTTAAGATAAGATAAGATTTCCTTTATTGTCTCACAATGGGGAAATTCACAACTGAATTAGCTCCAACAGTTTATTAATAAACCAAAACATTTTTTAAGGTTCCCATAATAAGACGAGAGATCGTAACTTAGTGTTTTGTTGAATAAACTTTTTGAATTTGTTTCCTCTTTAATGACCTTTTCTGTCACAAACACTGACCTTGTCAGGACCGGTCACCCTCATGGAGACCAAATCCTGGTCCTAATGAGGTAGAACCTTTAGTTCAAGGCCAAGATTTGAATTGTGGTTATGGTTAAGGTTAATAATTGATAATGATGATGTCATCATGTCTTAATTTATACCATATATTAAAAGTGTAATAGTTATTTGATTGAAAGAAAGCTGTAAATCGTATTGGTTGCAAAAGTTAAAGCTGTAGTAAAAAAAAATTTTAAAAAAAATTAGTGAGACATTGCAGCCAACTTTAGGTTATGGAGTTAACCCCGGTTCTATGAAAAGTCAGTGCGGTCACAAAAGGAGTTACATACTGGAGCTTTAAATACATTATCACACTATGTATTGTGATATGACTTTGTTAAAAAGTTGTGTATTAATAGCAAATAACAACTAAAAACACCCCCCCCACACACACACACACACACACACGCTTGTCTTACTATCTTTAGGTGGACACCTCATAGACATAATACATTCCCTAGTCCCTTACCCTAACCCTAAAACCAGGTCTTAACCCTAAAAAAGCCTAAAAAAAGGATTTGTTTTGGTTTTCGCAAGAATAGAAAGACATGTACACACACATCATTGCTGTAATGTAATATGTGTTTTTAAAATACAACCCAGCAGTTCTGGTAAATGTAGGAGAGAATCTGCCTCCACTGTGTGTGTGTGTGTGTGTGTGTGTGTGTGTGTGTGTGTGTGTGTGTACATACATACATGCTTGCTGTAACCTGTGTTTACCATAAACATAGGAGACAGATGCTGTGAACTGTGACTCTGCTGTGGGTTGTTCTGTTTAACTTCACTGAGCTGAGGTTCATTACAACACAAAGATCTATTGTGTGTGTGTGTGTGTGTGTGTGTTCTTGTACTTGCTGCAGAGTGAGGACCAAAATTCGTATAATTCCTACGAAGTGAGGACATTTTGACAAAATGAGGACATTTTGTCTGGTCCTCACTTCTTTCAAGGGCTTTTTCGGGGTTAGGACTTGGTTTTAGGGTTAAGGTTAGAATTGGGTTTAGGTTAGGGTTAGGGTAAGGGCTAGGGTTAGGCATCTAGTTGTGATGGTTAAGGTTAGGGTAAGGGGCTAGAGAATGTATTATGTCTATGAGTGTCCTCACTATGATAGAAGCGCAAACGTGTGTGTGTTCTTGTACTTGCTGCAGAGTGAGGACCAAAATTTGTATAATTCCTACAGAGTGAACGTAACATGTAATACGTTGGAAGCTCTGCAGCTGGACTTTAAGACTATGTACACACGGCGACACAACAAGATTTTTTTTTTTTTGTGGGCTGAAAAAAAAACCGCGTACACACCGACAACGGATCAGAAACACGTCGCGTAAAGATGGAAACAGAACACGGTAAAATCGATCTAATACATATGCCACACTTACATGTGGCACGGTAAACAGAGCCACCGGACACACCAAAACAATAGAAGAAGAAAGGGCGCATGCACATAAAATCCTTAATCTACCACGCGCTAAGTACAAACCAAAACAAACACAACAGGAAGATGAGTTGTAGTTGGTATAAGACGACAAGGTTTTGTTGCAGTAGTGCTAATAAACTTAGCAGCGCCATTGTTGTTGTTGTTACCGGTTGTTGAGGAGGTTATTACTTCTTGTACCGTCACGGTCACGTGACGTTCACCGTCACGTGACCGTGACGGTACCGACGGTGACGGTACAGTAACGTCATCGTTTTCAAAATGTATCGGTTTCCTTGTCTACATGACAACACGAGGGCGGCGTTGCCAGATTTTTCCACTCTGAAACCCGTTCTCAAAAAGTAGTATCGTTTCAGGGCGCCCAGAACGCCGGTCCCATGTGTACGAGAGGCCGAACTTTATCGGATGGACCAGTAATCCGTTCCCATGTGGATTAGGCTTAAGACTGGTAAGAGGTGGTCAGTGACTACAGGCCCTTTTCCACCATAGAAACTTTTCTCATTTACCAGTGTCATTAAAAAACCTGAGCGCATTTCCACTGGAATTACCCGGATAAATATTACCCTGGTAAATGCTTTACCCGGGTAAATTTAGTACCTACTCATGACTAGGGTCTTTTCAGATTAGGGACGGGGCTGTGTTGGAACACATCTTAGAGCTGTTTCCGTTTTGCGAACGTAGCGACTTTGAGTCTATATTTAGCAAATATTCATACCCTTGAGAGACTCTTTTTCAAAATAGCGACTGGAGACAAATCAAGTGTCTTTTTCTTGTTTGAGACTTTTGGAGACACTGACATGAAAGCACTTATTGTTCCAAAGGTCTTTACACACCGGACGGAACCAACGAGAGAATGATTCTGATGTGACGCAGCCTCTCATGAATACCAAGAACGATGAGAGAAAAATCTATCTATTAATTAATCTATGTGCTGCTGTTCTCTGGCTGATGCAGCTCACAGTGATGTTGGTAAAAACTATTTTGAAGCTTGATTTTCACTCCCACCATCTCACTGAAGCACCTTTACAACCCCCCCTCCACGCGTCTGTAACTGTTTTATACTTTATTCTTGTTTATTAACATGAAACACAATCAATGACCCACTGGCATGTTAAATGTTCTGACTGTATGTCATCAACAACACTTTGAGGTGCAGTGGAAACAAAAGATATACAGATTATCAGGAACCTACTTACCCAAGTAAATTAGTTCTTGGTAATAAATGTTCCTGTTAATTTTGGTGGAAGAGGGGCTTTTTGCTTTTTTTTTGTGTGGATATAAACTCAGCTTGTCTCTTGATTCTTCCTCTTCAGAGCAAATCCAATTTCTCGCGCTTGAAAATAAAACCAAACTTCGTCACCTGCTGTTGAATCAATTAATCAACATTTCTCTGACTGTAACTTAACATTTTTGCAAACATTTGTCTTTTCTGACAGCAGAACATAAAACATGCATTTTTTTTATGCTAACAAGCATCAGGAGACTATTAGCTTGTTAGCTGGAGGCCTGTAGCGCCCACCGGGGGGAAACTGTGTGCGCGTGAGGTACGTTAACTTTATTGATCCCAAAAGGGGGTATTTGTTTGTTGCAGCAGATGAGCAGATTGGACAAGAGAGACCATGAAGTTAATAAGGAGTGAAATATAAAACGCAATAAAAACTGAAAATAATAATCATAATGAGATTATCCGCGTGATGCTAATAATGTGTTTCCCCCTCGTGGGATTAAAATGGGGTTTGTTCTGTGATTGAAATCAGCGGAAGAGCGTCAGTGGAATCACACCCACGTAAAAATCAATGGTGATGAACGACTCACTTTATTTCTTCAGACTCTAAAATAAACACAGACAACATGCTAATAAATCAGAGCTCCACTTACACACTCTGCTGCTGTTTAGTTTAAATAAGGACAGGACTGATAAGACTGTATGCCTGCTTACATCTGTGATATCCTAAGAAATGGAGTCTTAGGCTAGCTGGGATCTGAATGCTACTGATGGACTTTATTTATTTTAGACAATCAGTATTGTGAACGATATGATGTGTGTTTGTGCTGAAAAATAAGAAACTGTTTGCTCGTACCTATTTAGAAATATGTCCCCCTCTTTGTCTTTTCTGACTAGAACCAGTTTTTTAAACTACTCACTCTCCCACACCAAAGTCCATAGAGAAAATCAGTGATTTTAGCTCACAGGGACACAGGAGCTGCTGGTCTACTGCTGCCTCGTGTGGTCAGTTTGTGTCACTAAAATAAACCAAATGAAAGATTTCAAACACTGAATTGACAAAATAAGACATTTGAGCTTACTGATGGAGGCAGCAGTGGATCAACAACTCCTGTGTGCTGTGATGTAAAATCGCTGATTTTCTCTGTGGACTTTGGTGTGGGAGAGTGAGTGGTTTACAAAGTGACACAAACCTTAGTTTCTTCTTGGAATTTGAATGTTCTCCTTTATTTGTGTGTGGGTTTATTTGGTCATAGTCACGTTAAACCTTATGTTTCTTTAATAAAACGTAACTAGCATTTTGACCCTGAGCGTCGTCAGCTCAGCAGCTCTCTGATTGGCTCACAGACTCAGCAGCTTGTTTCTTTTGTGTCCATTCAGACCAGTGTTGCAAATCTCCTCCCACGTATGAAGCGTGTGTATCTATAGCCAAGGTCAGAGGTCAGCCAGGCCAGGTCAGCCTGTCACTCTACTTTGTCCCGCCTCCCTTTGTGTCATCCAGGGGCCCTTCAGTGTTTAACTGACACATCTGTCGGGCCCCTGGCAGGGCCTCCTCTTTATTGGATCAGGAGGAAGAGGAGGAGAGAATGGAGCTCGTGCCTTCACACATACTGTCCATCTGGCTCGTGTCTCAACAGATGCTCCTGACAGAGACCTCCTGCACACACACACATACCTGACAAAACGCCTACCTACACACACTCTTTATCAAAATGTCCTCACTTTCCAAAAAAGTCCTCACCTTTCCAAAATATCCATGCCTTCCCCAAGTATCCTGACTGAAAAAAAACTCCTGGAATGGCCTCACCTTCCCGCAATTCCTAACTACCCCAAAATGTCTCAACTTTCCCAAGAATGCCCTCACTTTCCCAAAATATCTTCACCTTGCCAAAATGGCCTAAATTTTCCAAAATAGTCCTTTCTTTCCTCAGATGTCCTCACCTTTCCAAAGAAAGCCCTTGCTTTCCCAAAATGTCCTCATCTTTCCAAAATCTACTTAATTTTCCAAAATAGTATTTTCTTTCCCCAGATGTCCTCACTTTCCCAAAATGTCCTCATCTTTCCAAAATGTCCTCACTTTTCCAAAATGTCCTCACTTATCCAAAATGTCCTCATCTTTCCAAAATGTCCTCATATTTCCAAAATGTCCTCACTTTCCCAAAATGTCCTCACTTTTCCAAAATGTCCTCACTTATCCAAAATGTCCCCACTTATCCAAAATGTCCTCATCTTTCCAAAATGTCCTCATATTTCCAAAATGTCCTCACTTTCCCAAAATGTCCTCATCTTTCCAAAATGTCCTCACTTTTCCAAAATGTCCCCACTTTCCCAAAATGTCCTCACTTTTCCAAAATGTCCCCACTTTTCCAAAATGTCCTCATATTTCCAAAATGTCCTCACTTTCCCAAAATGTCCTCACTTTTCCAAAATGTCCCCACTTTTCCAAAATGTCCTATTTCCAAAATGTCCTCACTTTTCCAAAATGTCCTCATATTTCCAAAATGTCCTCACTTTTCCAAAATGTCCTCACTTTCCCAAAATGTCCTCACCTTTCCAAAATGTCCTCATCTTTCCAAAATGTCCTCATCTTTCCAAAATGTCCTCACTTTCCCAAAATGTCCTCACCTTTCCAAAATGTCCTCACTTTTCCAAAATGTCCTCATATTTCCAAAATGTCCTTGCCTTCCCCAAGTATCCTGACTTTCCCAAAAAAAACTTTAATTTCCTGAAATGGAGATGGAACCTCAAAATGTCTCAACTTTCCCAGAATGTCCTCAATTTTCCAAAACCTTCCCCAAAAAAGGTTTTACTTTTTGTAGTTTTTAGGTCAAAATGGTCCTTACAAATATGTGAATAAACACACACACACACACACACACTGAGCAGCAGGTCTGTTGTTTTCATGCCTCATAAGTCAATCAGTTCCTCCCACTCAACCTAGAAAAGCAATTAAATCAATTCACAGTTGCCTCCTCGTCATCCTCCTCCTCTCCCTTCTTCTTCTCTTCACCAAACCATCACCTCCTCCTCCTCCTCTTCTTCACCTCCCTCTGCTCCCTTTATCCTGTCGCCTCCCTCAGATCACAGACTTTATTGAACACCAACAAAAAAAGGCTTGTTATGCAAAGTGCAGGCATCTTAGACACATCTGTTTTGGAGCACTGCACGCTTCAGCTTCCACACTGTCTCACCAACAGGAGAATTGATGTATCACACAGGAATGAGTTGGAGGTGGGTTAATGTGGGTAATGTCGAACATTCACTGACATTTCTATGTGACTTATTCTGTGGATTAACGTGACATCGTTGCCGATGTTACCCATTGTTAGCAATAGCGCTCTTCTCATTTGTTATTTTTGCTCACAAACGGTGCAAACGTCATAAAAACACAGATTCATCAGTTCTATATGAACGACTGATTTACTGTGAAATAAATAAGTAGCAGTGTTTGTGCAGGTGGCAGCCGTTTTAAAGTCCTATTTCGAGATTTGTCTGACGTTTCATCTGTTTGGTTCCTTGGCAAATTTCTCACCACTTGCTTCAAGTTAAATACTCTAACTGGAATGTAAACTGTGTTCAATCAGCATTGAGATTGGGATGGAACGGGTGAAAACTAACACCGGTCGCAGTAGTAGTTTTATTTCTCTGGATTTTTAAACGGGCCTCCTGAGGAGTTGCTGCACTTATGCATCTCTCCAAACCCTGCATTTAAACCTTAAACTAACATCTTTTCAGTCACCGCAGTTGCTGAAATGACATAACTAAAAACTCGGACTCTCTCTCTCTGTCTTCACGTAATGGCAGTTTGTGGCTTCATGACGTCCTCGTCTATTTTTACCCGAAGAACCGATGCAGTCTCGCTTGTGAAAAACCAGGTCAATGACTGTGATTTAAGGCGCAGCACAGCCAGAGTTCACACAGGGGCCACTGGAAAAACTCATCCACCACATCCAAACAGCTTAGAGGAGTGAAATCATGTGTTGGTTGTCACCGCCATAGTTCAATTCCCCGGGTTAGAGCTCAGTTTTGCTCTAACGCTGTGAGGACCCGTGTCCCACTGGGCCCGAAAGCACATGCACCGTGCAGCGACAGTGTGTTAGCGACCAGTTTTTAATGTCGCGTCTCGGAGGGAAAATGTCAGAACAGCGATAACGGCTGATTTATAGTCAGAAAAATAACACCGCCGTGGTTTGGTTAGTATTCAGCGGTGAGGTGAAGACGAGGCTGTTGCTCGCTGAGCATCTAAATGTAGGAAATGGAGGCTTTAGAAGTTTTAATGAAGTGTTTGTGAGGGTGCGGGGGCAGGAAAAAGGAAGGATGAGAGATAATGCCGAGTCACATTGTGCCGAGTCGTTCTGACCCAGTTGTCACCATTTGTTCATTTCGACACAGAGCTGGTGCTTTCTCAAAGATGCAGCTCTTAATAATGAATGTCGACCTAAAGTGGATTCATTCATTCATTCAGCACTTTCAATGAACTCGCACACGAAAAAAGTGTTTTACTGTGAGCGGTTCCAGATGTCACAGATTTACTCGGGTTCATGTAGAGTTTACTAGTACAGGAGTCTTAAAACTTGAAACATTTGTTCTGTGATCGATTTTTGTATCTTCTTTGACCATTTTAAAATATAGTTCCTGAAAGCTGGAAACATTCATATCTAAAGCTGCAACTAACGATCATTTTCACACTTGATTAATCAAGTAATGGTTTGGTCCGTAAAATTTCAGAAAATTGAAAAATCTAGATTATGTGTTTTTCAAACCGGAAATTATGATGTTCTCAAATGTCTTGTTTTGTCCATGAACTAAAATAATTCATTTTTAATGATTTCTTTGTTATATGGAGCAAAGAAACCAGAAAATATTCACATTTAAGAAGCTGATGATTTTATTTTATTTATTTAAAAAAAACAAACAAACATTTAAACCGATTAAACGTTTACAAATATATTTGACAGTTAATTTAGTAATCGATTCATAATCAAGTAATTGTTGCAGCCCTATTCATATATTTAAGTTGTCATTTTATGGGGTCATGTTTCAGCAGTTTTTGAACGTATTTCATAGTGAATATTGTACTTATAAGATTATATTGCAAATCATATGGAAATTGCAATATCTGTTAAAAAAAACAAAACAAAAAAAACACAAAACTAATTTGATATTTTCCTCAAAATTGTTCAGCCCTTGAGTCATAAATAACATTTTACATGTTAGCCAAGTATAGTAAATAGTAAAGTAAATCTTCGATTCAGTGGACGGACATTTCACTGACTCAGTTTCTCCTCACTCGTCTTTATTCGGTCTAAACTGTGCGATAACCAGCTCGATTTATTAAATAATAATCGAAATAATAATTAAATAAATGATAATCTGGTATTCATATTCATTCCTATTTAATGCTTTAATGCTCTGCTGTCCCCTTTAGGTTCAAGAAAAAATGACATGTGCAACAAAAGATGGCAATTAACAATTGATTAATCGAGAAACATCTCGATTAATCAATTGTTAATTGATTACTAAATGAATCTGCAACTATTTTGATAATCAGTTCATCAGTTTCAGTTTTTTTGTGTTAAAACAATTCAGATGTTTTTTTTTTTTTTTGTTTTTGTTTTTTTGCTCCACTTAAAGAATTAAAACTAAATCATTTTGTTTTGTGGACAAAAACAAGACATTTGAGAACATCATCATTTCAAGGTTTGGGAAAATAAACAATCAACATTTTCAGGCATTTTATAGCCCAAACAACTCAGCGATACATTGAGATTAAATGACTATGAAAATAATCTTTAGTTTCAGCCTTTTCGTATCGTCATTGTTCGATCCTATGCAGACGACACACTTCTTTTCACAATAACCACACTAACATTAAATCTTTGAGAGAAGAGCTAAAAAAATACCTGCATATCCTTTTATGTCGCAGATATAATTCAGACAGACACAGTATTACGATGTTTTTTCATACATTTTTTATTTCATTAATCCTCCACAATGTTCAGCTAGTAGAAAGTAGACAGGGAATGTCTGATGACTAAACAAGTTCCTGAACTCTGAAATTTAAATATGGAGGAGGTATGAAAAATGAAGTAGAGGTAAATGTTTAAGCAGACTCCGTGACCTGGACTTCTGAGGCTCCACAGAGACACAAGTGTCTGACCTCTGACCTCTGAGACTGACCTTCACTGTAGAGTCGGCTGCATGTCAGCCGTTACCCTGGGAGACGGCGCAGTACGGAGACAAATAAAGCGTATAAGAACAAGACGTTTCTGACCTGAACCCCGTTGTTTGGACAATATTACCCCACAGCAGGACACTAATGGTGCGTTCACACCAAATGCTCAGTTCACTTCCATGTTGGGTTTTGAAAGCTGTCGCAGTTTTATGATCAAAGCTTGAAAACTGAAAAATTCGAACTGTGATTAAGAACTTGAAACACTGGAGGGCAGCGTTACATCTCGAACTGTCCATGCTGGCAGGAAATATTAAAAGAAGAAGCAGCAGCTAAAGAAGTTTTTAGTTATTGTTTGGCACAAGTTTTTATTGGGGTGATTTGAATTAACCACTGCTGCAACTATATGCTAATTATATTTTCAATTCATTTATTGATTGTTCGGTCACTAAAATGTCAGAAAATGTTGAACAAGTGTTTCCTGAACCTCAAAATGTTGATGTTCTCAAACTTATCTTTTTCCATTTTATTTTTATTTTATTTATTTTTTTAAATTTTTTTGTTATATTGAGCAACGAAACTGGAAAATATTAACATTTAAGAAGCTGGAAAGTCACAGGGCTTGTCTTGATTTGTTGCAGCTTTAGTATTGACTATAGGGATTATTTAGTCCACACATGATTAGGAGAAGAAAGAAAATGTATATATTTTTTTAATTCAATGCAGTCATTGATAAAACGTTGTTTACTTCTGTTTCTTTGTCATATAATCACAAATAGATGCCTTAAAAAATGACATTTTCAAATTAAATGAATAGATAATAGAGTAATTCGTAACCCATCACTAATTCAAACCTGTTTTTTTGGAGTCTCAGTCTTTACGTTCAAAGTGTTCAGAAAAACCTTGGCATCAGATTTAATCAGAATTCAGTAGATTTACTTGAATGTGCCATTTTGTTAAATAATCAGCATTGGGTGATTTTTCTAAACTAGCCACCTATAACAAAATTGATCAATTTGCCAAATCTTTTTTTTTATTAAACTTGTGCTTTTCATTCACAAGTCTATTTTTTTTTTTTTTTTTATAAGCAGTTTTAGTTAACATTAATTATACATCATATTTGAAAGAAAATACTGTGTATAATTGCACTGCACTGCAGACAAAGAGTGACACAAAAACATTTTTATGTATTTGCTGTCATTAAAGTGTTAGATTTGATCAAATGTAACCAATATGGATGGTTCTCTTCGACCTGTAAAAGAGACCCGGACACAGACCGATTGTCTTGTGTGTGGACACTCTCATCTGGTTGTTTGATCCATTGTCTGATGCAGGTCATAACAGGTCAAGACACACCTGTGGACCAATCAGCAGCTGGACCCCGGTAACCTGATCGTACACACCGACCATCTGCAGAGACAAACGTCGCGTCGTCAGATCGGGGGATTTGCGTCGCGACACTATCGGGTCAGGAATGAAAGGATTTTTTGAACCGTGTGCAGCTTTTGTTGCCTCCACCTTTTGTTTTGTTTGCAGCTCTGACTTAAGCTCTGCGTTGTCGTGTTGTGGCGCTCGGAGCTTTGCTGAACCTTTACTGCTGGATTTAACCTGTGAAATCAATCAGGTCTGACGACCTTTGGTGGAATTTCCCCGGTCACATGATTCAGAGACGAGCAGGTGTTCTTGATGAGTTTGGTCCTGTCTTTTCTTTTATCCTGCTCTGCAGCTTTAACGCCTGATCAGACGGGATCAGCTCAGTGTATCTGCAGGGCTTTAGTGTGTGTGTGTGTGTGCGTGTCGTGTGGCAGATCACAGCTTTGTTCTAAAGTTGCTGTATAAATAAAGTTTGATTAAGTTGTGACAAGTTCTGTCAAAATTCAGTCCTGGATTTGAACACAGTCAACTGTGTGTGTGTGTAGCTGGTCTTCCTCATGTTGTGGGGACCTAAATCTGTCTCCACACTCACATTACGGGGACTTGTCTTCCTTATGGGGACAAAATCAAGTCCCCACAACGTAATTGATGTTTAATTTTAATACATTTTAAGGTGAAGACATGTTTTAAAGTTAGGCTGAGGTTAAGGTTAGGGTCAGGGTTAGGGCACTAGTAATTATGGTTAAGGTTAGAGTAAGTCTCCAGGAAATGAATGGAACTCAATGTAATGTTCTCTGAAGTCATGGAAACCAGTGTATGTGTTTGTGTGTAGCTGGTCTTCCTTATGTTGTGGGGACCTAAATGTGTCTCCACACTCACATTATGGGGACTTGTCTTCCTCATGGGAACAAAAATCAAGTGTGTGTTGTTGGATACAAGGAGCTGCTTTGGGGATGTGTGTGTATGTTTTTCTGTCCTTGTGGAGACCAAAACACGTCCAAACCTATTTTTGTGGGGACATTTTTTCTGATCTCCATGACTTTAAAGGGCTTTTTCAGGGTTAAGATCTGGTTTTAGAGTTAAGGAATGCATTATGTCTATGAGAGTGCACACATAGATGGCAAGATGGTATTCAATATGTTGTGGGAACCTAAATGTGTCTCCACACTCACATTATGGGGACTTGTCTTCCTTATGGGGACAAAAATCAAGTCCCCATAAAGTAAATGACTCCATTTTAAGGTGAAGACATGTTTTAAAGTTAGGCTGAGGTTAGGGTTAGGTTAAGGTTAGGGTCAGAGTCAGGGTTATGACACTAGTAATTATGGTTAAGGTTAGAGTAAGTCTGCAGGAAATGAATGGAAGTCAATGCAATTGACTGTGTGTGTGTGATAAAGCGCCCCCTATGGTTTTATTCATAGCAGCACACGTGGTACATACACACACAGACATCATGTATTCAAACACACACACTTGAAAGAGCTTAGGCTGCAAATTGTCTAGTGAATGTGTGTTTTTGTTTGTGTGTGTGACCCGCTGACCCTGTCACACACCCTCCAGACACACACACACTTTCTCCTGCCGTAACCCCAGCTAACCTCATACACACTCACACACACACACCAAGGCTGACCCCCCCCCCCCCCCCCCCCCCCCCCCACGGCTGCCCCCCCCCCCCCCCCCCCCCCATCTCAACTCTTTTGACATTTATTTCAAATCTATTTTGTCACTGTGCTAATTACAAATATTCTCTTGCAAATTTAATTAATTAATCAAAACTGAGATTGTAAAAAAAAAAAAAAAATCCTGCATTCTCACCTGAGAATGAGAATTTACAGTTTTAAAACAATTACAACGGTAATTTTGTCCACATCTATGTAGATTCACGTGGAAACGACCTGTGTGAAGGATTTAAATCATGTTTTTACACGGTAACTAGAACGAGGAACTATGTGTGTTACCAGGAACTAAACTGGCCCGGCTCATGGGTTAATGGTGCGTTCCATTTATACATCGAAAGTTTGAAGTGGGAGTGACATCACGTTCATGGTGACTGAGTTCCAGTTGGGAATGCTAGCCACTGTTAGCATCACCTGTTGATAGCAGCTCTCTAAGATGTATTTTGCAGACGCAAACCACGTGTTGTTGAACAGTACTATGACTTACTGTGAATAAGTTAAGTAGCGGTGTGTTTTTACATGGCAGCCATCTTGCGTCAGGGTCTCTGGGACTGGTTTGACATTGTGAACTGGAAATCAGAGCTGTGTTGGGACGCCTCCTTACTTCCATACCTGCAGTGCTGAACATACAAACGAGTGCTGCTCCATTGATTTATCTCACCTGATGAACATCCACTACAGCTCATAGAACCTCCTCATATCCACAGAATCCAGCAGTTTTTAATGTGGTTTTAATTTGCTTTGTTACTATAAAGTGGAATAAACTAGAACTGGAAATGCAGACGACAAACTTTTGCTCCCTGAAGATGGTTCTTAAAAATATTGATTTAGAAGTGAAGCTGCACTAAACCCCTTGGTAACAGGACAGAAAGAAAGAAAATTACTGTGAACATTAGTGCTACAAATACAAAACAAACAAAACAAATATTTTGTCAATGATTGCATCTATAAAAACGACCGATTCTTTCTCCTCCCCTTTTCGCTTAATACGTGGTGCATGTATTACCACGAGGTGGCAGCAGCAGCAGCAAGCATTCAGTTAATAGACTTCATGTGTGTTTGCTGAAGTGATGGAATTGACGAGGTTTCTTGAATGCATCTTGAAGAGGTTCCTCAAAGCTCAACGTGCTGTGGAACCGGCAGAAGTGATGACATTTACTAAGGTCTTTGAACGCATCTTGTTAGCTGTTAGCCCTGCGGTTCTGGCGTTTAGAACACGCGACAAATGCTACCGTTGAATCTTCAGCATTTTTGCCAGAAATGTCCATCCTGAATAAACCGGTTTAGTATGTGATGACGCCTCAGCTGCTTCCTGAAGATTCACCGAAGAGAGAGTTCAAAGTTCTGGAGGAGAACTAGCCTTGAGTTTAGAGTCAGCGTTCACATACGTGGTGCTAAAACGTTCTGCCGTCATCACGAAACCTCCAGTGTGGGACGAGTGTCCACCTCTGAACAGTGTTAGCTCGCTGGCTTCTGCTGTGGTGGGCGATGCTTTGAACCTGCCTTTGTTAGTCGCCCAGTCCCCCGGGGGTTAATGACCTAGAATCCGTCATCTTCTAATCCTCGCCGAGATGAAAACAGACATTGTTTACGTACATCTGCCTTCAAAGGGGAAGGAGCCCAAATTAGAAGCAGCAAGTCAAACACTATGCAAATGAGGCAGCTGAATGAGGTGAATAGACGACTGCCGACTGGAGACACGCACGCCTTCATCCTCCTCGTCGCCTTCATCTCTCAGTCACGTCCTGTGGGTGAGGGAGCAGAGGCAGGTGCTCTGTGTGTGTCCCCCTCCTCCTCCCTCCTCCTCCCTCCTCACCCACAGAGCTCCCCCATTGTGGTTCCTCTCAGAAAGGGACAGCTGTTGTCTCTCAGTGTTGACTGCGGTGTGTGTCGGCATGTGCACGTCTGGACGTTTATCAGTGTTTGTCTTCATCTGAAGTTCATGTTTATATTCAGCAGGCCGTCGAGTAACCCAGGCTCGTTCTCTCGCTTCTCGACAGAGGTTTTTACGGGTTTCTCTACGGCCAGTGAAATCTAATCTGTCACTTACAAGTTCTGATAAAATATGAGACAGCTCTTTAACTTCTGGTCAGTTGTTGCCATGGAGAAACTTTGACTTTTTAAGGTAACATAATGCAACTTCTGGTTTACGTTGTCCTTTAGTTGTTTATTTGTTGTTGTTTATTTATTTTATTTACTTACCATTTTATTTGATTAGGACATTGCACATTAATCGACATATCAGCCCAAAGCATCAATGTAAATACGCCGGAGTTAGCATAACTGCTAATTAACGTTCGTTGTCCTAAGACAGGTCAAGAACATACAAACAATATATCAATATACAAATAGGAAAAACACAATTTTACACAAATTAACAATAAAAATCCATAGAGAAAAATAAAAAGACAACAAGGTTACGTATGAAAACAGGTCTGGCTTGCTACTAACCACTGTTTGAGGGTCTTTTTAAAGGTGGTATATGTGGCACGGTCTCTAAGATAAGTTGGTAATATATAGAGGGGCTTACGTTGTCTTTTAGTTGTTGTTGGTCATTAGTCGTCCCTAAACACTCTTGGTAACGTCTGCAGACAATGAGTGTAGAACATCTCTGCATCTTTGGTCGACAGCTAAAAGGACATAGTGAGGCTGGCTTACTTTATACTTTATATTCAGCAGGCTGTCAAGTAACCCAGGCTCGTTCTCTCGTTTCTCGCCAGAGGTTTTTACGGGTTTCTCTAAGGCCAAAGAAGAAAATATGAGACAGCTCCTTAATTTCTGGTCAGTTGTTGCCATGGAGAAACTTTGACTTTTTAAGGTAACATATTGAACTTCTGGTTTATGTTGTCTTTTAGTTGTTGTTGTTGGTCATTAGTCGTCCCTAAACAATAAAAACACTCTTGGTAACGTCTGCAGACAATGAGTGTAGAACAACTCTGCATCTTTGGTCGACAGCTAAAAGGAAATAGTGAGGCTAGCTTACTGAAAACCACAGTGGACCAAAGTGCTGTGCAGAATAAGTAATAAATAAAAAAACGAAACAAAACGGTGCATATAGTCAATATAGTCAATTGTTGCCAATGTTTTGGGTCGATCTATGTAGCCAATTCCTTTTTTTTCCCCCAACATCAGATTGAGTATGTCTTTCTCTCCAATTGTAGCGCAATTACTATATAATTAGTATTTTCAATAAAATATTGAATAAACTAAATAATAAATACATGAAACAGTTAATCCAAAAAAGCAGCACATTTTACTTTTGGCTGAAAAATTAAGTTTTTGTGTCTTTATCAAATTTCTGTGAGCACAAATGTAGAATTTGTAATAATTGGCTTTAACATTAAAGTGTCCCTGTGTTGACACTATACCATATTTAACTTAACCACATCAACGACACTCTTGCAAATCCAGCATTCTCTTCTCGTTCTCTGGTCGGTCGTACAATAACTATGAGAAATCCCTGTTTCGCGGCTCCAGCTTTCCATTGGGTGTTGATGATTGAGCAAACGCAGCAACAGTGCAGCGCAGATTCAACGCACCGCAATATGCATTCAGTGGAACGGAACCATAAATGTTAACAAGAGGCTAAAAAAAGCTATTTTAAACTATTTTAAAAATCATGAATTTGTCTCAATAAATGACTTTAACTTCACATAATCAGTTGATTCATTGTTTATTTACAAAAATATTGATTACTGTTGCTTCAGTATTCATTGACTGTGTCCCAACAAAACTACATTGTCCCACCCTCTGCCTCTTTTACCCCGTCCTTCCTTCTTTCTCTTCCTACTCCCTTGTCCTTTGACAAAACTCTTTGGAGGTAACAAGCGTGTCCGTGGTGGAGTTGAGCCCCCTGGTGGGCTGGTCCCGCTCACAGTCTGCCCCTTTGTCTGCACCCAGAGCCCAGATGCCTGCGTTCACCCCTCCACTTCATTGGAATGACCACATCGGCCTCACAGGAATGGCACCAGGAATTCTTTTGTCTTCCCTGCCTGTCGATCCTCCCCCATGCTGGCAGCCACCGGCCTCACCCGTCCGCCCCACTAATTTAATCAGCCTCGATAAGAACGTCATTGTTCGTCCCAAATCTGAACGGACAGCTGATGAGGTAACAGTGTGGGAATGTTTGTGTTTTGGTTTTTTTTAAATTTCCATCTTTAATTTTTGTTTCGAATCTTCGTCGACAGACGTCTATGTGTTTGTGAATCCAACTGGTTTAGGGTTAAGTTACATTGGTTGAGGGCTAAATTACAATAATATGAGGGTTAAATAGGGTTAAATTACAGTGTAAAGCAGGGCTGCAACTAATGAGTATTTTCTTCATGAATCAATGAGTTGCTCTGTCCATTAAAATGTTAGAAAATGTTGAAAAACAGTGTTTCAGACCTGGAAATTATGATGTTCTCAAATGTCTTGTTTTATCCACAAACCAAAATTAATCAGCTTTAATGGTTTCTTTGTGATTTGGAGAGAAAGAAAGCCGAAATATTTACGCTGAAGAAGCTGAAAAACGACATAAACCTATTATTCAATGATAAAAAGTGTTGATGTTTAGTTCATCATTGCAGTGCTAATGTAGACTTAACAAATGGCTTGTCATTGAAGTCATAATATAAGAATAACAGACCTTTTTTTTGGGCAAATTATTCTAATTTGTTCACTTTTTATATAACCCAGCCACTGGGGGCCACACCCAGAGTTCTTGACTCAGTTTGGTATCAGACACGTTGTTTTCCACGACTTCATAGTTCCTCCTCAACGTGGGTGTGGTCGTCATAGAAACCGCCATGGCATTGTTGTATATGTGACACAAACACACAAACTAGTGACGGTCAAAGCAGTTGTTTTCTTTGTCGTGAATCATTTTTCTCAGTTTTATAAACAGATGAGTTCACTGAATGGTTCAGTACTTCCTGCATGACCGGAGCACAGACTCCGTCTGACACAGTCACTGAAGTGAAATACGGCTGAACGGCTTGTGATTGGGCTCACCATCTCCGTCTTTCAGCAGTGCTGTCGCTAAATACACCAGACTCCTCTGCTAATTATGGACATTTTACAAATGTCCTTGTTAAATGTTGGAGGTTAACGCATGTTTTCAGGATTTTCAAGTCTTTTTAACTGATCTATAGTTCGCCATTGTTCGCTTTGATTCTTGTGTCAGACGTCGCAGCTCGTGACTCTTCCAGTGACGATGCTCTCTGACCAATCAGTGGCCGGCAGTCTGTCCACGTGACATTTTATTATCGGCTCGAGTGGAACCTCGACAGAGCAGGGACTAAAAAAAGGACCATGTACCAGGTACTATCACAAATGGAAAAGCAAAAACAACCAACTAGACTTGAGCCGAGCCGTGCTAGAACTATATCGCTGAAAAGCACCATATGTCAGCTGGGATTGACTCCAGCTCCCCAAGTGGTAGACAGTGAATGAATGAATTTGTTGAATCATTTTTTCTTCATGACAGTATTGTTGCTAATGAATGACTCTATTATATTATTGTAAATACAATGGGCACAGACTAATTCCTCAAAATTTTAGACTGAAAACTGTTTGATTTTGTGAATAATTCTGGAGTCGTGACAGAAAAAACTCTTATCTTGGTTGAAAACCTAACTTTGTTTTGTCCTCTACGTGTCTTGTGTTTACTCATTTGTTTGCAGTGACCTTTGAGTGTCAGCACCATCACAGGGACTCTGTTATTGGCACAGGCTGCTGGTGTATTTTCTTTCCATACTTGTATCTTCCCAGCTTCCTTTTTCTTCCCTCCGTTTCTCTTCTTTCTGATGTTAATGTAAATTCTCTGCACTGTCTCATCTCGGATAAATGGTAGAACAAGGTCGCACACTGATCACTTAAGTAAAACATTTACATTTTTGGTAGAAAAAAAAATGGAACACAAGACAAATTCACATTAAGGAAATTGGATTTTAAATGCCCGGTTTGTCGTCTTAACCCTGACTCAACCACTTACCTGTTCCGCCTTCATTAACTCCAGGCAAGGTGCCCTTGAGCAAGGTGCTTAACCCCCCCCCCCCCCCCCCCCCCCCCCCCGTGCCCTTGAGCAAGGTGCTTAACCCCCCCCCCCCCCGCTGCAGTGCATCTGCTCAGTGGCTGCTCCGCTTCAGATGTGTTAGAAATCATTTTTAACTAACACACATTACCGCAGCTGCAGTCTGTTTCCATTACTGCCAACAGCACGTTTCACTGCTTCATTCATGTATTAATGTATTCATCAGCTGCTGCTAATGGACTCTCTAGCCTCCATCCATCACATCATGTAATAATAAGCCCACTCACACACACACACTCAAGTGTAAGGATACAAGAATACACCTAATTACTGTTACAGCGTACATTAGCGTTATGCGTAGGGCTGCAACTTATTATTTTCCTAATCTAGTAATCTGTCAATCATTTTTTCACTGAATTAGTCATCTGGTTCATAAAATGTTGATCAGTGTTTTCCAAATCTGTTTCGATTTTGTTTACAAACCGGAACCAGAAAATATTCGCGTCTTAACCGATTAATCAATATTGAATATGGCTGACAGTTAATTAAATACGTGGTTCATTATCAGTTGATTAATTGTTGCAAACCTAATAACATTGTTTGGTCTTTTTTTATTATTATATACTCAGCTTTTATCTTATTATTGATTTTATTGTTTAATAAGGCTTACATTAGCATTAGCATCCTATTACCATTCATTAACTGTTTATACACAACAGACACAGATCAGTCATGCTATTCATTTAGAGTCATTTTTGGTTTTGTTTTGATGAAACAAATACAAGATTTCTTCACTTTTAGCTCTGTTTTTGGTCTCCACCAGCTCTTCAGGGAAATAGAAGACATTAAACACATAAAAGACAACAACAAAATTGGTGGATTAGTCACCAAAAATGACGCATTTTTTCCAGTTGCCTTAGTTGATAAGTTGGAACTGAGTAATCTGGATGTAGTTGGCCTAGGTCAGCATTTTTGTTTAATTTGTTTATATATGTTTGACTAAAAGGGAAGTATATTTATTTTCCATAACTGTTTTGGCCTTTTAAAACTTACAAAGCTACAAATACAATGTATACATCTCAAAAAAGTGACAAGTGATTCAAATTTGCGTTTAACTAACAGTCTGTACCAGTAATAGTACTCGTTTAAATTCATGTTTGTGTTAAACTAATAGATAAAATACAGGATTTCTTTCACTTGTAGCTCTGTTTTTGGTCTCCACCAGCTCTTCGGGGAAATATCAGGCTCTTAAACTCTCAAATCTTGAGTTTTGAACTGTATCTTTGGTGCTGGGAAGGTAGTTAATCAGATGTTTATGGTTTGGTAAACCAAAAATATCAACTAGAAGAACTACATAACTGATAACTGTGTAAATCTGTGTCACCAAAAAGTGACTTACACTTTCACTGTGTGTTCCACTTGCCTTAGCCAAGTAATGTTTATTACAGCTTCCACAAAATGCAGGTTTTTGGTGGTTAATGTTAGCTTTGAAGCTATGCTCACTAATTACCAAGCTAATGCAGCCCATTTCATATATAAAAACGCCATAGCAACTTGTCCACAAACACCATGAGGACAGAATCGTGGCTGCAGTGTATTAAATTAGTCACCAAAAAAAAGACAGTAGGGCTTAAAAACTCTTAAAGCTCCAGCTTCCTGCAGACAAATATGACCTTGACTGGTGCTTTGTCGACATAAAAGCTTTCACCGAATGTCCCATTTTGTAAAAGACTGAAACTAAGACCTCAGGTTTGCGGACGTCTTTACGTGGCAGACACAGATAGTCGGCGCTGTGTTCTTGTGTTGGCACCGCTCGCTGTAATACTCTTGGACTCAGATGTTACCTCGCTGTGTCCTCTGTTTCCACTCTGCTGCTCTCGCTGACACCAACGCTGTGGGAGACGATAAATGGGGTTCATGTGCTGGTGTCAGTCTCTCCTCAGTCTAACCCTTTGCCTCATGGCCAGAACTCCGTCCGGCCTCGTCCGCCGACTGGGTCCTGCATCGGACACAAGCTGCTTCATCACAGTCACTTCAAGCTTCAAGGTCACAAACAGGAAAGCAACCCCTTCATTCTTGCTGCTGCATGAATCTGCGTTTTCAGCCCTGATCGATGATCATCACAGTGTCGGTCGAGTTTAAAGGGATGTTTCAGGGTTTTTGAAGCGTAGTTCAGTGCAGCAAGGTTGCTCTCAGTGAAAACGTAGCTGACAGCAAGAGACACAAAGAACAAACTACATCATAGTCCGTGATGTGTCAATATTTTTGATTATGTGTCTTTTCCAACAGGGAAGTGAAGTTTGTAAACCGCTCACTCTCCCACACAAAAGTCCATAGAGAAAATCAGTGATTTTACATCACACAGAAGTTGTTCAAATGTCTTATTTTGTGACTTTGGCATTTGAAAATCTTCATTCAGATTTACCTCAGTGACACAAAGTGACCACACGAGGCAGCATTAATCCAGCAGCTCCTGTGTCCCTGTGAGCTTAAATCACTGATTTTCTCTATGGACTTTGGTGTGGGAGAGTGAGTGGTTTATAAAGCAAAACAAACTTGGGTTTCCTGTTGGAAAAGCCACACAAAAAGTTGGATCAAGCAGGAAACACATTATCAAGAGTCTACTGGTTCCCAAACACTGGGTTGGGACCCACATATGGGTCAGGGTAGATTTTTTTTTTTTTTTTTTTTTGGGGATCCCCAAACAAATTAGTAGAATTTTCCCAACCTTTGAAGATTTGTGTATGTGTAATTTATTTATTTAATTTATGTGGAAAGTTACTCTTGTCATGATTTATATTGTGTTTTGGCACCCAAAAAAGTTAGGGAAACACTGTTGTGGACTTAACATGTCAGTCCCTCATATGAGTGCACTTCGAAAAACCTGAACTATCCCTTTAAATCACTAACTGGAGAACATTAATTTACCATTCAAGTTTTAAATTTGGTAAAAAGCTGGTAAATCTGATGACAGGACTGGAAACTTTGTGACATTAAATGGTTTTTACTCACCTAATCGTTTTTGGTTTAAGATGAGTAGATTTATTTTTTTGACTCGATAAAATGGAGACTTGCAATGTTGTTGTTAAATATCTTTTCACCAACCTCCATCTTCTCCCTTTTTCTGTCTCTTTCCTCTTCACCTGCTGTCATAAATCATAAATCATAAAAGATAAATATTTTATCTGCCACTTCTCAGCGTTCTTCAGCCAGCAACTTGGACGAGGAGGAGGACGAAGGCCTAAATGGTCATGTGATGTGTTATTTAGAAGTTGAGAAAGAAGTTGGTGTTGACCCAAATGCTGCCCATTTTTGGGCAGGCTTGGATAATACCCCCTTAAAAATGTGCATATATATAGGGTGAAAATAATTAACTTTGTGGGGTTTGTGTTAAAGTAAATGGAAGTTTACTCACAAAATCTGGAATTTTAGGGGTTAAAATTTTGAGTTTCATTAATATTTATTATGTACTGTAAGAAGCCAAGTTAATGATGACGATAATAAAAAAAAAACCTGGAATAATCCATTGATTGTTTCTAAGGCAGTCTTTAATAATGTGGCTGAGGGACTCAGGAGGAAGACTTTTTAAGGGACCAAGAGTTAAAACAGAGGAACAACTAGAAGCAATAATGATAAAGAGTCCTGGATCCAGATGGCGTTTTGGATCAGCACCAAAATCGAATCGTCTGTTCCTCGACCCATTACACATCTTTCCTGGATGTTTCATCAAAATCCGTCCCTAACTTTTTGAGTTATTTTGCAAACAGACAAAAAGACAAACAGACAGACAAAACAGCATAATCTCCTTGGTGGAGGTAATTAGTTCATAGATTCAGGCTCAGGTTTGGTCTGTGGAATCGAGTTAAACCTGAAGGATGAGGATGAAGAGAGGATGAGGAGGAAGAGTGTGAGAGGCTACATTAAGGCCCTTTTTTTTATTTCCAGTGAAAGCAGCAAGAGTCAATCTGTCGTCTTCGAGTCGCTCTTTACATCATTACGAAGCCGCCGCGTTTCGCCCGAGCGCTCGCCTCTTCTCCACTCATGTTACTTAAAGATAATGTGCAGTCGTGACTACATTTTCAGCCTGGTCCAGAGATTAACGCACATTATGCCGCGTTACTATGGAAACGCAGGTTCAAGGAAGCGCTGTAGCTGCTTTGTCAAAATATTTTTACACTATAATGATATTCATATTCAGTAGTAATGTGACAAAGTAAATTATATTTTTTAATATTCTAGGAGAAATAAAATAGATTGTGCCATTGAATTACAGACATTTAATTTAGTCGTATCATATATATCCATTTAACAAACGGTCATGTTTGACATTTCAAATGAAATATAAAACATTAATGATTCAGTGATTTAGTTTAATGATAGAAATGTGGTCTAGTAATAATAATACCACTTCATACATACATACATATATAGGTAGATTTCATCATTCTCATACCTGTATGTACCTGTATAGTAAATATCATTTCACTTACTTTTTTTTAAATTTAGTTTAGTGTTTCCCAAACTTCCCAAATTTTTTTTATTTATTTTTGTTTAATTTTGCATAAAGTTGTGACTCATTTACAATTGTATCTGTAACGCATATTATCATTTTGAATTGTAAACAAATGGTAAATGACAACAACTTCATTTTTATGCATGAAAATTTATATAAATCTTTTTTGGGGGAAAAAAGTTTGGGGACCCAAAAAAACCTTCCAGCGACCAATCTGTGGGCCGCGACCCAGTCTTTGGGAACCACTGTTCATAATGATACAGGATATTGTTGATATATTGAGAATCACTTTGAACTGTGTCAAGTGTAAATGAATGGTGAGGAGAAGCAGGAGGGAGACCACCCTGCAGTTAGACAACATAAGTGGTGAGACAGCGCCGCTCAGTGGCTGGAAGACAACACTGCACCCTCACTGGGAAAAAGTCTTTTTTTTTCCCCTCCCCTGATTTTGGTTCATTTATTATTCAGTTATTAACACATTATATGACTGAGTTTATGTTGAAGACAATAAAAAAGTCTTTTCTTTTCTGTCTTTGCAATATATCACAAACTATATCACAGTAAATTAGAAAAAAAACTGAATTGAAAAATGTCCGTGACAGAGTGAAGCACAGCTCAGGCTACACCAGTCACTCATTCATCTTAACCTCTATTTTACCAGTTAGTCAGATTGAGATTAAAATCTCCTTTTTTTTTACAAGTGAGACAAAAGAATTATAAGAACAAGTAACAGCACAAAAACATTAACGAAGCGACAGTGTGTCGTCATTTATCAGGTCATTGAAGCAGCTGCTACTCTTGGTAACTATTTCTATGTGGAAAAGCATGGAAAAGTTCCGGTAAATTAAAGTTAAATTTCAATGGGAAATTAAGCTGGGGAGTTTTGGAAATATTCCAAATTGGGAACTTTCCAATTGATACATAATGTTTTTATGACAGCCTTTAATAGAGCACTTTTTTGTGTCCGAGGGACGCAGGTGGAAGATTTATTTACAACCTGACTATGCAATAAATAAATAAATAAATAAAATGGATCAAAGTCAATGGGAATTGATGAGAATTAATGGAAATTAATGGAAATTTATGGGAATTGACTGGGTAATTTAATGGAAAGGTATCAAGCATTAATATTTTGTTATAATCAGACATCCACCCAAAATAATACAGTTAAAACAGATTTATTTGTAAGTAGAACTTGATCAAGTGTTAAATATTTTACTGAACATTCACTTCTTTCAGTGAAGAACAAAAACATGAATGTTGAGTTAAATATTACTCTTCCTCCCCCACCCAACCCATTCAAAAATAAACATAAATGCACCTCCCCCACCCTCAAACCAAAAAAGGGTTGTCCAGGATTGTAGAAATCATCTATGCATGTGATGGAGGAATGCTCAGTGCATGTAGGGGAACTAAACGAAAATATAATTATTATTGTTATCCTTGCATTTTCAAATTTACTGTTTTACTATAAAACGGAAAAATACTAAAGCTCTTTTTTTTTTGATGAAGTTGTCAAATTTTAGTTATTGACTTGCATTCCAGAACAGAAATTAGTTTTAGTTGTTCCAGTTATCTGATTTAAACTTAGTTATTAGGTGAATTTGGTTTATTTGCCAAAAAAATAACAATAACATATTTAAGTTTTAAACAACTTTTTGAAAAAAATTCTAAAATATTTGTTTTCTCATTTTTATGACAGGAGGTGTAATACGTTTGTTAAGCGCTGTATATCTTGAACAATGAGAATTTAGACTTATTCATTCATTCATTCATTCATTCATTCAGGGAAACACTTACTTGTATTATCATTTTATTAATCATTTTATTTGACTGTGTTTTCATCATTTCTTTTCCAGGAGTGATGCTGTTTGTGGTGATGCCAGCAGGTGGTGCTGTTGCCCAGGCTTTGAAGCTGTTAATTCTCCCGTGTGACTGGAACCATTGGACCCACACTGATGACTTGGTAGGTGTCAGATGTCAAACACACACACACACAAACTGGTTTCTATGACTTCAGAGGACATTGCATTGACTTCCATTCATTTCCTGCAGACTTACTCTAATAATTACTAACCCTAACCTCAGCCTAACTTTAAAACATGTCTTCACCTTAAAATGGAGTCATTTACGTTATGGGGACTTGATTTTTGTCCCCATAAGGGAGATAAGTCCCCATAATGTGAGTGTGGAGACACATTTAGGTCCCAACAACAGAAGGAAGACCAGCTACACACAAGTTCTCTAATACATTTTCTGCTAAATGCTGTATATGGGCTAAAATTCAATTCAAAATTCAAAAAATCAATTATTGGCCATTGGCTGCTAAAAATCATCAGCAGTTTGACCTCTAGTCCACACAAACATGTAGGTAAGTATTTTTGAAAACAAGTCCTAAAAATAATCTGTCCGCACACAAAATTCTTAAAAAACATCTTTATCTTTATGAAAACACAAAAAGAAACAGCGCTAAGTCCTGTTAAATGTGGCGATACGACCCTAACTTTATAGTCCTGTTAACCCCAGAGAACATTTTCTAAATATATGGGCCAAAACAAACTGCCATAAATATTTGGCCCCAATTTCTAAAAGTTGGTTTCGGCCGTAGAAGAACCCATATGGTTAGCTGTACTTTATTTTGAAATTCCATCAGGTAGGTGTGTGTGTGTGTGTGTGTGTAGGTATTTCAGAGTGAACCTATAATTATTCACCTGGGCTTCCTGTCAGTGTTTGAAAAAGGATCACAGAGTTAATCTCACTCTCCTGCTGTCGCCGGGCGAACGCTGCGGCGGACGCACCCATTGGCTGTCGGCCTCCACCTCCATTGTTGTGGCCGTGTAATGAGAGAGGGGAGGAGGGGGAATGGGGGGAGGTGAGGGGGAGGCCTTTCTTCCCTCCTGTAGGGAAGCTGTTGAGCTTAATGTTTAATAAGCCACTGGACACAGAAGGAAACCTGATCCTCTCTGGAGAGGGTGGCGTGTGTGTGTGCGTGTGCGCGTGTGCGTGTGTGTGTGTGTGTGTGCGCGTGTGTGTTTGTGTGTTCTTGTACTTGCTGCAGAGTGAGGACCAAAAATCGTGAGTGAGGACATTTTGACAAACTTTGCCTGGTCCTTATGAAGTTTTTCAGGGTTAACACCTGGTTATAGGGTTAGGGTTAGAATTAGAACAAGGGTTAGGCATTTAGTTGTGATGGTTAAGGTTAGGGTAAGGGGCTAGAGAATATAATATGTCTGTTTTCTGTCCACGCAACAATGTAAGTGAGGACAAAAAAATTGTAGAAACACCTACAAAGTGAGGACATTTTGACAAAGTGAGGACATTTTGTCTGGTCCTCACTTCTTTAAAGGGCTTTTTCAGGTTAAGACCTGGTTTTAGGGTTAGGGTTAGAATTGGGTTTAGGTTAGGGTTAGGTTATGCTCTGGTCAGTGTGTGAAGCAGGTTCAGTGTGTTGATCAGACTCTGTTGTAATCGACTCTTTACTCAGCGCTAGGTCAGCTGATGTTTCTCAGTATGTTTTGTTTTTTTTGTTTTGTTTTTCTAATTTTGACTCACAAACTCTTTTTTCTTTTAACAATCAACATTCAGTCACATGACTGCATCAGTGGAAGCTCTAGTACTCAGGTTGTTAGTTAAAATACCAAGAGGTCCAGACAGAGAAAAGCGGGTAACGTGGTTTAGTCCAATATACTGTATAATTTAAATATGTACATTAGCATAAGTTTAATAATAAGTCATAACACAGATGTTTTCTAATGTCAGGTGAAAAATAAAACTGGCCCAAAAAACAAACAAAAATGCAATTCAAATATTCATCAGCATTGTTTGTTGAATGTTCTAAACTCATACTGCTTTTTTCGCAGTATGTTGAGCTGCTGCCTAACGAGATGCATTCAAAGACCCTGGTAAATTTCATCACTTCTGCAAACATATGTGCAGTCCACAAACGTGTGCCTGGGATGCCACCTTATGGTTGATTGATGCACCACAAAGTAGGTCATGATTGGAGAAATAATTATTTTTTTAAATGAATGGAACTTTCCAAAAACTCTTTTTTTTCAGTTTTGTACATTTTTTAATATGATCACAAATATTCACATAAATTAATCAATAAATATAAGTTTTGTGTAATTAAACTAAGAGAATAACTGAGCATCTGTGCTCCTTCTTTTGACACACTTTTAAAAAGAGGAACTTGCTTGAGTTATGTTAACAAGGGTGACTACGACCTGGAAGACTGAGAACCTTAGACGTATACTAATGATTTTAGGGATTTATACACGTTCATCATTTTGTTTTTCTTTACTAAAATCTCTCAACTAAATCAAGTGCTTTTACTTTGAAACAAAATCAGGAAGTGCTGGATTAGTGCCATATGTGACAGATTATTCAAATTGACTGTATGCACAGTCACTTCCTGGTCATCAATAAGGTAGCCCGTCTCTTTCTGGTAAAGTTGTCAGCTAAAGACGCAGAAATGTTTTACAGTTAGTGTCTGCAGAAGTTACCGAGAGGGTTTAGCGGCAAATTATAGCGCAACAGTGCTCCGCTGTTGTCATAGCCTGGGTGAACTCATCTTAATCTGCCAGAGATTATATTTCCCTCTGCAGACAAGGACGCCATTTTGGCCTGAATCTCAGAAAAAGGGAAACCGCCACAGGCGAGTTGAACCGAAGAGCAGCTGTCTTTCCATTCGGCCGTTGCTTCCACTCGCTCCATGAAGTCGTTGGACGACCGTTACTCGATAGCCGTCGTTTTGTTTGACACGTTATCTGTCGCTCTGCGTACATCATCCTGATCATTGGTGTGATTGGTTGAAGGTCTGTCCAATTGCGTATGGAGGGATTTTGATAGACGTTTCAAATAAAATGTAAGGGCTAACTTCTAAAACAGCTACCAAAAGACAGCATAAGCGTTGTTGATCGTTATCAGAAATTTTAATCCAAGTTTCCCCTTAGCGACAACTGACTGGAGCTTATCTTTTAGCGGAGGTTGTAAGTGACTGTGGGCTTAGTAGTAGAACTTACAGAGAATCCTCACAGGAACGTTTATGGACGTTCTCACTTTCAGCCCCTCTGGAGGATCTTTACAGAATGTCCAGAGTGACGGGTCTGAACGTGGCGAGGCAGTCCGGACTCTCGGTTCTCCTTCAGCAGCTGCGTGCAGCAGAGCAGCTGGACGCTCGCTGAGGCCACAGTTGTGGAGCCACCGGCCTGTTAAGACCTCATATCAACCATATGTTGGTAATAATGCAGCTTTTACTCATCAGCGGTCACACTGAATGGCCATTCTGCCGCGGTCACGTGTCCTCTGTCGGGCTTAAGCCGCTGGCCTGCCTCCTGTCCTGGGATGCGGGTAGAGTTACAGAGTAGCTCAAGCCTCTGATCTATTATTCATCCACTCATGTCAGAAATTACAGGGGAACAGGTTGATGTGGGGAGAGGGGAGGAATGCACTGCTGCACCGCGGGTCAGGAAGTGTTCTCACAGACAGACACTGTAGAGCTCTGTCCAACATCTGCCACACAAGGACTCGGCTTAAAGTTGTCACCTAGTGGCGAACATTGCTGCTTCACAGCAAGCAGGTTAGTGGTTTGAATCTCGGTTTGGCCGAGGGTCTTTCTGTGTTGCGTTTGCATGTGTCCAAAAACATGCAGAGGTCAGTGGGACACTGGCGACCTGTCCGGGGTGTGGCCTCGACTTTCACCTAATGTCAGCTGGGATTGGCTCCAGGTCCCATGTGACCCTCACATATGGAGGTTAAAGAGGCAGACAGTAACAGAGTTGTGCTTTTATTTGTTATGTTTTTATTTTCCCTTGTGGGATTTGAACCAAAAAAATTCCCCTTTGTGTTCAAGTGCAACAAAACACAAGCCTGAAAACAAGACTAGAAACAAGATGGCTGGCTCTTGTTGCTATATGCAACGCAGCCACTGGGGTGTAGTGGACAGTCCACCCATGGCGAGCATTGGTAGTGGAAGTTGAAGAGCTTTTATAATCTATGATGAAATGTGGATTTTTGTGACATAAATTACGATGTTTCTTGAACGCATCTTGAAGCTGCTCCTCTGAAGAAGTGATGAGTTTTCAAATTCGTCTCATAAATTTATCTCACTGGAGTTTACAAATACTGAATATTCAACCGATAATGCCATCAAATATTCAAGTAGAAATTTTGCTTGACATGCCCACCTTCCCATCTCTACTACAAATGTGAATTTGTCAATAAATTCCATTTATCAGCCAGACTAATGTCCACAAACATCTCACCAGTTTTCCTGTGTCACTTTCTTAAGCAGAGTCATTGCTAGCGCCGTGGAGGGTTAAAAATCAGCTTAGTCACAATTGTCATGTGTGAAACAGTGATGGGTCAGCAGAGGTCAGACTCTGAGCTGGACACCGACACGTGGTTGGATATAATCCCGGCAGTTTGTCTCACACCCACATGGATTTGACTCTCAGTCGACTCTGATCCTGCGATGTTTCGTGCTCTAACATCATGTCTGCAGGTTATTTATGAGTTCAGAAGAAGGGGGTCTTTCTTTGGATAGAAAAGAGTGGGAATATTGAAAAATTTTGTTCTTTATTGTCATCACACTAAATTGCAAAGGAACTGAAGGGAAGCTTTTTCACTCTTTTGAAGATGAACGTGCAACTTCACCTGTAGAGGCCACTAAATCCTAAAGACTTAGCATTCAATGTCCACAATCACAGGAGAACAAGTAATAATTTAGTGCATTAATTCCCCAGGCTCATTTAAAACTAAATGTAGCTTGACACACAGGAAACCTGGAGCAGAATGACATGTGCTTGTATATAGTTGATGCCAATTTTTAGAAATCAGAGCAGCCGATTGATGCTGGATTTTGTTTTTATTTAATTATAACAAATAATATGTTGAAAAATGCTTAAATTCAGTAACACTACACGTTATGTCTGCACTGCAGTGCCATATTTTCTGTACATGAATATGTATAAAGTAATATGCTAAATTTTTAACTAATAAATGGCCGGTTACTGAAAGAAATAAACATTGTTCTGATAAATTTTATGAACTAATCAGGTGGTCCGTCTCTACTCTGAGTTGAATTTGTCGTAGGTCAGGGCTCTGTAACCCAAATTAGACTTATATTTTGATGTTAAATTAATTTAAAATGAAAGAAAACTTTAGGACTTTAGACCAGTGTGAAGCCTGGCTCGTTCACCCGATTCCCACTGGAACCTGAAATTATCCATTCCTCTGTACAAACAGCATGTGGAGGAGAGGGAGAAAAGACAAACCTGACCCTGTCCCTGAACACAAAGCCTCAGGGTATGTGAGGGGTATGGCAGCAATAATAGCCCTGCCTAAAAATAAAAGAGGCAAAATGACAGTGGAGGATACCGTTACAAAGAGCCCCAGTGGACAAATAGGAGGGACAGCGCTTTGAAGAGTTTCTCACAAAAGACGGACCACGCTAAACGCCCCCCCCCCCGCCCCTCACACCGCCCGCTGCCCGCTCCACTCTGACTGCGATCAGGTTCCCATTATCGGCGAGGCCACGCGGTGGTGGAGAGGGCAGGAGGGGTTTGAAATGCTTGTCAAAAGCCGCTCGTCTGTGTCCGGACAGACCAACACATGCAGACACGTCTGTTTTCTAGTACCATACTCACGAGGCCTCTCACTAAACCGTATTCACATAGTGAAAAACAGGATTTTTAACACTAGATAATTCCAGGTTAACACGATATTTCGTTTCACGATACATGGCCTACGATAACGATAGTCACGATACAGCAATTCCACAATAAATCAACAATTCCGCCCATGTCTTTCCAACTGTACAATACAAACTTCTTTTACAGAGGCCAGTTAAAGTGACAGTTTGGTTTTTTTTTTCTAAGTGTGGTTGGATGAAGTACTGACACATATTCAAGGAGCAGCCTGAGACATGGAGGCTCACTCTCACTGTGAAAACATGACTGCGGGCAGGTGCATGAGGGAAAAACTGATGTTATCCACTTAACAACAGGCTCACCCAATAAAATCAACACCTGCTTAATTCTACAATATCTTAAGAATATGTTCACTGCTTTATCTCACTGTTATAAAGTCTTTTCCAAGAGGCAACTGAAGTTTGTAAACCGCTCACTCTCCCACACCAAAGTCCATAGAGAAAATCAGTGATTTTAGCTCACAGGGACACTGATGCCTCCATCAATAAATTAAAATGTGTTATTTTGTCAATTCGGCATTTGAAATCCTCTGTTTAGATTTAAATCAGTGACACAAAGTGACCACACGAGGCAGCAGTAGACCAGCAGCTCCTGTGTCCCTGTGAGCTAAAATCACTGATTTTCTCTATGGACTTTGGTGTGGGAGAGTGAGTGGTTTACAAAACTTCAGTTTCCTCTTGGAAAAGACTTTATAACAGTGAGATTAAAAACGCAAACATATTATTAAGATATTGTAGACTTAAGAATACAATTTGTATCCCCCTCTCTGGACCATAAATATCCAGAACAGAGTGACAGACCGACAACCAGACCTTGAGCTACATCTCACTGACGTGCCCTTTTCAACTTCACTGCAATGATATTTTAGACTTTAAAGGTAAATTCTGACACCACAGTTTGACAGCAAAAATAAAACTTTTGAAGAGATTTTGCCACAAGCTGAATTAACTTCCATTGACCCGACTGTAGGTTCAGCTGCAGGTAATTCTTATTGTCGGTCTCAGCCCAGTCTGGGTCCAGATGTGTGAGAGTTAAACCAGGACTGAGGCGAGTTGTCACTCACAGGAAGGTGAAGCTGACCGAACTGAAAGTGCATTTTCCTGTGATTGAACACATTGTTTTCTCTCACGTTCTAAACCACTCCCATGTCACTGAAAAGACTCAAATAAACCGTAAAACCTTCCACACTCAAAGACAGAGCGACTGACAGGCAGTGTGGCCTGGTTACAGGGGAGCCCCCCCCAAAGTGTTGGACTCGCTCCACATGTCCAGGCACGTCTCCCGCTCTCTGTGTCCCACAGTCGGCCTCTGTAATTAGGATGTGAGAGGGTAATGGCCGTCCAACACGCCCGCCTCCCTCCACTCTGACATGAGGAGAATAAAGTTGCCTCCAGATGTTGATGGAGTCCAAGTGATGGTGAGAACATCATCTCTCTCTTAATTTAAGGAGCGTACGTCTGTCTGCTGATCACACAGCTGTCCAATACTGGCTTCAAACTTGACAGGTGACTTACAAAGAGCACCACTGTGTGAAGAGACCACTTTGACGTTGTTTGGACCAGAAAAGTGTTTTATCTTGTTGTCATGGGAACGTTTGGACACAGTCCACACGAGAGGCAGGCGGAAAGAAAGTCTCCTGGGCTAATTAATCAGGCCAATATTTGCTGTTTTCTTTTTAACAATCAGAACTAAACTAACTTAAACCAGATAATCAGAATGGTTTGTGATCCATTTGGTTATTGATTATTAATAACAAAATACTTGTGCTGTGTTCCATTTACATCAGGAGTTGGAGGTCGCCTCTGTGCGCTGAATGAAGCTTAAATTGAAAATCAAATTTTAATCCAATCTTGACCCAAAGTATCAGAGTTGAAACGTAGCGTGAGATTGTGCAGAGTAATACCTCTGTCCTGAACTCTGTATTTTTAAATCAGAGGTGTGGTCACTGCCGCAGGTGCTTGATAATTCTTACTCATTCCTATGTTTAAAAATATGCGTTTGCTCCCCTGTTACTTATCTCCCGTTTCCTCCCTGTTGTCTTTGCTAATCCTGGGATGAAGAATATAATCTTGTGGTGGTATTAGCCCACGCACCACACCTTCACTGACTCACCTCTTCTACCGAAACACCTCCAGATTTGTCGGTCGGCCTGTGACATCACTCAGGGTGTTACAGGCTCGTGGCGGCTGCTTATCAGGCCGACCAGCCGCACCACGCCTCCTGATCGGAACCGGTGCCGGCCCGGCGGAGAATAACACGGCCCACTCCCATTTCAACACGGTATTGTTGTGCCTGGCAGCAGCGCTGCGCCAGATTGAGATCTTGCGGGAGAAAGTGTCATTTCCTTAAACTAAACCGCCGCTGCCACCTTCTTAAGAAAAGCCCCGGGGAAAGTACTGTGTCCAGCCCGTCTGTCACTCAGTGCAGCACGAAATGACCGCGTATTTAACAATACTGCCTCTCCCCATGAGATCCTGACCGCTGATAAACACAAACACACACCCATGAACACGCAGTCACACAGCTTTTACCTTTTTGACCTCCGGCTCCCATAAATGTGTCTTTAAAACCAGATTGTTGTGGTTTTTCTTTTATCTTTTCTAACGTTTTCCTGCTCGAGGGAAACTGTGAGAAAGAGGGGAACAAAAGAAGCTGAGTGCAGGTGCAACGAAACAAACAAAAAGTGATTTATTGTGAATGCAAATTACACTTTTACAGTGTCAGTTCACAGTTTTTTAGGCTCCTTCAGCTGTATGTCTTCTGGATTTGTCGGTGTCTTAACATTGTGGATTAATGTTCTGTGGCAAAAATTTGCAGACTAATGTGGATTTAGTGTCAAATTTGACATTTTGCGTGTAAAAACTTGTCGTTATGATGCTAACACTGGTTGCTGGTCCTCGAAAACATGGTTTTGACACTCACACACGTCGTTTCACATTTTTTCTGTATTTTACATGGCATTAAAATGGCATATGTCCTAAATGTAAGAGTCAGAGGAATACTATATCTCACTTTATTGTCGCATTTTTTGACTGGAAATGAAAGTTTGTGTCACTTTAGAAACTGTTCACTCTCCCACACCAAAGTCCATAGAGAAAATCAGTGATTTTACATCACAGCACACAGGAGTTGTTGATCCACTGCTGCCTCCATCACTAAGTTCAAATGTCCTATTTTGTAAATTCACAATTCTTTGTTCAGATTTACCTCAGTGACACAAAGTGACCACACGAGGCAGCAGTAGACCAGCAGCTCCTGTGTCCCTGTGAGCTAAAATCACCGATTTTCGCTATGGACTTTGGTGCAGGAAAGCAGGTGGATTACAGATGTCATAAAAGTATGTCTAACAGCGAGATAAGAAGTTTAAATGTATTTTTTAGATGTAGAGAAAATAAAATAGACATTTTTTGCATGTAAAACCAGTGTAATTCGTGATATACAGTATCAGTCAAAAATTTGGACACACCTCGAAGACATCCAAACTATGAAGCCACACATATGGAATTATGTAGTAAAGAAAAAAGTGTTAAACAAACCAGAATATGTTTTATATTTCAGATTCTTCAAGGTAGCCACCTTTTTGCTTTGCACACTCTTGGCATTCTCTAAATCAGCTTCATGAAGTCTTCACCTGGAATGGTTTTTGCAGCAGTCGTGAAGGAGTTCATAGAAGTTCCCATAGACCATCAGTTTTTGCAGATCAGTGTTTTGCAGATGCAAGTTTGGCGCAAAGGTCTATACAGTGAATTGCCCTGTTTGAATACTGTTCTAATCCATATTATGGCAAGAGCCACTCAACTAAGTAAAGAGAAACAACAGTCCGTCATTACTTTAAGACATGAAGGTCAGTCGTTCCAGAAAATTTGTTTGAACGTATCCACTAGGAACTCCTTTAAGACTGATGGAAAACCATTCCAGGGGACGACCTCATGAAGCTGATTGAGAGAATGCTAAAGCAAAAGGTGGTGACTTTGAAGAATCAAAAATATTTACCATATTCTGGTTTGTTGAACACTCTTTTGTCCATCCATCCATCTTCTATCCAATATTACCAGGGTCATTTCAGTGGAAATGCACCGAGGGTTTTTAATTACCTGGGTGAAGGAGGTGAAAAAGGGGCCTTATAATGTAAAAAATAAAACAAATATAGAAAAACCACTGAATGATAAGGTGTGTCCAAACTTTTTTGACTGGCACTGTATTTGTATAAAATAGGCATAAAACGCAGCATTCGTGAAGAAGGACCAGGGTGGGAGCGTGTCTGCCGTCTATACCACAACCTAATGGGGATTCAGAGTCACAATAGGTCGGTGCGGACCTTTACGTCTCCTCCCTCGTCCCTCCTCCCTCTGAAGAGACATATTAACTGGCTTCTGTGGCTAATGGATGTAGTGGGATCTAATTTAAAGGAGGGGAGGGTATCAAGTCCACGTGCACACAAAGACATTAAAGGAAGTCCTCGGGGACGCAGCGGCGTTTTGATCCCCGTCGTTTCTCACGGGACGCCAAACTGTTCATTATGTCGGATAAAAAAAGAAAAAAGACAGAGACAGAGAGAAAAGAAAATACAGTATCTGCTGCTTCTAATGTCCCTGTAATTTATCAAAGTATACACAGTGTTCAGAGCCGAGATCATTGTCAGGTATCATGTCTCAGACAGGAAGTGCCGTGTGTGTGTGTGTGTTGCTTTGATTTAGATGTGTGGTCTCGTAGATTATCGTCCTCAAAGTAAAGGGGGATTAAGAGAAATCAGTCGGGAACAAGACGGAGCCATGTTGAGCTTGTTTTCCATCCAGAGCGACGTTAATCCCACTGAACCAAACAGTCAAAACGACAAAACAATTAGTTGATGGTGAACTTGTTACTGACGCCGTGTTAATCTCTAACTACAGAGAAACAAGTGTTTGTTGTGAAAAGAAAGATCCCACTTCATCCACTGAGTTCTCAGATCATTAGCTGCACCAAGGAGGTAAGACCCAGATTAAATCGGCAAATTTGAACATTTATGTCTCGGCTGTTTGGTCAGGATGATGACGCAGGACTAGGATTTAAACTGGAGCCAGGATCAGATGATGATGCACCTACTCTGATACTCTAAATCACCTGTTTTAATTCTAATTAAAATGTCTTTTGGATATTTGTATTTGCAGGGATTGTTATAAACTCCTAACGTTTTGGGGGTTATTTAGTTTTATTTAATCTTGTCTGGGAATGGCTGGGAAAAGCTGTGAATGCTGAGTCAGTAATTCTCACATTTTCTATTTCTTCTAATAATAATAATAATAATAATAATAATAATAATAATAATAATTTATGACTGGCTGTAAACTGAGAGGCCTAATGCTGCCCTTCACAGTTTGGAGATCTTAATTCATCTTTATTGTATCATCACCTCCAGCATTTTTATTTTAACCAATTTCAACAATACGTAAAAAAAAATCAGCTTATTCTGGCCACAGTTCAGGATTCCCACGGGTCCTTAAAAACCTTCGTTTGTGAATTTATTAAAAAAAATGAATAAATAAATAGACATGGGTCATTGAAAGTGCTTGAATTTTGTGCAAGAAAGAAGTTCAATTGATATTTAGGTAAATGTCTCCCTTGTTTGTTATGACGCCACCTACTGTTTCAGGCCCTGCATTGCTAGACTAGGCCTACACAGGACAAACATGGAGTCCTAATTGCTAGCGTTGTTGTGGACACTGTCCACTGTCTCTCTGCTGTTGACATGAGATTCCATGAAGAACAATGAGCGATTAAAGTTAAGCAAGAGAGAGCAAATGATGTGATGCCTGGGAAATGAAAATTCCAAGATAATCCAAGATAATTCCAAATGGCAAAGACTGGATTGAGCAAAATCTCAAGGACAATCGCGTCCAGATGCAGAGCGTCCTGCAAATCAATAAAAATGGATGCCATGGACAAAGACGGTCTTACAAGTTGTCCTCCATCTTAAACTGTGTCAGCACATTCTATCCTTGAATATGAGGGAACTGGTCCATCAGTGATAGAACCTGGTACTTTTTTAGTACCTGCTCTGTCGAGGTTCCAGTCGAGCTGAGCCGATACTAAAATGTGACGTGGACAGACTGCCGGCCACTGATTGGTCAGAGAGTGTCGTCACTGGAAGAGTCACGTGCGCGACGTCCGACACGTGAATCAAAGTGAACAAAGAACAGATCAGTTAAAAAGACTTGAAAATCCTGAAAACATGCGTTAATCTGCAACATTTAACAAGGACATTTGTAAAATGTCCATATTTAACAGAGGAGTCTGGTGTATTTAGCGACAGCACTGCTGAAAGACGGAGATGGTGAGCCCAATCACAAGCCGTTCAGCCGTATTTCACTTCAGCGACTGTGTCAGACGGAGTCTGTGCTCCGCTCATGCAGGAAGTACTGAACCATTCAGTGAACTCATCTGTTTAGAAAACTGAGGAAAATGATTCAGTACAAAGAAAACAACTGCTGTGACCGTCACTAGTTTGTGTCGCATATTAAATCATGGCATCACGGCAGTTTGGTGCAGCCGTAACTATGACGACGAGGACAAAACAGTAGGACAATGAATTAAATAACAATTATTTAATGCTTATTATAGCATTTACTAATATTAATTAATGCACCGTCATTGTAAACTGCAAACAATGACTCATTTTCTCCGATGGCTTCTTTAGAAAATGACGGTCAGTTCCAGAGTTAAAGTGAGCGTCTGTGTTTGTGCAGTTATGATTTTATGGTTTAATCGCTCCTCCTCGTCCTCCTGCTGTTGCTGTGGACAGAGGCAAGCCCCGCCCCTTCCCTTTGTTGCTGCCACAGTAGGATATTTTCACAGGAGGTGGGCACCTGCCTCGGCTTCCTCCCTGATTGTTTCCAGGAGTGGGGGCCTCTATAGTCCTGACATTTTTTGCGCTGAGGTAACGTTTCCTTGCATTATGGTCGCAGAATAGCTCAGTCCTTGTCCATTGTGCTGCACGTTTAAAAACTCCTTATGGATTCATGAGTAGTGATGTTGGGGGGGGGGGGGGCGGGGGGGGGATGAATGGGGGGGGGGGGGGGGGGGGGGGGGGGGGGGGGGGGGTGGATGAAGTGAATGGAGGGAGATTCCGGGGAATTCCAGCGGCATTCCTATTAGACTGCCTTTCCCCGCTCTTTTCTTTCTTCTCTCAGAATAATCATTGTCAAGGCCATGAGTCGCAGCTTTTTTCAGAAGAGGATAAAATAAGGTTTGACTAAATAAAATAGAAAATCATCCTGGAGGAGAATTTATTTAAACTCAGATTATTCAAAAAGGTTGAGGCTGAACCAATTTTTTTTCATTTTTAAAAATATGTTCCCCCCCCCCCCTTTTTCTGCTGAATTTTTAAAAATATGTTCCCCCCCCCCCTTTTTCTGCTGGCATCTAATAAAATATAATCTAAAATGAAAACACAAAATTCCTTGATTTCTCCAATATGCCTTTTATCTCCACACAGCTGTGAACTTACCTATTTTAAACAAAAGCAATGTATAAAATATAAATATTATATTTGTCAAACATGTCATAAAAAAAACAAAAAAAAAAAACAACGGTATTTTTCAAATTGAAATATTTTCTAGTTTGGAGTCTAAACCAAGAAATGTAAACTCAAATGACCTGGGGGTCACTGAGCGTCGACTCTGGCAACTGTTCAGATTATCAGTGGGAGAAATTAGCTTGAGAAGATACCATGATATTCCATATTTCAAGAATATTTATGACAATTTTTCCAAAGAATTTTCAAAATAAAAGTGTTTATTTTAATAGCAAAGGAAATAGCAAAGTTTTGGTCCATTTAGTAACATTTATCAAGTTTCAGAGAGGAAAATATAAACTTATATAACTGATAATCGTCCTGATAAATGAAATAATAATTAGGCAAAAGGTGATAATGGAGAAATTCCAGAAACTGTCCAGTTTTTTTGTTCCGCTTTACCCGGAGTTTCACATTAGAGTGAGTGTTTTCCACTTGTATTCTGAAGATGTTATTATCCAGAGATGAAAGTGTGAGAGTGTGAAGAGGCGTCTTATCTGTGCGAACGGTCAACATGCAAGTGACCGACAGGGGACCAAGGTCAGAAGGTCAAAAGGTCAGAAGGTCAGAAGGTGAGCATCACCGCTGCTCCTCGGGTCAATTTGTTTGACCCCGTGATGCTTGGACTCGTCTGTTCCTGCTTTCTGATCAGTCAACCGTCCACACGTCCATCAGGCCACGAGCTGCAGGAGGGGGAGGAGCTTAAATAGTCTTAAAGAAACAGTACCGCTACAAAGAACCCCACAAGTAACTTAGTAACAACATTTAGGACTAACAGTAAAAATTATTGCATTATTTGCTTTAATAGCAATAAAACAACTTGGTTCACCATTAAATGTATTTTAAAGTTTGAAACCACAATTAATTGGTTAATTCAATTTTCCATCAGGAGTAAAAACAATCTCACATTTTCCACAATAATTAACAAAATATCTAATATTGATCATGCTGAATTTATTGTCCAACATTTACCATAATACTTGTTTAATTTTGGTGTGAAGGAAGAGACAACATAAGAATTTTACTGTTGAAACTTTATTTTGCGTCCTTAATCGGAATAATTATATAATCATATGTTTAAGCCTTAGCAGCTAAGACAGGCTAATTCTTTAGCTGTTACTTGTTTTAGCTTCTTTAAGATGAACTTTTCCTTAAGCAGATTTTTCCCATTTTCTTCGCTAACATAATATTGTACTGTTGTGAGTTTTTAAACATCAGATTCTGGCGTCGCAATCTCACCATCACCGTCTGCATGTAAGTGTAGATTTAATGTGATGATTCCAGATAAGTCACAGTCTGTCACCTGATTGTTCTGGTGCCCGTTTATTTTCAATAGAGAGAGACAAACAGGCAGGAAAAGTCTTTCTCTTTTTAAACGACACGAACCGGATTAGGACTAAGTTCAGGAGGAAGGTCGGACTGAGGCTAATGTGGAGTGTTTGGATCAGATCCAGATCGTTTTACTTCACCACCTGATGATGACGATGATGGCCCTCTGTCATAATGGCACTGACTTATAAATGAGCATGAAAACATCAAAGCTGACATTTCATCTTGTAATTACTTTGATTAAATTTACAAATTAAATTTACACACACACACACACACACACTGGTTACCATGACAGGACAATGCATTGACTTCCATTCATTTCCTGCAGTCTTACTCTAACCTTAGCCATAATTACTAGTGTCCTAACCCTAACCCTGACCTCTAACCTTAACCAAACCCTAACCTCAGCCTAACTTTAAAACATGTCTTCACCTTAAAATGGAGTCATTTACGTTATGGGGACTTGATTTTTGTCCCCATAAGGAAGACAAGTCCCCATAATGTGAGTGTGGAGACACATTTAGGTCCCCACAACATAAGGAAGACCAGCTACACACACACACATGCTGGTTTTGCATGTTTTGTGTGGATACTCATAGACATAATGCATTCTTTAACCTTAACCATCAGAACTAAATCCCCAACCCTAACACTAAACAACAGGTCTTAACTGTGTCCCCACAAGTCAAAATGTCCTCAAGAAGACAGGTTTATATGTTTTGGGCCCCACAAGGATAGAAAAAGATGGATAAAACACACACACACTGGTTTCCATGACTTCAGAGGACATTACATTGACTTTTGTTCATTTCCTGCAGACTTACTCTAACCTTAACCATAGTTACTAGTGTCCTAACCCTAACCCTGACCCTAACCTTAACCTAACCCTAACCTCAGCCTAACTTTAAAACATGTCTTCACCTTAAAATGGAGTCATTTACGTTATGGGGGACTTGATTTTTGTCCCCACAAGGAAGACAAGTCCCCATAATGTGAGTGTGGAGACACAATCAGGTCCCCACAACATGAGGAAGACCAGGTACACACACACACTCTTCCGTGGAGCCGTCGCTCTGTTGTCACGGAGCCGCAGCCGCGCTGCTCATTGTATTTGTGTCCTGTGTATCACTTCCTGTGTCAGATTGCGGATTGTTTGGGAAACAATGGCGTGTTTCACATTGAAAGGACTCCTCAATCATTTAACAGCGGCCTGTAAATGCAGACGCTGGAGCTCAGAGACAATAATGTATTTTTCTCTTTTGGTGCTGTCACTTGAACGCAGCCTTCAGCGTCATGAATCATAATGTAGATATGAACATATTCTTTTAAAAATATACAATACAGTGAACTGTGCAGTTGTTGCAAAATGGCGCCGATTTTCCAAGCCCCTCCCACCTCTGCTGATAAAAGACAGAAAAAAGGAAAACAGTGAGAGATCGCTGTAACGATAACATGTTCGTCACCTAATCACAGATGAGACAATGGACAAAATTACCAACGTGAAAAAGTTTGTTGATTGTTTTTTACGTCTTTATTATAATATTTTTCAATATCTTATTTAGTGCTGATGTACAACACTTTGTTTCAGCTGTTGTTTTTAAAGTGCTTTATAAATAAAGTTGGGTTGGAGCATGCAACTTAAAAAATATATATAATATAAATATTTTTATAAAATATAAATATTTTTAGTCACACAAGCATTTTTTTGTTAAATAACATAGTAATAAAAAAAAAATGGTCATGCTGTTTTGGTCACATGAGTATTTTTAAGTAACATTTTTACAATGTTTTTGCAAAATTACATGTTGTAAAATGTTTTGTTCATGTAACATTACATTTTTCCTTGCAAAGCTTTTAGTAGTATGAAAAATACTTTAGTAACGTGTTTGTAAAATATTTTGCCACCTAAGGAAACTTTCGGTAACCTTGGTAACATGTTTGTTAAATATTGTGCCACCTAAGGAAATTTTTGGTAACCTTGGTAACATGTTTGTTAAATATTGTGCCACCTAAGGAAATTTTTGGTAACCTTGGTAACATGTTTGTTAAATATTGTGCCACCTAAGGAAATTTTTGGTAACCTTGGTAACATGTTTGTTAAATATTGTTATATGTATATATATATATATATATATATGTCAATATATGTATATATTTTTAAGTAATTTAAAGGGGAATAGTGTAACTATTTTTTTGATAATTTGGTATGTTTTTATGACAGTATGTGATTTGGTATCATCAGTAATCTTTCCTGAGATATCAGTTTCATTATATACACCTAGGAATTTAAAGCAGCTCTGTTAAAGGTCATGTTTTTGTTCTGACAGGGAAGCTTGTCCTGTTTCCTGTTAGTGCAGTCAGCGTGGGGGCATCACCTTCACTTACAATCTACCTGTAAGCAGAAGTGTTCGTGTGAGCCAACGCAAACATGCCCACCTCCACAAATATGCAGTCAAGCACACACTTGTTGCTCTGCAGTTAGTTGTGCTTGTGGTGATGGTGGTGAGAGTGAAGCCTCTCCCGCATCCCACTGAGGCCACGATGGTGTTTTTAAAGGAGAAGAAATCAAAGCACAAATAAAGACTAATGGAAGAGGAGAACAAAAAAACCCAACGTGTTGGGACTGAATTTCATTCTTCAGCGCAGGAACTCTCTGCCTTTATTAGGCACTGACATGTCGGTGCTGCTGCTGTTGCATGACAGCAGTCAATTCACAGAAACAGGAAGTAAACACTCAATGAGATTCTTAACTACTACTTCTACTTTCAGAGGCTGGTGTTTTATTAGACTTTAATTATATTATATTATATTATATTATATTATATTATATTATATTATATTATATTATATTATATTATATTATATTATATTATATATTTTGCCAGATTCATGTCTTTCTATCAAACATTAACCATGATGTGAGCTCAAATTATTGTTTTAGTTCTTTTAGTACAGTCTCATTTTAGCTTCATGCCAATACTGTCGTGTGTAGCAGTTACTCTACAGTAGGGGCGGGTCAAAATATCGATTTTTTTGTATGTATCACAATATGATTGTCTCGCAGTATATTAATTAGCACAGAATTGTTGAATCGTGATATTATTGGTATCATGGTCCATATGTACCATATCGTATTGTACCCTCTGATTCCCGCCCCAACTCTACACTGCAAAACACTACACTTATAGAAATTTGCCAAATATTCTTAAATTAATATGTATAATATTTTACTCTCTCTCTTTTTTAGATTTGCTAGCTAAGCAAGTTTTTCTCAGCTATAAGATTTGTAAATCTAGTTACTTTAAGACTTTAATGTGCCTTAAAGGTACAATGTGTAAAATTTTTACTGGAAATTATTTCCAGAAATTATTTATTTTGCAGAAATTAAAGATAAAATTAATTTGATTAAATTTTTAGAAGTGGACAATTAAATGATCATATGAATTAATGAGCTTTATATCAGGTGCTGGGAGGCGGCCATTTTGGACCACCATGTTTTTACAATAGCCCACAATGGACAAACTAAACTAAATGTTTTAGCTTAAAATAAGCTGTGATACTGTTTTAAATTGATTGTTGCAAATTTTTCTTGCCAAGATTATTATCATCTTGTTCCAAAAATTTCCATTACAAACACAATGGAAATGAGCTATGGATTAAACATTAGCATATTTTCAAACTAACCTGCTCCGTGTGTCAAAAAAACCCTAGCACACAAGTTTATTTTAGATTTAAAAATGTGAAGTGTAAGCTGACTCATGGCTAGGTGCTAGCTAAATTGTAAGAAGGCTACATTTTCACTCTGACAGTAAATTACATTAACAGTAAAAAAATGAATCACAATTTGAGATTGTGTTCTAATATACAGCGATGAGCTTATATCAAAAAGTGAAAACAAACGACCCAACAACTTTTGTTCAAAATCCAAAATCAGTTTAAACTTAATTCTTGAATTATTCTAAAATTTTTTTTTACCCACTTAAATGTAAAGTTCTCACATTAAGTCTCTAAAGCTTGGTTCTTGTCCATCTTCTTAAAAAAGTCGATGTGTTTTAAAAATAAATCTGGTTCCCTCATGACCGTGATGTATCATCCTCTGTTTATCAAAGAAATTCATGTGTTCATTCACACTCAACACTGCGTGGCAGTGAGTGAATAATAGAGAACATGGTGGTTTTCTTCTGCTGCCACAGCAGATGCTCATCAGATCAACCACACAAAGAGAAACTGATGTGAGGGAGATACGGACCATACGTGATGTTTTCAACAACACTGTATCGCTCCTCTTATCATCTCATATGTTTTATGCATTTTTCAGTGTTATTTAATGTTTTCCATTGTTACTCAATCCTTTTAAAAACTACAAAATCAAGCAATACTCTATTTTTACTAGGTAAAACAAAAATTTTTGATACATTGATCCCAACTTATATTTTTTTGTATGTTATTTAAAATATTTAAGCTTAAAACTTAAGTAAAAGAGAAATGTGATGCAAAGTTGGCGACAAAAACATACGTATCTCCCATAAGCCCAGTAAAGATTGGTTTAGGCCAGCGGTAATAGATTTTGCACAGATAATTGTGTAAATGTTTGTGGAATTTTTGCATTTTCCAAATAGAAAGAGATACAGTATCACATTTAACATCAGCAATTAACCAAGAAAGCTGTACATTTGATTTGTATACATTTTATTTTATTTCTTCTTCTCTTCTTTCTATCTTACTCTCAAACTTGATTTTTTTATTGAATGCGTACAATGAGTGAAACAAACCAAAGTCAAATTCCTTGTTGCATAATGTGTACTTAGGCCAAGAAAGTTGATTCTAAATCTGAAGTTGAAATTCAGTGGACACAGTGGTCTTCAGCCAATCACAGGGCCAGTAGTGTCTAATAATCTGGGAATAATCTGGAGAACCCAGAGGAAAAACCCGCTCATCAGTTAAGAAGAACATGCTAATTCTACCGAGAAAGGCCAAAGAGATGTTTACGTTTGACGATTTGGTCCTGGTATCTCAGAATCATATGGATCTGCAGGAGAACTGTCCTGGTGAAGTTTTTGGTGAACTCCTGATCTTTATCCAGAGCGTATGGATGTAATAACAAACTATCAGCGAAGAGAAGAAGGCAGGAAAGCAGCTCTACACATTCTTGTCACCATCTCGCCTCAAGAATCCCCTGAAGGAATTTCTTCAGGTTTTGTTGCAAACGTTCACTTGGACTGGAGGACAAACTGATTTGGTGTTCAAGTTGTTGTGACCTCACAAAACAATTTGTTTGGCGTGTGTCAACCACCTGCAGAGAATGGAATCCTTTGGTACCCAACATTCACTTGGATTCGTGGATCACCTGGATTCTGGTGTTCAGAGTTCCTGGTGACGTCACAAACATTTGTTTTTGGCCTCTTGAACATTAAATTCCCTTCAGCCAGAGTCTGGGGAAAATGTGTCAGCTGAAACAGCTGGTCAACGGAGACAAACGGCATCGTTGACTGTGCTGTTGAGGGATTATTTGGGTTTAAACAAGCACAGAAAGAGAAGAAACTACTGTGGACAGACGTTCATGGATTTTCTTGATCCTCAAATAGTCACTGAGTTTTGCTGCGTGAAGGAAGTGGATTCATTGATCAAGGAGTCTTTTAGGATGATGTCAGAGGAATTTGTTGGAGTAGATTCAAAAGTTCTGGAGGATTTGTTTGCCATGAATCAGCTGGATTATACGGGGAAATATTGACATTTCAAGAGAGGGAAACCTTTTCCTTCAAAAATCCTTTAACAGGAGCTGTAACATATTTGAATCTTCTTCTTTTTCACTGTCAAAGGATTTTGTCGATGTTGCATCCACTACATCTTTTTAATATGAGCTGAATGCGTCACACTTGGTCCCATGAAGAAGGTTCACCTTCTCTTTATTCTGTTTTTAACTTTTGCTCTTGATGATCTGACGATCACAGGAGAAGACTTTCCTTTGAACGTAATTTTGTGGGAGGTTGCATTTTGTTCAGGTGCTAAAGGTGAAGCTTGGACACCTTCAAAGTCCAGACTCTTGACCCTCCACACCTTTGTGTCCTATGTTCCCTCTGAGATCTGGACACAACAGGTCCTGATCTGTCCTTCCCCCCTGCTTGACCTTTTCACCCGCTCTGACATCCATACCTGCTTTAAAAACAGGGATTTTGAGACGCCTCTTTTTGTCCGTACTTAAGTGAGACTTTGTCGCTTTGTCTTCATGTGTAGAGTTACAAGGAATCTTCAGGTACCTCACCATTCGATTCGATTATTATTCTGAAAGGCGAATGGTTCTAAAACGAATATGTAATTAATTTATTTATTTTTTTTTTTTTTCAAAAACAGTGTATTTAAAACTTAATCATTAAATACTGAATTGTAGAGACTCTACACATGTGGAGAATGTTCCCTCACTTGTACATAAATTGTAAAAATGTACCTTTTGACTGTCAGAGATACTGCAAGGTGAAAAGAAAAGGAACTAATTTGTACCATTTTTCCTCAACGGTACAGAAAACATATAGTCCTTTAAAAAATTAAAAAGAGAAAATGTTCTTTAGAAAAGTTGTTGACCTGACTACTGAACATTTTATGTTTATGTTTGCAAATTTCATACATAAATATGATTTTTATTTGTGCAAATAAATGATCAAAATGCAATCCTTGTGCAGACAATTGTCCAGCTCTTTAAAAACAACAAAATAGTATCTTTTCATTGGGTACATTTTTGTACCATAATATACTGAATTTTTTCCACTAACGGGAACCAACTTGTCTTTCATACAGGTTTTACCCCAGTGATGCATTTTTGTCAACATATTTCACTGGAAACCAGTGAAGGAAACAAGGCTCTTCATCCTTTGCAGCGAAAATATCACCAGAGTTTGTGATGAGCTTCACGTTTTTCTTTCTACTTGCAAACTTTTCGGCTGGTCGTTTGTGTATCTTTAACCTCCAGGGGGCGCTAACATGACATGTTGTTGTTGCCAAAGTGTTTTAGCTTGGTTTCACACAGCGTTACATATTGTGTGGCTTTTGTCCGGCTCACTTCTGCCCTGTCCTCCATAGAAGACAACGTTTGATTTTTACACTTTAGCGATAGCTCTCACTTAGAACATCTTCGCTAAAGCGCACGAGGTCACGCACACATTTACGCCGTGCGATGTTTAACCAGTTAAGGCAGTGGTTCTCAAACTTTTCATACCAAGTATCACCTGAGGAAATATTGAGCTGTCAAAGAAAAACCATTATCACTGAAGTTAAAATACTGTGGTGTAAACAGGCCGAGCAAAAACTTTATTTGGTGATATATCGTCGTCCTTCCTCAGGAAATATGTTAATCGATACTCCAGGGCAAATATCGATATTTAAATTAGCAAATTAAGCGTCTCTAAAGTGAACAGTTCATGACAGTTTGACTCGTCATGTGTCGCAACTTCACGTCTCCTCATGGTGGCGCTGCTCAAATGAATGAGGGAAACTTGGCTGAAGAAGAGGAAGTTTACAGCGGGATAAAGTCGGAAAAAGCTACGTCAACAGATGCCTCATCTGACGTGTACTTTGTTCTCTGTGTTGTGAATAAATAGAGAAATCCTGCATTTTTAACCTTTCACAGACATTTTGTTTTCTTTAGTTTGACAGATATCGCTATATGATTGTCCTGATATTATTGGTAAGTAGCACAGATTGAGAACCCTGGGTTTAAGGCGTATGGAACATAATGATGCAGTTTATCTTTCCTTCTTTAGGGCTTTTTCAGAATCATTTAGGAGAGAATCTCAACTGGGAAACAGATGATCTCTCCCACCTCTAGTTCCTCCCTCATGACAATATGATAAAATGTCTTTGGAACATCCATGTTCTTCATGTGGACTTAGCATGTTCTTCTGAAGTGATGTGATTATCGATTGTCAGTCAAAAAGCATTAAAACAAAGAAAATCCATTATCTGCGACCCAAACCAGTCATTACTAGAGACTAGGCTTGTCGTGGTAAACAGGACACAGACTGGAGCCTCATTCTTACTTTTTAAAAAGCGTCTTCTTCTTCTTCTTGTTCTTCTTCTTCTTCTTTCCCTCAGACTTCACAGAAAGGCCCTTGAGCTTGTGCAGGTATTAATTTGCAGTGATTACCTGTAGCTTCACAGGACCTGCAGCACCAGCAGCCAGGCAGCCAGCAATCTCAGACAGAAGCCTAATTGACACTGTCTGTGAGTGTGTGTGTGTGTGTGTGTGTGTGTGTGTGTGTGTGCGTGTGTGTGTGTGTGAGATCTGCTGTGTTTTGTTCCTTCCTTTTATGGCTGAGGCCTTCCCCGCCCTGCAGAGCTTAATAAGATGTTTACATGGAGCTGGGTGTGGGAACCGGGGCCCATATGCTGTCGTGTTAGATGACAGGGACCTGCTTTGTGTTCTTTTTTTTCTGGCCTTGTTAAGAGGTTTTAGTGCTGAAATCAGAGAGGTCCCACACAGACCTGCAGTAAGGTGGGAGACTCTGCAGCAGGTCTGCATCAGTGTTCAAACACAAGGGAGCCAGAAGATCTTTTTATGAAAAGCCAGTTTAAACCCATGTACAGGATTTTATCATGTACGCAGAAGCCAGGCGGTTTCCTCAGTTTGACAGTTACTACCTCTTTTTTCTTTTGTTTTAATTTTAATTAAATGACATGCATCATATTTTCAGATTTCCCACAGGTCCTTGAAATTAAATCCCCCTAAGTAGACATGGGCCATTAAAAGTTTTTGAACTTTATGCCAGAACAAAGTTGAGTTGATATTTGGGTAAATGTCTCCCTTGTTTGTTACGACGCCACCTACTGTTTCATGCCCTGCATTGCTTGATGTACGTAGACTAGACCTACGCAGGACAAACGTGGAGTCGTAATTACTAGCGGTGTTGTGGACACTGTCCTCTGCCTCTGTCCACCGTTGATGTGAGAGTCCATGAAGAACAATGAGTGAGTAACGTTACGCAAGAGAGAGCAAATGATGTGATGCCTGGGAAATGAAAATTCCAAGATAATCCAAGATAATTCCAAATGACAAAGACTGGATTGAGCAAGATGCCAAGGACAATCACTTGTCCAGATGCAGAGCGTCCTGCAAATCAATAAAAGTGGACGCCATGGACGAAGTGTCGGCACATTTGGTCCTTGAATTTGAGGGACTTGGTTCTGGAAAGTCATTGAATTTGATGTCAACCCTGTATTTTAAGTTAGTTTTACATTTGCAGAAGGCCCGTCAGGTGTCGGTTACAGGACAGATTTGTCACGTCTTACTGTTTAAAGTTCTTCCCTGCTTCAGAAAAATCCCTTCACACTAAAAGTCAGGTTTGTTCATTTTATGAACCACAGAGTCTCGACAAATTTAGCCTCAAACCTGCATGAGTTTTTTTGGTATCAGAATAATCAGCAAAGTCTTTGTCCCTTTTGTTGTCTTTGGTATGATGTTATCATGTGAATACACTGTTAAGTGTTTGGCAGTGTGTCCAGCCATGCATTCTTCTCTGTGTGTGGTTTATCTGCATGAGGGTGATGGTGGTGGTCGTGGTGGACCCTCCTCCTCCTCCTCCTCCTCCTCCTCCTCCTCCTCACTCGGCCACGTCCTGCACCTCCTCCAGGGAATTCCTGAGTTGTTCCTCCTCAGTCTGACGAGACAAGGAGGTCCCATGTTGGGCTGGAGAAGATCAAGTTTGTATGCTGAGTTGTTAGATCGTGTTTGTGAAGCAAAGACTACAACAAGAGAATCAAGTCACTGTAGAAGGGCAGGTCCTGTTTGGTTCCTCACCTCTGTTTTCTTAGCCAGTCGTGTCATGGCATAAGTTTTAATGAGGCTGAGGGCTAATTTGGGAAGGCGACAGTAATCGGTGGTTGAAAGTAGAAATATGTGGAACGATTGTACGAGTAGTTTTGACCCAGAAATCCTCCAGCATCCAAGGACGTGTCCTGCTCAGATGCCCGGACAACCACGTTAATATTATCAGCATCATCGCTGCGAATGTACGACGGAATGCAGCAAAGTCGTTGGTTCTTAATGTCTGCTTTTCAGCAGATGAAAATAATTTTTTTGAGTTTAATCTGCATTTAGGCCACAGAAAAATCCACAGTATTTGATTCCAAAAATTTAAAAACTGATATGTGTTTCAGCCTCAGTCGTCCTCCTGCTGGTGATAAAGGCAGTAAACCGTCATGACTCCAGTGTTATCAGACACGCAAACACACCACCCTGGGATTAAAGCGGCTGCACCTGCTACTGTTGCTGCTCTGTGACAGTGACGGAAGCCGTGGTTCCTCCAAAATGTCATAAAAGAAATGGTCAAATAGGTGCTGTTGTTTCTGCATTTCATTTGTAAATATATAACTAGTTTGTTCAAAAAAATCAAAAAAAAAAAATCAGCTGTTAATCTCAGATTGTCCGACGCCGACATTTATTCCCGCAGCACGACACGTTAAAAACCAGCAGAAGCTCAACTTTTCAGTTCATCTCTATGAGACACAACAGAACAGGTTTGTGTGAGACACTGATTAGGTCAAGTCAGACTTTATGTATAAATACATACAAACTTCCACTGGCTGTTACTACGACTACAACCTTAATTCTAAAACAGTTTGGCCGCTGTGTAAAATGTAAATAAAACAGAATACAATTATTTGCAGATCTCATAAACCCATATTTTATTCCGGTTAATAGAACATAAACAACATATCTTATGTTGAAACTGAGACATTTGACAATTTCAGGAAAAATATGAGTTCAATTTTGAATTTGAGAGAGAGAGATTAAATGTCTGATTAAGGAAGACCGGAAGCTGAAGTTTATTATTCCAAAAGGTTGAGTGGGTCTAATCATAGGCTCCAGTACTTGGGGATTTGCTGCTGCTACTGGGCTAAGCAGCCATTTTCACTGTGTTTACATCAACTACCCAGTTCCTTGCATATAGTTTACATTAGTACCAACATGTGGGTCTTGGAGATTTAGCATCTTAGTCAACATAATTGCGCAAGTTTTTTTGACATATTTGTTTAGTTAAACCAAAGCCACATCAAAAGCTGCAGAGATAGTCGTGGGTTCGAAGCGCAGAATAGAGGGTTTGAAGTCAAGAACAGATGTAAGTGTAACACGTACCAGTTTCTTTATGGTTCAGAATTCATAGGAATGCAAAACTGTGATGAGTTGAAAAAACAAAATCAAAAATGATTTGACATCTCATTATTATAAATAAATCTAAACAGTGATTTAATGTCAAATTTCAAATGTGACAATCGTTTACACCGTACCTTGTATGACTTCCTTCAATAGGGTGTGCACACTTTCCTTTAAATTAGGTGCAGTTTTACTTTTCTGTCCAGTCCTTCATATTACAAAGTTTAGCCGAAGTGTGAGGGAAACACATGGAATTGCCTCTTATGGCCATCTTAACCACAAACAGACTGTGCCAGACTTACTCACAACAGGCATTTTTGTCGAGCCAATAGCACAACTGAGAGGTGAAAGTTCAGCTTAAGTTACTTCAAATGAGAAAATGCTGTCACAGGCCTTTTCGTGTGTGCTTTGCATCGCTCCACACGACGATAGCCGTGAGAAACCGTTTTGATGATGATGTCACTACGTCCTAAGGCAGCAACACATTTCAAAAAAAGTGACAACTAATTAGGTTAAATGGCAACAGGTCATGACTGCGTGTGAAAGGAGCACTTCTGATGGAAAGATGGAATTAGTCGTCAAGTTCTCCTCCAGTTGTTTTTGATTTGTGCCATTTACTTTTCCAGCCTTTGGTTGCCTCTGTTCCAACTTTTTTGAGATGTGTTGCTGCCATCAAATTCAAATGAAAAGGTAAAATGTCTCAGTTTCGTCGTCTGATATGTCGTTTAAGTGTGACTGGGAATTAAGTACGTGTTTATGAGATTTGCAAATCATTGCATTCTGCTTTTATTTACACTTTACACAGCGTGCAAATGTGGCCGTAAACACCAGCCACCTACTCCATGTGTGCATGTCCACGGTGTGTGTGTGTATGTGACTGTGGTGGATTTGAGTTCACCTACAATTCTTATAAATCACCTGAGTAATAAGACGTTTGACACATTTTGTCTTAAATGGAAGACCGTTGCCTTCAGGTCTTTACTTGTTCAGTTGCTTCTTCAGAAGTTTACATTTCTCATTAATCCACCGTGACATCACCCGGCGGTTTGGGAGCTAACGCTTTGAATTTTTGAGTTTTGCCGAGTACCATCTTTGTCTCTGAAAGTCAGGATCGAGCTGGGGAGGAAGTGACTCCAAGACGTCCCCTGTCAGTCACACCATAGCCACGCGCTAAATCATCTACAGTGGTTGATTCTGAGTGAACTTCGTGCCCGTGTTGAAGACGACTGAAAAGTCAAGATTGAGGCGTAGACTCCTCAGGAAAACGTTCACTGATGATGCTCATTTTCTCGTAGATTTGCGTTCACATTCTGGTCACATGTATGTGGACGTGGACGTGGACGTGGTTTCATTCATACTAATAAAAAAAAGAGACTCCATGTTGATCTGGAATTTGTTACACACTTACCTGATCCCACATTCTCCTTCTCACGTTCTTTGATATTGTGATCATGAACTTTGGGCGTCCACATCAGGGTCCACGCGGACATGAGTGGATTACGACAAACAGTGCTGTGCATAAGTCTTAGGCCACCAGCAGCTTTGTTGTTTTTATGTCACTTTTGTGATCATTGGCATTTAGATGTGACTAAAAGTCAGTCTTCTACTATATGATCAACCTGTCAGTGAGTTGAACTTGTGCAACATGTGTATGTAATGCTCCAACATGTCTTGAGTAAACCAGGTATAATAGATTTTCACAGCAGCTATTTGTTGGCATGAAATAGTAGGAGAAACACAGGTTTGACCAATAACATTAGGGTTCCATTCCAGGTTTTAAAGAGCCATGGTTGTGTTATTGTTCAAGTGGAAATGTAGCTCACACTAAATATTTGATATTATACAAGCATTTTTGTTGTTTGTTATTTTCAAGCTGCATATGTGTTTCTCCATGTTTTCAGGATGTGTTCCAATAAAGTGATGGAGAAATAATTGTACAGTATGGTCATTATAGCATTGCTGAAACACCAAATCTAATGGTGGCCTAAGACTTATGCACAGTACTGTACGTGTCATTTGGTCCAAAGCAGAACTCAGCTGATGTGCAGATGTGGAAATGCGACAATTATAAAATGTATCCCATAAAAAATTGAGGATTTATTTATGTTGATTTCATGATTTAACAGCATTTTTTTTTTTTTTGAAGTTAGGAAAATGTGGACAATTTAACAATCAATTCAACAATCAAGAAAATAATAAACAGATTAATCAATAATAACAACAATCATGTGTTGCAGCCTCAGTATATGACATACAAGCTTACTTCTTTCACAACCAGTGGAGTCGCCCCCTGATGGCCACTCAAGGGAACACAGGTTTCACTCAACCCTTTGGTCGGCTTTACTTTTCCGATTGTTATGTAAAGTCTGTTGTTGCAGCAACATAAACAAGTAAATTACGCGTGTATTATACAGTTCAATCACAAACAGCGTTCCCTTGTTGCCATTTTCCTCCGACGGCAGCTTTTCTTCCAGACGCTGATGAAGACCGGAGCGTGACGAGCTCATCTCTATCTGATGCCTGGCGTCGACTGATCTGTGCTCACCTGTCTGCTTCTCCACAAACTGCAGCCTGCAGTGAGCAACGGTGACCTGTGCCTGACGAGTCCTTTTTCTGGGAATATAGCATCACAGGTTTGGGAATTTGAGGTTGAGTGAGCAATTTGTTCCACTCCTTAAAGTGCATCATCGATTTTTACATGCCCCTGAGCAAGGCAGTGGCTGTATGAGTGTGTGTGTGTGTGTGATTATCCAGGAGCTGGCCCTGCCTGAGAGGACAGAGACTCAGACAATTGTCCACTCGGTGAAAATGATCCTGCAGCGTGCTGCTGCTGTTGTCGTCGAAGGGACCACACAGACAAGCCGCAACAGGACTGTCTAAAGTTTACTCTTTTGTCAGATAAGAGCTCGACTGGCTTGTGTTTGCATTCCTCAGGACGGGACTTGTAAACGTTTCTATGGCAGCCCTGTCAGCCCACGGCCTGTTTGTGTGCTGCGGCTGTGGCTGAAGGTGAAAGCGATCGTGTTTGCTCGGCTCTTTGCGTCTTTAAAAAAAACACATTAGTCTCTGATTTTTCAGCGAGAGCTCTGAAAAGACGGTAGCTCGCGAGGCAGATGAAAGGAGGGAGAATGGGAAAGAGGTCAGGTGGTGGGTTAACGACCAGCGGAAAAAAAAAAAGAAAAGTTTTTCTTGTATTTTTAAGTCAATCACTTCATCTGTGAAAATCAGTTTCTCCGTCTGGTTTTCAGTTTTGTAGCAAAAGTGGACATAGAAAGGCCAAGTGGGGGCACATGAGGCTTTGTCTGCTCTGAGGTTGTGAGGTTATTAAAAGTATATTTGTGCAAAATAAATTTAGAAAATCACAATTACACTCTGTATTGTATAATCAAAACTCAGTATCACCCAAATTAAAACCCATTTTTTCCTTCCACCTGTTATTGTACTCAGCTCTGACCTCTGAACTCGTGTGAACTGATCTGTTAGCGGCTAAATCCTCAGCATCTCAAAAATAACAAAAATATAAAAGTGACAACTTTTATTTTTGTCAAAAATGACAAAAATAAAAGTACTGAGACTAAACAGTATCACAAAAATGAAAACAAGGCAATCTCATCTCAAGAGTTACCTTGGTTTTGATTTGATGGAAGCACAGGGCAGTTTTTATCCACGTACAGTAAGAGGGACGAAAACCCACAACTGCTGTTTATTTTTTGCTCAGAAACATTTGTAATTTTTCACTTTATTCTCCTGCTGTGTGTATGAACAGGGGTTGAGGTTCGTGACCCTGGTTTTTCTTGGAGGGCTTCAAGGATAAAAGGTTGGGAACGACTCATCTAATGTACACACCGGTCCAAACCAGGTTGATAGTCTGGTCATGGTCACGACAGTTTTCTCCTCCTCCTTGGCTGGACGTTGTGCAGATTCTCTTGCTGTTTGTTAATGTTTCAGACCAACATGATCTCCCACCACGTTTGTCAGTTGTGAATGAAGAAACTGAAGAAACGTTCAGACCGAAAATGACTGTACGGAGACCAGGAATCACCTTCACACCTTTGATCAAAGTCTCCTTGTATAAGGATTTGGTTGTGTGTCCTCTAAAGTCCTTTTCTTCTTCTTCTTCTTCTTCTTCTTCTTCCTGCTTCATCCTGGATCACCTGAGCGAATACGTCTTTACAATGATCCCCATATTGAATTTGACAAAGGTTTTTAAGCTGGATGCACTTTCTGATGCAACCCTCCCTATTTTGTTCGAGCTTGGGACGGCACGGGGCCACACGGTTGGTGTAGTGATTAGCACTTTTGCCTTTGCAGCAAGAAATCCCGGGTTCACGACCCGGTTGGAACAAGTTTGCATGTTCCCCCCGTGTGTGCGTGGGTTTTGCGGTAGAAAATGAGTGAGGCGGTGGGACTGGCACTAGGAATAGACTGGATGTGGCTGGTTTTACATCTGCTAATGTCCGTTTGACATTTGTGTTTGTAGGGCCAGTTGTCTTCATCAACAGAGTCAAACAAAAAGAGGGTAACCATGGAAACTTGCTTGAGGTTATGTGAGGAGGTTCCGCTGGACACCCACACATGTACAGTCACTCAAAGAATCCAAGAAATGAGGTTGAACTCCTGCTGAGAAATTGACGCTACTGTAATGGAATGTGAGATTGAGTCCACATACCTGAGTATGGAATTGTAGACTTACGACAAAGTAGGAACATGTGGAAAATGGTAGCGTCGTTTTGTGGGAAAGCAACTCTCAAAACATGGGGAAGAAGAACCTGGGAAAAGCCTCACAGTATGTGGGAGAACTTCACACAGGAAGGCACCGTTACATCCAGAATTTGCCATAAGCGAGTTATGTTAGTGTACGTGTGCAGATTAGTCATATAGATGTATAATTTTATGGAGACATTTCCAAATTAAGTCATCAAGTGAACAAAAGGGGGGCAATAAAAATCCCAGAATTGGTGATTCCACGTGTGCAGGTAGTCACACGCTCGGCTACACTCGCCTGCAGCGCTGACTCAGGACTTCCAGCTGTGACGGTCTGAGAAAAAAAAAAAAGAAAGTCTGAATATTTCATGTCTTCACATCGTAAAAAATCCGAGTCATCAGAGGCACAATTACTTTAATCACCAGGTGGGATTAATGCACAGGAATCTGCCTCAGTGGCATCGGCGCAGAGACGGACCTGAGCTCGTAAACTCGTGCTGTACACTACAAATTTATACTGTGCACGAAGGAGAATCCAGGTCTGGCTTGTTGTTTTCTTGATAATGATAATTTCCACAGAGGAAACTCCTGAGCTCGTAAACAGCAGCTTTATATCAGATCTGTGTGTGGAGACCTCAGCACAGCTTTTGTTTAGTCTTTGTTCTGCATTAGACGTGAGATGTGGCTTTATCTCCTGCGGAATTTCTTAATCCTTCAAACGTTCATGTCCTGAATGTGAAAACAGGTTCTCGTTTTAGTCATGATCGAGCCGTGTGGACATGCTCGTGTCTGCACACACCATCACTTTTCCAAAGACGGTCACTAAATATGTCTTCTTAAAAATAGGCAGGAATCATTTCTGTACATCAGGTACAGACGACGGACAGCATACTTTGTTTTTTGGATCCAAAATCTTTGAAGGAGTGATCGTGGTGTGCAGATTCAGCATCAAGGTCCAGTAGATACATCTGTCTTTTAAGCAGTGAATGAAAAACGATTGTTAGAGTCGTAATAATCGTAATAGTCGTAACAAACCAACTAAGGTTTTTCATCCATGATGACAGAGTTGTGACCTATACTGCAGTCAGCCACCAGGAGGCAATTCAGCTTTTTTGGATTCACATTTTTAAACTGTTATGTTGTTATTTATGGTCACTGATAATAAAGATGTGTCTCTTGATAAAAAATGTCAACTGTAGTCAGATGATCTGCCTTGAAAATGTTGTGTTGGTTGCTTGGTCACGTAGGTTGTTGGATGGGCGGTTGGTTGGTCAGGTTGTTGGTTTGGCGGTCGGTCAGTTGGTTAGTTTGTTGGTTGGGCGGTGGGTTGGTTGGTCAGGTCGTTGGTTTGGCGGTTGGTTGGTCAGGTCATTGGTTTGGCGGTCGGTCAGTTGGTTAGTTTGTTGGTTGGTTGGTCAGTCAGGTTGTTGGTTTGGCGGTTGGTTAGTTAGTTTGTTGGTTGGTCAGGTCATTGGTTTGGCGGTCGGTCAGTTGGTTAGTTTGTTGGTTGGTTGGTCAGTCAGGTTGTTGGTTTGGCGGTTGGTTAGTTAGTTTGTTGGTTGGTCAGGTCGTTGGTTTGGCGGTTGGTTGGTCAGGTCGTTGGTTTGGCGGTCGGTCCGTTGGTTAGTTTGTTGGTTGGTTGGTCATTCAGGTTGTTGGTTTGGCGTTTGGTTGGTCAGGTTGTTGGTTTGGCGGTCGGTGGGTTGGTTAGTTCATTGGCTGGTCACTCACTCAGATTGGAGTCATTTGATCACGTTCTTTTTTCACAAATGGAAAACAGAGATTTTACCCAACACTATGATGAAATGATCGTAGTTGCATGTGGTGGAAAGCAGCCAGGTTTCTGTCATCTCCAACTTGGTCTACACATTAAAGTAAATTTTAAAACGGCAGCCTGACTGACTAGAAAACAGTTCAAAAAAATCAAATAAAGCTTTGTGCTGTTTGAGCTCATCTCTCATTGAAAATAAAATATCAGTTTGATCACTGATCTATTGCTGCAGAAAAGCTCTGTGCAGATAATTGACCTCATAGCTTGTCAGGTTTATCTCTCACATAACTTCCTTATCAGTGCTGATAAGAGCGGCCGTAAAGAGATGACCAGAAGACACTTGTGTCCGTGTGCAGGCATGTGAACAACTCATATGTACACAAGCATGAGCAAATGTGTGTCTGCACCTGCCTCGCTGGGAGGAAACATCTGCTGCAGAGCGTCAGACGTCCACCTGTCGCACTTTGTCCCGCAGCCACTGACGGATCGGCCTGTAGGGCCAATCTGGAGTCTGCACGAGGAGACGCAGCTGTCTCTTCTCACCGTCCCATCGCCGGGGACACTGTCCATTATCCGTGTTCAAATGAAAGCAGACAGTCTTCCGCGCTCGCTGAGGTTTTTGTAGTTTGTAAATGCAACTGAGAAATCAAAAAAAATGTTTGCTGAACTTGACAAAAACTGATTACTGAGCGAGCCGGACCATGCTCGTGCTACGGCTAATACTGAGTTGAGTCTTGGCCAGTTAGTTAGTCTGTTCAGAACAATCGTCAACATTCATGGCCTCCTTTTCCTTGATTTTTGAGTCACATTTTTCATCCTTATCATGGATTTTACCTCACAAAATTTGTATTCTTGACAGCATTGATTGAAGTCATTTCACTTTTCTTCTGACACCTTCATCAAGTCCAACTATTGAAAAAACAGAATCTAATCGGTCATTATGAGGATCTTTGTGGAGGTCGTCCACTTTGAATAGCAACAGTTACATGTGATTTTTTTAAAATAATAAGTTACTGGATGCCCACAGAAATGTGGCACTGTCTTTATTTTAGAGAAAAGTACATAAAAACACAGGTAGTTGTGGACATTTCAGTAGTCGATAGTGCAATAATGTTTGCATTTGAACATCCAAAAACATTCATCACAGGAATCAGAATGTTATTTTTGCTCCATATAACAATCAATTCATCAAAACTGAATAAATGTGGTTTGTGGACAAAACAAGACATTTTGAGGTTTGAAAAAACACTGATCACCATTTGTTTAACGTTTGGGGACATTTTATGGACCAAACGATTACTCGTTTCTGTTTCGTCTCCATGTCTTTTATGTTCTGTCCTGTAGTTCTTCCTTCCTTTTTTGCCTCACTATGTAAAGAGCCTTGAGATAATGTATGCTGTGATTTGGTAATGTACAAACAAGTTGAATGGATTAAATGTGCGGTAAACATAAAGTTTGGAGAATTCTGCAAATTTGTTCAGGGACCCTAAAATAACTCCCGTGATCCATCTGTGGCTCCTGCCCCAGTGTTTGGGAACCATGGACGTTTCCCTCACGTTTTATTGCTTTTTTGGATATTTATTTTTTCTTACACTGGATTTCTCTTTATCCAATCCTTTTATTGTGTAGTTTTATTCCAGAGTTGAGAAAAACTGGTTTTTAAATGCTCTAACATTACTTTTAACTTTTTTTTTTTTTTAACATTTTTTGACTTTAAAGGTTCTTTGAAATCAAACTGCCTGGTTGTTGGCTGTAATACACTGATTAATGACTTTAGTTCTGAAATGTCAACAGAATTAAATGAGATTTTTTTAAATCTGCTTTCTTCAAATGTGTTTTAATGTTTTGTAATCCTGATTATGTCTCATTTGTGGCTCATTTGTGGCCGTTTCCTCCAGTTGATGTTGGTACATGATGGGGTCAGGTGTGTCAGTAGAGGGCGCTAACAGCCATGTTTCCCGCGGCTGCACTTCAGTGAGGTTAGAAGTCCTTCACTTCTAACAGTTTGTTGTTTTAAAACCCGAATAATTTACATTCAAATTCCATGTAAAACCTTTCATTTACTCTTTTAATATAAAGAACAAACGTTTTAATTGGTTATTAAAAAGAAAAACGTAATTTTTCGGTGAACATAGTGAGGGCAAAAAAATGTGAACAAACTCAATATTTAATCATCTCCGCCCTCTTTCTCACTGACTGGCTCCGTCCTCTCAGAGGCCCCGCCCACGCGGCCTGTGATTGGTCCTCGGAGCTGCCAGTCGCCGCTGATGGTCCCGCTCCGGCTCAGAGCAGCAGAGACGCGCCGCTGCTTTGCTTCCCTGCCGTTTCAGTGCGTCGAGCGGCGGAGAGAAGCGGATCCGTCTGTGCGTCCGCGGAGCAAAGAGGAGCAGCCGTGCCGAGCCGTGCCGTGCATGCACCGGACACCGGGAGGAGGAGGAGTAAGAGGAGCAAGAGGAGCAGGGTTCTCCTTCAGCAGTGTTTTGACTCATTGAGACTTCCAGCTCTTGCTTTTCCCCCATGGTCACCAACACCGAGCAGCCGGAGTCATGTGGAATATTGTGTGGAAAGTGCAGCGTTTGTCACTGACGTGTTTGCTGCTGACGCTGCTGCTGCGAGTTCAGGTGAGGAAACACTCGGCTCCGACTGGAAATTCATCGTTAGCGATTCGCTGATTGACTGGTTTTTGGAGCAGGTTTTAAATCCCAGCCTTAACCGAATCGTCTGCTCAGTCATGTGAGCTCACATCTAACTATGTTGCGTGCAGCGTTTGTCACTGACGTGTTTGCTGCTGACGCTGCTGCTGCGAGTTCAGGTGAGGAAACACTCGGCTCCGACTGGAAATTCATCGTTAGCGATTCGCTGATTGACTGGTTTTTGGAGCAGGTTTTAAATCCCAGCCTTAACCGAATCGTCTGCTCAGTCATGTGAGCTCACATCTAACAATGTTGCGCGCGTCCTTTGATAAGAAAAATGATTCTCCTGCGTCACATGTTAGTTGTAAATGTATGTGTGAGTGAATGTCAGCTGATTTGCCGCGTAAAAGTTTGGTGTTTTGTGGTAAAAGTTTTGTTGTTTCAGCTCTGAATGATCCAAAATTCCGTGCGTAAATTCTGCTTTTACGCGCAAGCTCCGTTACGCAGATTAACTGTGGAATAAAACTCGCGTGTTGCAGAATTGTGATTAAAATAAAATAAGTCACCATTTTTCAGTTGCAGTTTGATCTGAACCAGAACCAGTTCTTTTTTCTTTTTAAATCCAGATCTGAAGTTGAGTTTGTGCCAAAGTGTTCCACAGTGAGAGTCCACACTGTAAAACACCACCACCACCCCTGATCCTCAAACGTGTTTCTGGATCCAGACCCGCAGTTTGATTCTCTGTCCTGACCCGGTGTGTGTCTCTGCTGCTGCTTCTTGTCCTCCGCAGGTGTCTCAGTCCACCGGGTACTTCGAGCTGCAGTTGGTCTCCGTGGAGAACGCGCGCGGTCAGCTGCTGAACGGCGACTGCTGTGACGCGGAGAAGAGCGCGGCGGAGGGAACCTGCGGCGCGGACGAGTGCGACACCTACTTCAGGGTGTGTTTAAAGGAATACCAAAGCGAGGTCACGACCAACGGGCCGTGCATCTACGGCTCGGAAACTACTAAAGTTATCGGTGGGAATACTTTTCACTTCAAGGGCCAGAAAAGCGGACTGAGCCGGATCAACGACGCCGGGAAGATCATCATTCCCTTCCAGTTCGCGTGGCCGGTAAGTGGATCACAGTGTCACACTGTCATGTGGAAGAAAGAGCGGAGAATCCGCGGTTTGTTGCCTTTAAATGTGGACTTTTTAACGCAGTATTTGCGTAAGAGGAGCGAATTGGTTGACCTGGATTCATCAGCAGAGTCGAGGATTCACTTTCTCTTCATGTTGTCTGAGTTCAGAGTTGATGCTCCGTCACGTGATGGTTGACGGTGTGCTGGTGAAACATGGAGCGGCAGCACCGCGTTTCTGATCGAGCAGTGGCTCCGAGCGCGCGTGACGCGTGACGCGCGGCTCGTGCGCAAAGCGCTGCAGCAGCTGTGATGTCTGCGTTTGACGAGTTACTGAATAAGCTGCTGTTTGCTGTGTGTGTGTGTGTGCTTTCTGTCATAAACACTGACCTTGTCAGGACCAGTAGTCCTCATGGAGACCAAAACCTGATGAGGCAGAACCTCATTACTGGTTAGAGGTAAAGTAGGTTAATGCCAGGCGTATGGATTAACTATTGATGGTTATGGTTTGGTTAGTGGTAAGTTTTCAATTTGATTGGTTGAGTGAATCAAGGGTCCTGTGTGGTTTATTTTTTTTAGGACCTTTTATGACCTTGTCAGGACCAGTAGTCCACATGGAGACCAAAACCTGGTCCTAATGAGGCAGAAGCAACTGGTTAAAGTTTAGGACTAAGATTTGAATTGTCGTTATGGTTAAGGTTAGGCTTGGTTTAGTTTGTCCAAATGAGTGGAAGACAATGCAAAGTCCTCAGTAGAATGGGTGCACAAACCAGTGTGTGTGTGTGTGTGGTTAGTGCTGATGAAGTGGCAGGTCACTTATTAACTCATTAACTCATTAGCTCATGCAAACAGAGCAGCAGACTCAGCCAATCACAGTCTCCTGATGTGAAGAGGCAGCGTGGGAAACTGCTGCTGCTGCTGCTGCTGCTGCTGCTGCTGCTGCTCCTCCACCACCCACACATCACATGTGTATCAGGGAGGTTTAATGGGCTAAAGTGACGTCCTGCGGAGCGAACGTCACAGGTTTGATTCCCACACATCAGCTGAGTGAGCTGTCAGAAGCAGTGTTGTCATCAGTGACTCTGATAATCCATTATTAGTTCAGTTACTTTGAAAAAAAAATTAAAGACCGTGACGTTTTTCTGATTAAAACCGACTGGTTTCAAGTTAATTTTTTCCTGATTCCACAACATCTGACTCTGTGTTGTTACATCCAGATGCTGATTTTATGATGCTTGTTTATTTATTTCTTTTTTAAATTTAGTCTCAGACTCATTTGGCAATTTATTGATTATTAATCACAATCTCAATCTGTATTTTTGGTTTAAAACCGCCAAGGAATTTGAGTCGGAGATTTTTTTTTGGGTGCAGAACAAACAACAAGCTGAGGCGATATGTTGAAGGATATGTTTAAAGACGTTGAAGGATAAATAAACGTTAAGTTAGGAAAACACGGAACACACAGAGAAGCAGCTGTTATTGAAGAAATGTGAGTGTATTTTGTTTAACGTGATGGTGGAACAATGAAAACCAAATGAAGGCTGATTAAGTTTTAGTCTGGTTTGTCCACAATATACACAAAACTTGCTTCACGGTCGAGTAAGTGTGAGATAAGGATGTTCACAGGGGAGAAAAAACTTAGAAATTTGAATTTAAATCAGAATTTTCTTGACATGTTTTCATTACCGTGTAAACAAGAGGAAAACAAGGGAGAAGAAGCCAAACTGACTGAAGAAAAGAGTGTAGTGGTCCTTTAAATAAAACACTGAACTCTTCACATTAATGTCCGACACTTAAATTCATGCAACGAGAGGAAAAAAATGATGAAGACGTACATATTTCAGCCTCAACTGAAGCCGATTGCTGATTTCCATGCACAGATTATTAAAAAAATACTGATCATTTTTGGGAGATTTGCACTTTTTTTTTTTACCCAGATTAAATGATTAATCGCTTCATTAGTTGTTTGATCCGTAAAATGTCATAAAATATTCAGCAGCGCCTTTAAAAGCATCAAAATAACCATGTCCTCAAAAAAGAAACCAGAGAATATTGATTTTGATTTGATTATTAAGTGAGTAATCGTTGCAGCTGTTGATTTTACAGGCATCCCATTGACATGAAGTTACAAGTGTAAAAGTCTGGACCTTAAAATAACGAGATAAAAACAAAGAATACATGATATTGGCCTTGTTGCTGATATATCAGGAGTGTTTGGGCCGATAACGACACCAATATACTGTCACTCACTCATTAAAACCCAACATTGTATCCTGTCCAACTGTGATACTGTGATACCAACCTTAAAATAAAAAGAAAATAAATAAACATCAACGGCAGAAGATGTTAGTGATGTCATGAGACTCAGGAAATCACCCGCTCACTCGTTCATGTATGAATACCCCCACCCGCCCCCGCGTGTCCATGTCAGAACACACATGTCGTCCGTGTCAGCTGCTCCGTGTGGCGGCTCGGTTACGTGACCCGTCCATTCATCGGTCCCCGTGGTCAGCTGTCAGCAGACGCTGGATGGAAGTAGTACGCTGGGGATCAGTGGGCGGATCCGGTTTCCACACAGCTCTGTGTGTGTGTGGGGGTGGGTGGGGGGTATCAGTGTCACCAACCAACCACTCAGACAAGTGGACGAGGCGGGTCGGTCAGTGTGGACCGGGGAGACACCTTTACCTGTGTGTGTGTGTAGCTGGTCTTCCTCATGTTGTGGGGACCTAAATGTGTCTCCACACTTACATTGTGGGGACTTGTCCTCCTTATGGGGACAAAAATCTGTCTCCACACTCACATTATGGGGACTTGTCCTCCTTATGGGGACAAAAATCTGTCTCCACACTCACATCATGGGGACTTGTCCTCCTTATGGGGACAAAAATCTGTCTCCACACTTACATTGTGGGGACTTGTCCTCCTTATGGGGACAAAAATCTGTCTCCACACTCACATTATGGGGACTTGTCCTCCTTATGGGGACCTACATCTGTCTCCACACTCACATTATGGGGACTTGTCCTCCTTATGGGTACAAAAATCTGTCCCCACACTCACATTATGGGGACTTGTCTTCCTTATGGAGACAAAAATCAAGTCCCCATAACGTAAATGACTCCATTTTAAGGTGAAGACATGTTTTAAAGTTAGGCTGAGGTTAGGGTTAGGTTAAGGTTAGGGTCAGGGTCAGGGTTAGGGTTAGGGCACTAGTAATTATGGTTAAGGTTAGAGTAAGTCTGCAGGAAATGAGTGGAAGTCAATGGAAGGTCCTCTGTAGTCATGGAGACCAGTGTGTGTTTTCATCAGTGTCAGTGTTCAGATAATGACTGTCCTCATGTCCTTTTAAAGGCGTGTTGTTTTTTAAACGTCACCTCACTTCATATGTTTTCATCACTTTTCCAGGCGACTCATAAAGTTTTTACTGCTCGTTTGAACGGGTGGTTTGAACGGCTGGTTTGAACGGGTGGTTCGGTGTCTGTGACGTAATTGTCTTCACCTCCTCCACAAACCTCACAGCATCAGATGATAAACAGACAAATATGGGTCTCTTTTTTTTAACATTAACCTTCATTTTGACCTGGAATAAAAGTCAAAGATTGAAAATGTCTTTTTTGTTAAAAAGTGTGCTGGTGAAGACAGGCAGCAGAACTTTTAGGTTTCGGGTAACGGTTTACGTTCAGGTTAGGGTTTAAGTTTACTAAATGAATCACAATCTATTTTCATTTTCAATCATTTAAGTTTTCAGATGTTTCAGCTTCTTAAACGTTAATATTTTCTGGTTTCTTTGCTCCATATGACAAATAAAATCATGGAAAGTGAAAGTATGTTTGGTTTGAGGACAAAACAAGACCCTTGAGAACGTCTTCATGTCCAGTTTTATTGACAGATTCCTCTGTTTTACATAATTTACATTCTCATGTAAAGATGAGAATTGACATGTGCGTTTTACATTCATTTTAATGAGAGTTGTAGACAAGCGGAACAATTATAGAACAATTAAAGAGCAGACTTTGTGACGAGTTGAACACATTGTTACACGTCGTGATTTGGATGAAGAAAAACTAAAGCTAGAAAAACCTTATGTCATGTGAAGACGTGGTGATTTTACCGTCACGTCAAAGAAAATCCACACGTTTCCACGACCATTAATCAGTTAATGTAACAGAACCAACTGTCTCCGTCTCCGTCTCTGTTACTGTCTCTGTCTCTGTCTCTGTTAATGTCTCTGTCTCTGTTAATGTCTCTGTCTCTGTCTCCGTCTCTGTCTCTGTCTCTGTTAATGTCTCTGTCTCTGTCTCTGTTAATGTCTCTGTCTCTGTTAATGTCTCTGTCTCTGTTAATGTCTCCGTCTCTGTCTCCGTCTCCGTCTCCGTCTCTGTCTCTGTCTCTGTTAATGTCTCTGTTAATGTCTCTGTCTCTGTCTCCGTCTCCGTCTCTGTCTCCGTCTCTGTTAATGTATCTGTTAATGTCTCCGTCTCCGTCGCCGTCGCCGTCTCCGTCTCCGTCGCCGTCTCCGTCTCTGTCTCCGTCTCTGTCTCCGTCTCTGTCTCCGTCTCTGTTAATGTCTCCGTCTCTGTTAATGTCTCTGTTAATGTCTCCGTCTCCGTCTCCGTCTCCGTCTCCGTCTCTGTCTCTGTCTCTGTTAATGTCTCTGTCTCCGTCTCTGTTAATGTCTCTGTCTCTGTTAATGTCTCTGTCTCTATCTCTGTTAATGTCTCCGTCTCCATCTTCGTCTCTGTCTCCGTCTCTGTTAATGTCTCTGTCTCCGTCTCCGTCTCTGTCTCTGTCTCTGTCTCCGTCTCTGTTAATGTCTCTGTCTCTGTCTCTGTCTCTGTTAATGTCTCCGTCTCCGTCTCTGTCTCTGTCTCCGTCTCTGTTAATGTCTCTGTCTCTGTCTCTGTCTCTGTCTCTGTTAATGTCTCCGTCTCTGTTAATGTCTCTGTCTCCGTCTCCGTCTCTGTTAATGCCTCTGTCTCTGTCTCTGTCTCTGTTAATGTCTCTGTCTCCGTCTCTGTTAATGTCTCCGTCTCCGTCTCCGTCTCTGTTAATGCCTCTGTCTCCGTCTCCGTCTCTGTCTCTGTCTCCGTCTCTGTTAATGTCTCCGTCTCCGTCTCCGTCTCTGCTGCTTCAGTGGACTGATGCAGAATCTGGGACAGTGGTCCTGATATGAAGAAAAGAGAGAGACACTCGGGGACAGAATTAAAAAGAGAAGAACATTGTTCTGTCTTTTCCTTTGCTCCCTCCGGCTGTTTGGGTCATCACTGACATCTTTTTCATAAAAGGGAGGAGGAGGAGGAAGAGGAGGAGGAGGAGGGAGAGACTGAAGGACTGAAGGAGGGAGGGAAGGAGACGACAGGAAGCTCAGCTTCCTTCAGAGTTTTCTGTCACGAGGAAAGTGTATTTTTAGGAAGGAGACACTTTTTTTCCTTTCACAAAAACAAGCGTTTACTTCTCCTCCTCTTCCTCCTCCTCCTCCTTCTCCTGGAGGAGTATTTTTAGAGCGGCTGTCCTGCCCTCACCCTCTCTGGGAGTAAATCAAGGATCAAGGCTTCGCTCTCCTTCAGTTTCCTTGGCCTGACAGAGGAGGAGCAGCTGTTGTTTTGGATGGAGAACTCCTCCTCCTCCTCCGCCTCCTCCTTCTCTTTCCTTCTTTTCCTCCTCCTTCACCTTCTTCTCTTTCTCTTCCTCATTCTCCTTCTTCTCCCCTTTCTCTTTTCCTTCCTTCTCCTCCTTCTCTTTCCTCTGCTCCTCTTCCTCCTCCTTCTTGTATTTCTTTTTTCCTTCTCTTCCTCCTCCCTTTTTGTTCTTCTTCTCCTGATTTTCTTCCTCTCCTCTTCCACCTTTATTTGTTTTCTTTCTCCTCCTCCTCTTCCTCCTTCACCTCCTTCTCTCCTCCTTTTCCTCCTTCACCTCCTCCTTTTCCTCCGTCTCCTCCTCCTCTTCCTCCTTCACCTCCTTCTCCTCCTCCTCTTCCTCCGTCTCCTCCTCCTCTTCCTCCTTCACCTCCTCCTCCTCCTACAGTCAATGTTTCAGTTTTGCAGATAAAGGAAAAGTGAATGCGATCACAGTAAAATCATCTTTAACTTCCTCCACTTTGTTTGTTGTCGTCTACGCTGTGATGTTGCCATGGTTACCGTAACCCTGTGTGGGGGGACTTGACTTGAAGATGCCGTTTAGTTCACCAACATACAGTCTCAGTGATTTACTTTGATCTCTAACGTTTCATGCTCTTATTTTAGAGTCTTCGTTTTCGCTTAAAACATTTTCACCAAAAATATGCAATAATGTCGTGAATCACGTTTCCTTTGGTGACGATAATCGTGACGTGAAGCAACTATACCCTCACAAAATGGCCTCCGTTGGAGTTTCGGCCAAAGCTCCGCCCCTTAAAAGTTTTTTAATAATGTTAGTAACTTGTTTTGTTACATTTTTGTATCATGTTTTCTTCTGTGTATGTTCTTCTGTGTGGCCGTTTTACAAAAGGGTTTTTTTGAGCCGCTTTACCAGTTGAAAGCAGATTTTTCTCATTAATGTAAACAGCCGTTGTTACTTTTGTCAGAATAATCATGACATGCATGTTTCATATGGTCCGATGCCTGGCTGTGAGCTGTCATGTCACGTGACTGACGGTCTCTGAGAGAGTCCTGGGATGAAGCTGCTTCATAATAAGAGGGTGAAATGTCCTATTTTTCTCTCCCACATGTGCAAAACACTTGTGCAACAAAACTAAAACTGAAAAAAAAGGCCATATAACCAACAACATGGACATTTGTCATTGTTATGGACTGTCAGAACCAGATGCTGAGGAAAAGTAAAACAGGGATATTCACTTTATTAAAGTCTGCTCACTAATGTCGCTGAGCCTCCTCCTGGTGATTCATAACATGAGCAAGACATCAGCAGATCTATTTCATAGAAAGACTCGACTAATAAAATCTATGTCAGCTGAAGTTTGGGCCTCTTTGTTAACCAATTAACTACCTGCACCAAACTCCATAGAGAAAACCAGTGATTTTACATCACAGCACACAGGAGTTGCTGATCCACTGCTGCCTCCATCACTATGTTCAAATGTCTTATTTGGTCAATTCGGTGTTTAAAATCCTTTGTTCAGATTTACCTCAGTGACACAAAGTGACCACACGAGGCAGCAGTAGACCAGCAGCTCCTGTGTCCCTGTGAGCTAAAATCACTGATTTTCTCTATGGACTTTGGTGTGGGAGAGTGAGTGGTTTACAAACTTGAGTTTCCTGTTGGACACAGGCATGTATAGATATGTGAGCCAACATTTGCTAAGTGATAAACTGTTAAAGCCCTTTCTGTCTGGAAAGTGGAGGTTTTTTCATTCACTCTCACTGCACCAAAATTCATAGAGAAAATCAATGATTTAGCATAATGGCACACATGAGTTTTGGATTCCACTTTTGCCTCATTTGTTGAGTTAATATGTGTTATATTATGACTTTCTTGATTGAAAATCTTAATTCAGATTTACCTCAATGACACAAACTGACCACATGAGGCAGCAGTAGACCAGCAGCTCATGTGTCCCTGTGAGCTAAAATCACTGATTTTCTCTATGGACTTTGGTGTGGGAGAGTGAGTTGTTAAAAAACTTCAGTTTTCAATAAGAAAATGTTGTCCACTGGCGAGATAAAGCTGCAAACACATTTCTAAATCATCATAGCCTGAAGCTGGTGTAAATTATTTTCAATGAGCGGACAGAATAAGTGGCTAAAATCTGTTTCCTTTCTCCTCATTCCTGCTTAAAATCTCAATCAGGCTTGTTTGGACAAGTTTACGTGGAGATGACGCCGCGCTGCTGTATCACTGACATGTGAAGGCTTTCATGTATTGAGGTTTTGCACCAGAAAACACAAGACAGCTGAGATTTTCCCACTTTCCCAGATTTATTTGCAATTTTCAGGGCAAAGGTCAATAATTGGTGGAAGTGTTTTAATCTGTTTGGCCTCAAAAGGGTTTGAGAAGCCCTGGTACAGATAATCAAGAGAAAAAGAAGATGTTCCAAAGTTTGTAACAACATCACAGACAAATGAGTTGTGTTTTTCTTTAAGGTCTAACTCCCTTCATGTGGCTGAAGCTACAGTGAAGTGACTGGTGTCACTCGTGTGGGTAAAGAGCTGAATGAAAACGTGGAGTGGCTGTAATGACTTATTTATGCCCGTTGCATTACTGCGTGTCCTGCTGCAGCTCTGTGTGGGACAGAGTCCATCAGACTCTGGCGCTTCACTCATCCAACGTTCAGTCATCGAAGGCTTCTTTCAAACTTGGGAAACATCAAAAACGCGCCTGATGAGCAGATGTTCTGATCTGAAACATGTTGTTCTTTTGGAGCAGAATAGATTGAGAGTCAGAACACGCAGCTCGCTCTCAGCTCCGTGTGTCTTTAATAAGCCTAAAAGCTCTCAGCGTGACCACAGCAGGGCTTTGTTACACGCTGTGTGTGAGTCTCTTCTTGTATTTGTTGCCTCTTTAGGACCTTTTCTGTCATAAACACTGACCTTGTCAGGACCAGTAGTCCTCACGGAGACCAAAACCTGGTGCTAATGAGGCAGAACCTCATTTCTGAGGACCTGATTAAAGTTTAGGACTACGTTTTGAATTGTTGGTCTGTTGAGGTTAAGGTTGGATGAGGCTTTGTTTAGTCTGTCCAAAGTCAGTGCAGGGTCCTTATAAGGATGCATGAACCGTGTGTGTGTGTTTGTGTGTCACTGTGGTCAGGATGAGTCCACTCGTCTTTCCCACGCTGCTGCTGCTGCTGCTGTCGTGTCCGTGTCAGCTGACCCGGTTCTGGTCGCAGGCGCGTAAATGTGGGATTAGCTGCTGCGACTGATGTTTCTGATCGACTGTTGTTGCTGCTGCCCCTGCGTCGAAACTCTTCACTTTATCGGTTTAAAACGATTAAAAGCACACAGAGATAGATAAAAGTCAGCAAAAGACCGACCTGTTTGTTGTACGTCAGATTTAGAAACATCAGTGGCTGAAGTTTCATGCGTGTTGTTGAACCTGTGAAGCCTTCATTTACCATCAACACTCAAAAAAAAAAAATATGTTCAGTTTGTCCATTGTGGGCTACTGTAAAAAAAAAATATATGGTGGCCCAAAATGGCCGCCTCCGTAGAGCTGATGAATATAAAAGGCTGTTTGTGTGGTTGATGGAAAACAACAATCCATATAATCTGGTGGTTGTATTAGCATCATTTAAATTTGACAGACTGGACCTTTAATGACACTGTGTCCCGTTTAAAATGACAGTTAAATGTTAATGGGATGTTTTTTAGTTCAGGTTTTAAGCAAACCGTATTTTTTTTAATTAGCCTGTTCACAGCTGTGGTAAAGAGTCAGTAAGGCATCATTTAAGCTAAGGGGTGGTAGTTTGATTCTTGGAACCTTTGAGCAAGACACTGAACCTTAACCAGCTACATCAGTGTGTCACTGAGGGACGAGTGAGAGAAAGAAGTGTGTCCATTTACTGTCAATAGGTGTTTGTTTAGATGTTATAGTGTGTGTGTGTGTGTGTGTAGCTGGTCTTCCTCATGTTGTGGGGACCTAAATGTGTCTCCACACTCACATTATGGGGACTTGTCCTCCTTATGGGGACAAAAATCAAGTCCCCATAATGTAAATGACTCCATTTTAAGGTGAAGACATGTTTTAAAGTTAGGCTGAGGTTAGGGTTAGGTTAAGGTTTACTAGTTATGTTTAACAATTACTAGTTAGGACACTAGTAATTATGGTAAAGGTTAGAGTAAGTCTGCAGGAAATGAATGGAAGTCAATGCAATGTCCTCTGTAGTCATGGAAGCCAGCGTGTGTATAATTGTACATTCATCTTTGTTATGGCCAAACAACATGCAAACCACAGGAAGTGAGGACATTTTGTGAGATTGAGGACAATTTATCTGGTCCTTATGTTCTGAGACTTGGTTTTACAATTAGACATAAGTTTAAGATAAGGCATTTATTTGTGATGTTGAGGTTAAGGTAAGGGATTAGAGAATGTTACATGTATGAGTGTCCTCATTAAGACTTAATGAAATGCATGCGTTTTCATCACAGTGGTGATTACAGCATATTATTACACACACACAGGTTTCCATGACTTTAGAGGACATTTGCATTGACTTCCATTCATTTCCTGGAGTCTTACTCTAACCTTAACCATAATTACTATTGTCCTAACCCTGACCCTGACCTCTAACCTTAACCTAACCCTAAGTTTAAAACTTTTCTTCACCTGAAAATGTAGGAAGTTACGTTATGGGGACTTGATTTTTGTCCCCATAAGGAGGACAAGTCCCCATAATGTGAGTGTGGAGACAGATTTAGGTCCCCACAACATAAGGAAGACCAGCTACACACACACACACAGTTGTTCACAGGCAGATAGAGAGAGAGAGAGTGAAAGAGGAGGAGGAGTGAGCACATGGGGAATAAAAAGGTTGTAGATGACCAAACCCTTCATTGTTCATCTCCTAATATCTCATCTCTATCTCTCTGTTTTTATCTTGTCTCTGTATCTTGTGTCTTGTCTCTGAGTCTGTACCAGGACAAAAGCCCCGCTACTGAACATTTACCGTGTTTGAAATCTTCTGGCTCTCAGTGTTGGTGTGTCTTAGTGTGTTTCTGCTCGCTCCGAGGGCGCGATCACACCTCAATTTTGCTTTCTTTGGTCTGAACCGGAGTGGGAAAAGATCATTGTGTTGTATTTTTCTGTTTCTCATTCGGGATCCTGCAGTGAAGCAGCTTATGAACTGAAGTTGCAGTACACAGAGTTTTTATTTCCCTTTAGGCCCCATAATGTGGATTTGTTTATTTTGGTCTAAAGTTTTCAAGGGGAAAACCACTTCACAAAAGGCTTGTCTAATAAAATATACACCGCATAATTCTACAATATCTTAAAAAATATCATTTAACTGCTTTATCTCACTGTCTGACAGCCTTTTGAACAGGAAAATGAAGTTTATAACACTTGAAAACAGCTCACTCTCCTGCACCAAATTCCATAGAGAAAATCAGCATTTTCAGCTCACAGCAAAACAGAAGAGATAAAAACGCTGATTCCTCCTTCAGTAAGTCCAAATGTGTCATTTAGTGATGTCTGTGTTTGAAAACATTCCTTCAGATTTACCTCAGTGACACAAAGTGACCACACGAGGCAGCATTAATCCAGCCGCTCCTGTGTCCCTGTGAGCTTAAATCACTGATTTTCTCTATGGACTTTGGTGTGGGAGAGTGAGTGGTTTTCAAACTTCAGTTTCCTGTTGGAAAAGTCTGTCTAACAGTGGGAGAAAGACGTGAACATCATCTTAAGATATTCTAGACTTAAGCTGACGTTTATGTTATTGGGTGATTCTTTGGTAAAACACAAAAATATGTTAAGTTCTGCTTTGCAAACCACTCACTCTCCCACACCAAATCCCATAGAGAAAATCAGTGATTTTACATCACAGCACACAGGAGTTGTTGATCCACTGCTGCCCCCATCACTTCAGTACAAGTACAAGTTCAGCAGTGTACTTTCATCTAAACATCACAGAATTCCTGCTAACAATTTTTCTTCTCTGATGTTTATCCCAATAAAGACCTAACTAAGTAGTAACTGGAATGGTACGACGTCCCGACATGACTGTTGTTCCTTTTAATATACAAACATAACTGAGCGTGAGTAAACACACCCTGACACATCTTCTGACTCTGCAGACGTTTTGCTGAACAAGTCCACTCTGATTAAAAGCAAACGTGACAAATCCAACACGTGTGTGTGTGTGTGTGTGTGTGTGTGTGTGTGCAAACATGGACGCTGTGTGACCTGATGTGACCTCCCTCTCCAGGGGGATGAGGGTGAAGGTTCACCAGCGTTTCCTCACACATCTGTGGCCTGAACTTCGCTTACCCAACGCCTGGAACACTGCGACACACTTGTGACTCCACAGAGTCTGAAAGTGACCTGCTCATGTGCAGAAGAAGAAGGTTCCGGGTTGTTGTAGTGGATCCGTCTTAAAGGGCAATACTGAGAATCCTCCAGTCTCTGGTAGGACAGTGAACTCAGTTCAGGGAAGTCACAAGTTTGAGCAGATGATGGCTTGTCTTTGTGATAATTTCCGGTGCTTCAGTCTTCATGTGCCCATTGGCTGCTTGTTTTTCTTGCTTTTTATATTTTTGAAATATGCCATGTTCAGGAAATGGTGTCGCCAGGGTTAGAAAAGCTACAAGACCAACAACGATCAAACTTTGAGGTGACAGAGCTTTGTTTTCTGTCCATGATCAACTTTTTATTGTTGTCAAGCTCTTCTTCTTCTTCTTCTTCTTCTTCTTCTTCTTCTTCTTCTTCTTCTTCTTCTTCTTCTTCTGGCTTCTTGTTCTGCTTCTTCTGGGTTCTTGTTCTTGTTCTGCTTCTTCTGGGTTCCTGTTCTTCTCTTTCCTTCTGGGTTCTTGTTCTTCTTCTTCTTCTGGGTTCTTGTTCTTCTTCTTCTTCTTCTGGGTTCTTCTACTACTTCGTCTTCTGGGTTCTTCTTCTTCTGGGTTCCTGTTCTTCTTCTTCTAGGCTTCTGTTCTTCTTTTTCTTCTTCTGGGTTCCCGTTCTTCTTCTTCTGGGTTCTTGTTCTTCTTCTTCTGGGTGCTTCTTTATCTTCTGGGTTCCTGCTCTTGTTCTTCTTCTGGGTTCTTCTTCTTCTTCTGGGTTCTTGTTCTTGTTCTCCTTCTTCTGAGTTCTTGTTCTTCTTCTTCTGGGTTCTTGTTCTTGTTCTGCTTCTTCTGAGTTCTTGTTCTTCTTCTTCTGGGTTCTTGTTCTGCTTCTTCTGGGTTCTTCTACTTCTTCTGGGTTCTTCTAGTTCTTCTTGCTCGTCTTCTTCTTCTTCCAGCTTCTCCCTGTAGGGGTCACCACAGCAGATCATCTGCCTCCATCGTGTCCTCTCCATTGTGTCCTCCTCTGTTACACCAACGTATCCTCATGTCCTCCTTCACAACATCCATGAACCTTCTCTTTGGTCCTCCTCTTTTCCTTCTGCCCTCTTATTTTTCCTCCATACAGTTCTGTGTGAAGAAAACATGCAGGGCTTAACTGGACACTTGGAATTGCCCATACAGTCTGTGTGAATGTGAGAGTCAATGGTTGTTTGTCTCTGTATGTTGGCGATGGACTGGTGACCTGTGCAGGCTGTGACCCTGTCATGAATTCTTCTTCTTCTTCTACTTCTTTTTTTTCCTTCACCTTCACCTTCACCTTCTTCACAAACAGGCCTCACATATGTTTCATGAAACTATTCCCCGTTTACGGAAAACGTTTTAAGAATGAAAAAAAAACCCCCAAAGATAATTGGAAAGTTCTGTTTCCGTGCGAACGAAGCCTCGGTTTACTCGCGTTGTCGTGCGTGCTTTTTTTCGTCACGTCTGTAAATAAAAACCCTGCGTGTGTTGGGCTGCGTGAGGGCTCTGCAGCTCTGTAAACAAAGTTCTTCTGACACCACTCGAAGCGTCTCCGCCCTCTGAAGAGTGGAGCTAAAACAATAACCGCGGCTCACGTTTCGTGCAGCCAACTGGTCCTGACATTAAAGAGCTGACGGGTGTTGGTGGGTGGGTGCCGGTCTCAGGAGGGTCGGTGATGTGGGAGCCGCTCGTTCTCCCATGGCGTCAATATCACTTTCTCGGCAGAATCGAGGGCTGCCGTAAAAACCTCTTTGTCAACGCACCTTTCAGCCTGAACAATGACTTAGTACGTTTGCTTTTGTGCCCAGATATTGAGTTATCAAGACAAGTGGAGGGAAGGGAGGAGTGTGTGAAAAGAAAGGGAGAGATGGAAACAGAGGGCTGGAGAGATAGAGGAGGGGGAGGCCGCTGTGGGCAAAATGTCAGGAGAGGATTTGAGAGCGTTTACATAAGGCCGCACTTGTGCTGCTCTCCCGAGTGCAACATTCTGGATTTAGTTTTCAAGCCACTGAATAAAAGGTTTACGTGAAAAAAAAAAAATCTACACCTGCTTATGTCTGTGAAAACGTAAGAGCATCTTCTCTGCTTTATCTCTCTGTCAGACAGCTTTTTCCAGTGGGCAACTGCAGTTTGTAAACCACTCTCTCTCTCTTGCACCAAAGTCCATAGAGAAAATCAGTGATTTTACTTCACAGCTCACGGGAGTTGTTGATCCACTGCTGCCTCCATGAACAAGTTCAAATTGGTTATTTTGCAAATTTGGTCTTTGAAAAACTTTGTTCAGATTTACCTCAGTGACACAAAGTGGCCACACGAGGCAGCAGTAGACCAGCAGCTCCTGTGTCCCTGTGACCTAAAATCACTGACTTTCTCTATGGACTTTGGTGTGGGGAGAGTGAGTGGTTTACAAACTTCATTTTCATGTTGGAAATGTGAATAATGGTGAAGGCACAAACACATTCTTGGAATTTTGTAGCCGAACTTTATGTTGCTTAATAAACCACTCACTCTCCCACACCAAAGTCCATAGAGAAAATCAGTGATTTAACATCACAGCACACAGGAGTTGTTGATCCACTGCTGCCTCCATCACTAAGTTCAAATGAATACTTTTCATAAATTCGGTGTTTGTAAAACTTTTTTGGGGGTTTACATAAGCAGCACAAAGTGACCACACGAGGCAGCAGTAGACCAGAAGCTCCTGTGTCTCAGTGAGCTAAAATCACTGATTTTCTCTATGGACTTTGGTGTGGGAGAGCGAGTGGTTTATGCTTAACACCTCAGTCTGTCCTAATGGTGATATAAATTGCAGACAGAGAAAAAAAAAAATTGTTTTCTGTTGTGTCTACATTTTTGGCCATGTTTTCACTGAAATTGAGCATCTGTGACTCAGGCTGGTTCTCAGTGAACAGAGGCCAGCAGGACCACATGACACAAAAACCTGAACTATCACTTTAAATCTGTGATATTTGAATCTGTCACCGACTGTCAACCCGCTCCTTCTAGACTCCTCGCTTCCTCTTCTCTGTCTCTCTGTCTCTCTCTCTGCTCTGTCTGTCTCTCTGTCGTCTCCTCGGTCAGTGTCCTCCATGTTGGTGAAAAGCCAGTGATTCCCTCAGTCACTCACTTTGGACTTTTACGGTCATGGCTGCTCTGGATTTGGCTCTCTCTCCACTTCACACTGTTTACAGCCTCTTATCGAATCAGCGGCTTCTGCCAAGCATTTCTACTGAAACGCACACGCACACATGCACACGTGCGTGCACACACACGCGCACAAACACTCAGACACGCGTGTTTGGATAGACATCCTGTCAGACTGTCCACATTTTCATTTGTTACGTAATGTTTTTCTCACAGGGAATATGGACGTAAACACATCCTGATTACAGCAATAAAGAGAGTAAAACAGTTTCTTATACAAAAAAAGAAATTATTTCCTGTAATGAAGCTGAGATTATGATTAGGATTATGGGGGAAATGTAATCCAGTTCGGGGTTTACTGTTCCAAACTGTGCTGTTTGATGGAAACTAGGGCTGCAACAATTGCTCAATTAATTGATTATTAAATTAATCGTCAACTATTTCAGCTTTAGTTTTTTTCATATAACAAAGAAATAAAGTGAATTATTTTGGTTTGTGGACAAAAGAATTTCCAGGTTTTCAACAGTTTATGGACCAACAAGTCCTTGATTAATCGAGAAATCAATCAACAATTTAAATGAACAGTTGCAGCCTCGATGGAATACAGATTTACATAAATATGTAAATAAAATACGATTGGATGGTTTTTAATAGTTAAACCAAGTTTCTTTGACTTTTCAGCTTCTTAAATGTGAATATTTCCTGGTTTCTTTGCTCCATATAACAAAGAGAATGTTAGTTTGTGGACAGAACAAAGGGTGGTTTGATGTCTTGTAATGCAAAAAACAGTTATTTTTCAGTTTATTTGTGGAATTGAAACCGTCTTTTTGTCACGGTTTGGATTCTTCTTTTTTTTTTTTTTTCTCCCTGAACATTCACACCTTTGGTTTTCTCTTAAAGGCTAATTCACAGTTTTCCTCTGGGTGGTTTTTTAGACGTGGAGCAGCAGAAATAGATGTTCACGTTGTTCAGTGTGGGGAAAGTGAACTGGGTCGTTTCACTCTTTAAAGACCTGATTACATTTTCTGTCTGAACCATCCAGGCCTCCTTAGAGACCCGAGGTGGGGGCGGGGAGTTGTTCCGTTAATAACGTGCTAATTTAACCATCCCTGCTCTTGTTGCCGGGGGCGACATGTTTTATTCATGTCAATACAGTAACAGGTGACGTGACAGGTGTTGCTGCTGCTCTTCATCACAACTCCGGCAAAACTTGTTAATTGGGATCTTTTTCTCCCTTTTTTAACGTTAACAACTCCTTTACTGGTGTGAACTTTCAATTAAAGGGACGTTCCGCTTAAATTTATCTCTCCCTCATGGTTAGCACCCAAGATATTTCACCGTTAATAATAATGATAATAATAACTTCGCGGACACCTGATTGTTTTCAAAGTTTTCACTGAAAAATGTCCGCAGGAATACGCCGTTTGAGTGCTATCATGACGGTGCCAAACCTGTAGGTGGCAGTGTAACAGGAAGCATCAATCAATGCTAGCCAATCAGAATCCAGAAATCAATAAAATGTGGATGAAAAGGCAAAAATATCCGATTTCCATGACTGTACGTAGCCTATGATACGCAATAAATGTTAATGATAATATTATGATTCTGCGATAATTGATAACGAAAGATAAAGTGTAGGATTCCCAACCTTCTCTTCACTTTACCCTCATTCCTGTAAAAAGGGCGCCACCTGGAGGAGTCGTGAAGTAGTGACGCTGGTGAGTCAAACTGGCAGGAAATACTGTATGTTCAAAGAGCTGTATATCTTTAATGGAAATATAAATTTTAAGAACAGTGAGTAATAATAATAATAATAATAGTCAGGATGATGTAATAATTTATTTAAAGGAACATTCTACTTCATTCATTTTCACTCTACTGTAAAACTTTTGCAAGTTGGGAAAGAAAGAGAATTTGAAATTTTGAGTACATTGTTTCCTCTGTGTGATGATGGACTTTATTTAGTTATTGATCACTGGATTGAAAGTGTAGTATTTACAGCCACGTGTTCTGCCAGGCTCTGTTCTCTTCACTTATTGCTTTCACACAGACACGGTTCTGGTTCTGGTTCTTGCTCTGGGCCCGTTCTGGAGTCTCAGAACCTCGGTGCTTTCTGTCAAACCAGCCCACGTTCACAAAAGTATGTGGGAGGAATTCTTTTTCTCCATACTTCCTCTACTTCCTGTTTACCTTCACAGCCCAGAATATGACACGCCCACTGATGATGCAACGGTTCACGATGAAGAACCAACTATTTTTGGTTCCAACTGAGAACCAACTTTTCAGGTTGCGTGCTAATTTTTGTTCGGTTTGAACGCGCTGTTCCCGAACCGGAACGAAGCCCTGCCGGTGCGAAAGAGCTAAGTGGGGCTGTAGCTGCTGCAGGGGGCGCCGTTCATCAGCAGAACAGCAGGGTACATGAACATTTCTGTTTTCCCTCTGGTGCAGACCAGCAGAGAAGACGAAACGACTTCAGATGATCTTCTCGCGCTGTAGCAGCCGAAGCACAGATTAAATCTGATTAGCATGTATGAAGATCCTGACAGAGCGAGCGGATCTTCTCCTCACAGCTGATCTGTAATTTATTCATTGAACAGGTGGAGGCAGCGGCGAGCGCGCGCGTCCTGCTCGTCTAATGAAAAGTAAAATCCCTCTGACTCCTGTAAATTGGTTGGAGGTGTCAGGTGTCATCGACCCCCCCCCCACACACACACACTGTGTGTGTCACTGCAGGGACACACACTCTGCGTCAGGCTCAGTGGCGCCCCCTAATGGCTGTAACATTTCAAACTGGATTAGAAAGAGGAAGATTGATTACGCTGTGGCTCCTCATGATCTGATCCAGGTCTCAGCGAGTTCTTCAAATATTAGTGTCCGGATCAAAGATAGGTGCCGTTCAGGACAGAGTCTCACTCTGATACATGTTGGGGAGACAACTTAAATAAACTCAAAGACTGGAGTTTAAAACATGTTGGAAATGCTTAATATCCTGAAAGAAGATATTGATTGTTGTGTGACAAAGGGGCTGGTGGTGGATCAGTGGTAGTGTTTCAACTGGAAGGTTGTGGGTTCGAGCCCTAGCTCCAGTTCTTCACATGTATGTATGTGCAGACAGTGAGTGAATGGGTGTGAACGGTGAAACTGTAAGTGTTAAACAGCTTGTGGTCATCATGGACAATTCTTAGTGTTACTTCACATTTTAAATCCGACAGAGTGAGTATTGAACTGAAACTAAATCAAAAAATAAATCAAAAAATTGCAAATGTGATATTTTCGCCACATTGTTCAGAGTCAACTAACTTTGAACAACATGAGGAACAATATTAGTGAGAATGTCAGTGAATTATAAAACTAATAAGGTGATTTTTTTGCATTCACTGTGTTATGACTATAAAGTCATTCTTTATCAGTGGACATTTGTCAAACTTTAATTGCGCGGTTTACATTAACAGTTACTTGGCAGCCCTTCTTTGTTGTTAAAACAGATTCTGATTGTGGAACACGGTGTCGAATTCTTGACGTCCACCTCAGATCAGAGCTGCCGTGACTCACTGTCTCACCCGAGCACCGATAAATGCTGCTGGTTTTTAGTGAACGTCTCCAGACCTGCTGGTTGTGAACGTTACCTGCCTGCAGCTACACTCTGTCCTGTCTTCACGCCCTGAGAACTGCCCCGCTGACCACCGACCCACCCGCCTCCGCGCCGTTACAGCGCCGTAAAATTAGCTTTAAAGAACCGTAAAGCACTTTAGCGCTGCAGCTTTTTCGTTTCATGTCTCTGCCTCTGCTGTTTCTGCCTCTAATCTCTGGCAGCAGCACTTTGTAATCTCCCCTGCAGCCATCAGCCGCTCTGAGTCAGACCCGGGTCATGGGAACTCGCAGCTGCTGGTCCGGCCCCATGCCGGTGACAGACAGCGAGCTCCATCCAAAAAAACAAAAAAAACAGGCCTGCACCTGTAATAATTAAGAGTTTGAGTTTGTTGTCGTGGGAACGGTGAAGTAGGACACAGAGTTCATTATGACAGTGTCAACATTTCCCGTCAGCATTTTCCCGACCAGAGTAATTAGGATTCAGGATTTTTTTTTTGCAGTTTAACAGAATTTTTGTTTTAGATGCTTAATCAGATGGTCAGAAACATCGCAGATAGATACAAATATAATAAGATTATAATGAAGCTCTCCATTGTGACACATTGAAAAAATTTGGGTTTTTTTTTCCATTTACGATGATTACAATAATAGAAATATTGACAGTATGGTATATTGTTCCATCACTATTCACACATCACTGGTTCATCTGTAAGAAACTTGGTATCGGTCCGATACTAGTCAAGATCAATGGATATTGGAAAGATAAAAATGTTTAATTCATACCGTTCAGTACAATTTTATATATAGCACTTGTCACACTGCCATTCACCCATTCACACCCATTCACTCACACATCTTTTGTACACAGTCACACGTCACAATGTGGAGTTCAGTGTTGCCCTAGGAGACATCTGCGTATGGACTAGCATAGCCGGGAATCAAGCCTCCAACACTTCAGTTAAAAGGCTGTTTATTCCACCACTGAGCCCCCGTGTGTGTGTGTATATATGTTTTTATCTCTTCGAGCAGAATATTTAATAGACGGTGAATTATGTCTTTAAAATCGCTGGAAATGTATCAGCACTAATGTCTTGTTATCAGCTTCATGGTTTAGAATGACTGTATGAGACTGATATTGGTAAAGGCATCAGTCGATACTGTATCGGACATGAAAAAGTCAATGTTACGCAGCAGAAAGAATAAAAAACACAAAGTCTTGGCTGCAAAGATGTAAAACTTCCTTTTTATTTATCTTCTTTTCTTAAACATTTTCATCATTGATACTATTTTGTCGACTCACAACCACCTTGTTCGACTGATTTATCAAGCCGATATTTTACATTTTTTGTTAAACGGTCAATTTTTACAATTTTGTTCTCAGAAACAAAAGTAAATGTTGATAAAAGCTACTAAAACAAATTTTTTTAAAAGAACTTTTCCATGTATTTAATATTTAGTTTACACATTATTTTCATTGAATATAGTGTATATATATTTTAGTGAAGTTTTTTTGGATTCATTTTATCAAATGGAGGATAAAAAAATCAGCATCACCTATCAGACATGGTTTAAGATGGTTTAAAAAAATTGGTATTGGTCACAGACAAACCCATATCAGTCGACCTCTATACTGTAAAAAAAGATCTTTTATTCATTGTTGTGTCGTCTCTGATTGCTGGACTTCACTGTTGCCATGGAGAATCATGGGGCGACAGTTTTTAATTCAGTTTTGGTATTTGGTCAGTATGTGTGTGTGTGTGTTTCCAGACTTAAAACAGGAGAAAATGAATGAGGGGGGGGCGTTACAAATGTGAGTTGTTGTTGGTATTTTTTTACATCAGCTGTCATCAGTAATGTTGCATTTCTGCCTTCTTCTCCTTTGATATTGTCCTCGGGGTCGTTGAGGGGGCGACACGGAATAATCTAGGTTTAATTTCCGAGGGTAAACTCCGATTATCGCTCTGAAGCGTCTGCTGTGTTTTTTGGGCTCCAGGTGAATGTTTTGCTCGTTGACAGAAACAGTGGCTCCATCTATTAACTCGCCTCAGGTGGATGGAAGCTAATCAGTGACAGCAGTGTGGGAACGCCACTGACTTTCCCACCGTTATTCACCTCTTATGCCAAGTGTGTGAGTGACGGTGACTCATATCTGAGTTTCTGTGTAAACTCCACATCATGTGCACGTCTGCGTCTTAAAGTGGCCATATCTGACTTTCAGCTAAGTGTGTGTGTGTGTGTGTGTGAGCGTGCTCTGTGATAACCTCTGACCTCTGCCTCTCTCTCTCTCTTTTCAGCGAGCGTTCACTGTGATAGTGGAGGCGTGGGACAGGGACAACGGGACACACAGCAGTGGTGAGTGAGTGAGTGAGTGAGTGAGTGAGTGAGTGTTGAACCCTGTCCTCCTTCTCTCTGCTCCACATCTCACAACATGTCATCATCTGTTCTCACTGAAACTCTCTGAGGGGATTAAAGTCAAGATGAAGCTCGGGCATTTAGCACAACAATCGACTACATTCTACTACATTTGCTTCAGTATGTTACACTTTTTCACCACTAGGGTGCAGCCATCTTTAACTGGTGATGTCATGAGAGTGACATATGGCGCATTACCATTATACAGTTGTAGCACAACTCGACTGTAAACGGTTTGGTGTCAGACACGTCGTTCTCCGTGACTTCATAGTTCCTCCTCGATGTGGTCGTCATAGAAACAGCCGTGACGACACAAACACACAGACTAGTGACGGTCAAAGCAGTCGTTTTCTTTGTCGTGAATCATTTTCCTCAGTTTTATAAACAGATGAGTTCACTGAATGGTTCAGTACTTCCTGCATGAGCGGAGCACAGACTCCGTCTGACACAGTCACTGAAGTGAAATACGGCTGAACGGCTTGTGATTGGGCTCACCATCTCCGTCTTTCAGCAGTGCTGTCGCTAAATACACCAGACTCCTGTTAAATATGGACATTTTACAAATGTCCTTGTTAAATGTTGCAGATTAACGCATGTTTTGAGGATTTTTAAGTATTTTTAGCTGATCTATAGTTCAGCATCGTTCGCTTTGATTCTCGTGTCGGACGCCGCGCTCATGACTCTTCCAGTGACGACGCTCTCTGACCAATCAGTGGCCGGCAGTCTGTCCACGTCACATTTTAGTATCGGCTCAGCTCGACTGGAACCTCAGGCTTGAACTGTATAATGAAAAGGGCCATGACATATTTGTAGAAACAGTCCTTTTCTCCGGCAATTGAATGAGTTTTAGCACACTGAGGAGCTAACGCTAACCTCCTCCTGTGGGAAAACCTCACAGCAGCCATTGCGTCTCCATTTAACAATCACAACTACCGTAGCCAGACGTCTTAGCAACATACTTGGTCAAACGCTAATGTCATGCCATCTGGTTAGCATCTTTAAGTAGCTAAAAACAGCTTCACAGCTGCTTTGAATCACTGTATAGTTAGCTTTTTATCTGTCACTAACTAGCTAGTTGAGCTAACAGTAGCTCTGTCAGTGAGTTGACTGAAGAATTCTTTCTGCTGACAAAAAAATTGACCTCTTTATCGGCAAACATAATATGTTAGTTTATGTTATATAAACTGCACCACTACTAACATATGGACATATAAACAAACATACTATCATCAGGCTATAGTACCATCTGCCTTTAGCTAAAAACAGCTTCATATTGCTAACATCTCTATATAAACATACAGTAGAATATAAGTATCTAAACTGGAGGGGAAAAAATCCACATTGGAGAAAGATGTGGTGTATGATTCATTAACACGTTATTGAATTTTGAATTAGCTTATACTATGTAACTGGCTAGTTACTTAAGCTAACATTAGCTCCGTAAGTTGGTTAAAAGAAGTATGACTGACATATTTTTTATGTTTTTATGCTGACTAAAATAAAAGTGAATACGTGTTTGTGTATAAGCTACACAGCTGCTAACGTACAGTATAAACATCCACACTGAGAAGCTAATGATGTGCTTTACGAACTTTGTTGGGGCTAACACACGCGGACATGTCACTTTAATGTTGGTTTCTGCTTTGGTTGGTTTGTCTTTGTCTGTTCGACAAAGACGCCTCCCGCTGTTTGAGCTTTGAATGTTTAAACACGATTTGATTGGCTCGTAGCTTCGCTGAGTATTTGCGTTATCTGATTTAATTATGCGGACCCATGTGAGCTAACGTGAAAACCAACATGGTAACAAAAGTGAAAAAGTAAATATGAAAAAAACAGATTGTAATAGGAACTGATTTGTTTTTACACAACCATACACATAATAAATGTAAAAGTATGTGTAAAATGAGCACAAATTAGTGCTTAGTAAGTGTAAGAATTTTTTAAAACCGAGTACTTCTACTTTGGCTCTTCGTCTGCCTCACTTTGGGATTTCCTGCATAGTCAGGAATTACTTTTGATACACGTCAGCGAGCAGGCAGCGACCTGTTGTATCCAGCTGTGGGCGTAATATGCAGGTGAAACAAGCATTAATGATGCTGCTGCTGCTGCTGCTGCTGCTGCAGCAAAGCTACAGAAGGAGTTTTGAAATGTGTTGGCCCAGGTTTTTACAGGAAAAGAATCCATGCTTGTCCCATCTGATCCTGTTCTGAGTCCTCTGATAGTCTGCCAACACAAACCCTGATTACACTGCTCTGTGTTTTCCTGCTTAACACAAACCCGCTCAGCACACATTTAATCTAAGGTCAATTAGTCAAGTCAAGTTAGACAGCTGGTTTTTATAAAAAGATCTGCTGTTTTCACACATTCTTTAAATGTTTTTTTCTCTCATATGTTATATTCGAGTTCCCACAAAGTGTTGCAGCAGCACTGTGCTTTTGACAGAGCGGAAAAAAATTGTAGCGAGTTACAGAAAAATTAACACTTTTTAATATTAGAGGGAAAGGGGTTTGAAAAGGACAATGTTTTGTGGGTTGATTTTGTGGATTTGGTCGTGAAATTACTTGAGGTACAACTTTGTAAAGTGGTACTTTACATGGTTTTTGACATTATGAGGTAAAACAGCTGACTGCACCTACATGCTGGCTTCCAGCAGGGAAAACACCTTAAAAACCCACTTAACAAAAGACTCGCCTCATGAAATCTGAACCAGCTCATGTTGACACTATCATAAAACATATGTTTGCAGCTTTGTCTCACTGTTAAACAGCCTTTTCTGGTAGAGAGCCGAAGTTTGTGTCACTTTGTAAACCACTCTCTCCTGCACCAAATTCCATAGAGAAAATCAGCATTTTTAGCTCATGGGGACACAGTAGCTGCTGGTCTACTGCTGCCTTGTTTGGTAAGAATGAGTCACTTTGTTAAATAAGAACACAGGATTCCAAACACCGAAGTCACAAAATAACACATTTGAACTGACTGACTGATGATGAACTCTTGTGTGCTGTGATGCAAAATCACTGGTTTTCTCTATGGACTTAGGCATGGGGAAGTGAAAGGGTTGCGGTTCCATGATTACAAGCATGTTATCTCAACTTGTATGGACATTACCAATAAAGCAAGTGTAGCCAAGTGTGTACAAACTGAGGAGACTATAATAATCACAGACAGTCGGTCACATGACATGTGTTTACTGCCATGTAATAGGTCTGGGTAACAGCTTCGTGGCTGTTTATATCTCAAGAAGTTCCTGCCTCTTTATAAACAAAACACGACTGGCAAGAGAATAGAGTGTCGAGCTGTTGTTGACTCTTTGTGGAGCATCACTGGAGGCCAGAGAGATTTCTACAGTACAATGACAATGACAATATGCATCTGTCATGGAGGACAATTTACCCTAAAGATACTATTCTTAAATTTAGGGCTGTTGAGATTTTATTACAGTCAGCAAATCCTATTGAATCCTGGTCTCTCTTATTCCTCTAAGACATAGAGCTCATGTTCCTGATATGTTCCCTTATTAGGAAGGAATTCTGTAAACCTCTCATTCTCCTGCACCAAATTCCATAGAGAAAATCAACGTTTTAAACTTGTGGGGTCACAGGAGCTGCTGGTCTACTGCAGCTTTGTTTGGTCAGTTTGTGTCGCTCAGATAAATTCAAATGAGGGATTTTAGTAACAGAACTCACAGAGCACAGAACAGAACAACACATTAGAACTTACTGATGGAGGCGGCGGTGGATCAACAACTCCCGTGTGCTCTCATGTAAAAATTGCTGATTATCTGTATGGACTTTGGTGCAGGGAGTAAGTGGTTTAAAAAGAGTTGGAAAAAGTCTGTCCGACAGTGAGATAAAGTAGTCAAAATACTTTTGAAACATCATGGACTTAAGTATGTGAAAATTTTAATCAGGTGTGTTTGTTTTTGTGTCCCCACCGGCAGCCATGTTGTCCCCTCCATGTTTCAGACTCTCATACAACCACATTTAAAAAAAAGGGTTGGGTTAGACGTATTTCACGGATGGCCGCTTCACCTGCCAGTGTGAACAAACAAGATCACCACTGTTACAAGTGACAAGCTGTAAAAAGGTCAAAGGTTAAAGTCCAGTTTTGTGCAGCTTGTTGCTCGTTCACTCGGAGCTTAAAAACTGGTCACCGTTTGTTTTTTACTTTGAAAGTTTGTCTTTAAAATAATAAAATGTGAAAGTCCTTGTCATTGATATGAGCTGTTCCTCTTTTTAATTTCTATATGGTTCTCTCCCTCCTCCTCCTGCTCTCCCTGGTAACAGTGGCCTCTCTTAGCGCGTCTCCTCCACCACAGAGGATTGGTCTATATTTTTATATCAAATTGCTGGAGATGAGCAGCAGTGAGTGAGTGAGTTTCAGGTGGTGGGTGTGGGACTGGAAATCTGTGGCAGTGTGTTAACTCGCTGTGAGACTCCATAAATCAGGGCGGCATGAAAATGGATCGTAGTGGGTTTTCATTGTTTCTGCCGTGTCAAACTTCAGCAGCGGGGTTTTATGATCCACAAAGGAATGTGGATCAGATTTCACAGCTAATGTGCTGAAGACATCAGAAATACCCAACAATGCACAAGTTTACAGTTTATTCTAATAAATACTGGAAAATGTTACAAATGTTTTATAGGAAGAATCTAATAAACTCTATAGTCTGAAGAGTCTGGTAGTCTAATGTTTTCGTTTTTATTCATTAAAATTTCTATAATAAACCTTCATCGTAATGTTGGTATGTTTCAAGATTTGGGGTAAAACTGACCTGTGAGTTTGTCCAATCACAGAGCAGTTTAGAGACACAGGGCACCTCCTACTGGCTGTTCTACTAAACCGCTGCATGTACACATCCCGTCAGTGGAGAGTTGGCTATTCCAGCATTGGTAACAACTGCCTACACTGCAAAGAAACCTAAAAAAACGGATAATAAATGTAATAAAACATAAATCATCGTGGGCTGAGCCTTTCAGGGAGCTGTATTTGGCAGCTGATCATAAATATTAGTGAAATAAAATCTAGATTTTATTAAAATTTTAACTGACAGTAACATTTTAAGACAGTGTCTGTGTTTATTAGGAGACTTGTTTGTGTCCTGTAATTGCAGCCGGTAGCCACACTCAGTGCTATTCAGCAAACATTATGAAAAGCTTCGTAATGACTGGGAATGTAAATTTGTACCAGTGCAACATCAGTCGTTCAGTGTGTTTACATGCATGTTAAAAGCCAGATTTTAGCCGGACTAAGACAATAATTTGGTTGTCTTAATGTTACGTAAACACGTTAGTCCGACTAAAGTTGAGCTAGTCTTAGTCAGGCTAAAATACCTGGATAAAGTGATTCATAGTCCCATTGCTCTGGCATGTATACGCTTAGTCGGACTGGAGTCGGACTTGGCGTTCTGTGTATGCACCAGAATGTCCTCCCTGGTCTTTGACCTGGAAGTGAAAGGAGTTGACGTATAAACTGAGGTACGGATTCATCTCACCGTCCAATCTCGCCGTTGGCCGTCAGTTTTTCTGTGAGGTAAAGGTCAACAGGAAACTGATTCAGTACGCACCGGCTTATGGAGGCATACAGCACCATCTACTGTACCATCTAGGTGGAGCCAGACGTACATGGCCACTAAATCAATTTTCTCCTCTGCATGTATACTCGGTTTCGGGAAGTTGTCCGATTGCGCGTCTTAGTCAGACTAAGGCCTTAGCTTGATTAAACTGTGCATGTAAACGTACTGACTGACGGCAAGACTGTACACGAGGCCAGACAAACTTTTTTTAGCGGCTCTGATCCAGGTCATTGTCAGATCTGGCAGCAGCAGTGAAGTCTGACCAGCCTCTGTGCTCCTGTTTGTCGAGAACAAGCTAAAGGGTCTTTCCTATGTCGCCCTTCCTCGCCTGTTCCCCGTCTCTTATTATTTCCGGCCTGGCTCCGATGAAGTCGAGGCTGGATATCCTGAGTGGGGGCCAGAACAGCCCCTCTCCGGTTATCAAGCCCTCGCAGACCTCACTCCTGCTCCTTCTTGTTGGTGCTTCCTTCATTTTCCTATTCTTTCCCCTCCTTTTCCTGCATTTCTTTTCTTCTTGCACATGTTTGATGGAACTCAGCGATGTTTGGCCCAGAGGTCGCGACTTTCTCTCTGATCTGCGTTGACAACAGACGTTCCTCGAAGCCTCGCAGATTCTCTAATCACACCGAAAACACTGCTAGTTGTTAGGTCAAATCCTACAACCGGAATCTGCCTTGTTCCTGGAATGTCATTCAGGATTTTTGTTGTTTTGACGTTCCTGTCTAACTGACCTAAATACTTCACCTCATCAGTAATGTGTTCATTTTTTCTAGTGTTGGGGAAAATGAGACATTTGATTATTTGTCAGCATTTACATTAGCTGCACATATTATATATACTAACCATGCTACGATAGCAACACAAGCCTCTGGGATTCACTTTAACTACAGAAATAGCCACTGTGGTTTTACACCTGTAGTTTAAGCACTAGCAAGTTACAGTTTACACATAATTCTTCTAATAAAAATTTAATTTCCTTTATTTAGGGCAACTAAAAATGTTTAAAACTAAGCTAATTGCTGAAGTTAGCTTAATCAGCTACTGACCAAACCAGCTGCAGCTAAGGTGGCTAGACAGTTTTAATCTAATTTTAGCTGTATCAGCTACTTAGTTAACCACTTAAAGGAGACTTACTATAGACAGTCATCATTTTATTTTTTATTTATTTTCATTTTTTCTAGCAGAAAAATCTGTCAAACATTTTTCAACTAAGTCACCAAGCTAGCGTTATCTTATTCTGCGACTTAGCTAACCAGTTAGAGCTCCTAAGCTAGCAAGTAGTTTAAACACAAGAAGTTGCTTTTTTGGTTTATTGAAAGTATTTTTAACTGATATCAAAATTAACTTTTTTATTTTGAAATATTTTATCAGTATTTCTGTCCCAGTGTAGTGAAGAGTCTCAAGTCTCAGTTTTCTTTACTGTAATTTCCATATCTTTTTATATTGGGTAATATTTAACCAAAAAACTAATTTGAAGATGTTCGTTTTGGATCGTTTGATCGCAAAGACCAGTTTTGTTTAGTAAAATGACAGAAAATATTGAAAATGTGTGGTATTTCCCAAAACTTGAAGCAACATTGTCCTTGAATGTTTTGTTTTCCCCTGAATCAAAGCAAAGAAACCAGAACATTTTCACATCTAAGCAGCTGAAATCAAAGAAGGAAAGAAACGGTTGATTACCAAAACAGTTTCTTTCTGCCAGTAAAGAACGTAACATGTTTTCCATTCCGTTTTCTTTGTCGTCTTCGTCGTCCAGATGATGAGCTGTTAATTGAGCGCAGCATCCACAAAGGAATGATCAACCCCGGAGAGGAGAAGCAGACGGTGGAGTACAAAAGCCTGGTGGCCAGTCTGGAGTACACCATCCGCGTGCGCTGTGATGAACACTATTATGGCAGCAAGTGCAACAAAGTCTGCCGTCCCCGCGACGACTACTTTGGTCACTACGTGTGCGATCAGTTAGGAAACCGAGGCTGCATGGAAGGCTGGACGGGGCCCGACTGCAAAACAGGTAAACTTTCCACATTATTTATACACAGAGCAACATGACAGGCAATTCAAAACATTTGATCCTAGTAAACTCACAGAAGATAAGTCTCAAGCACTGATAATATTTGAATTATATTGTTGGGTTTTGTAATGAGTACATGAAAAACCAGTTAAAAACAGAGGTTCTGGGGTTTTGTGTGATATCAAACGATATTTAATCTCATTAATGTCCAAAAGCTGCCAGAAAAACACACGCAGAAGAAGAGTGTGCGATAACCGCTCCGTACCATGAACATACGACTTCATTTGCTCCACCTCATTAGCCTGATTTACATTATATTTAGACACATTTAAAGGCGTCTTCATTTACACGATTGATCTTGTGGTCACACTTATACCACAACTAAGAAAAAAAAAAAACGACTCAGTAAGTTGGGTGACAATTATGATGTAGAACAGGGGGTGTCAAACATACGGCCCATGGGCCAGAACCAGCCCAAAACAGTCCAATACGGCCCACAGGATGAATGTGTGAGGAAAAAAAAGTGAAATACTTTATTTTCACTTCCAGATGGATCCACTCTCTTACTTTTCTCAAGAAATTGGAGGGTTGTTGTTCATAATATGTTTTGTAAAAAGATACTTCATTGAATGTAAAACAAAGGGAACAGTTTTGAGTTGTTGTTGTTTATAGGTTGTAATGCTGTTGTTCTGTATGTGGCCTCTGAACTAAAATGAGCTTGACACCCCTGATGTAGAATAAAACAGACTTTACGTGTTTTTTTGCTGCACTTTTTTTGTATTACTTTGCTAAAATTCTAAGACTATTTTGGACGCTCTCGTCGCAGCTGGAAACACCTTAAAACCCTGACAATGACCCTCACGCCTTATTCACAGGAAAACAGAACTTTTCCTTTAACAATCTTATTCTTTTTCATTTTCCAAAAACACAGGAAATGTCTTCATACTCAGGAAACCTCCCAAAAACTGTGAACAGTGTAGTAAATATGCTAGTCCTGCAAAACGAAGATAATAGTTTTCCCAAAGTTGTGTTTTCTGGCTCCCAAAATTCGATTCAGTACAAAAGTTTGCAGATTTTCCCTAAACTCGTTCTGGTGTGAACCAGCGCTGACTTTAACCTCAGCAAAAAATCAAGTGTGTTTCACAGGAAATAACATCTTTAATGGTTGAAGGGTGTTTGACGACCCAGTTTTCCATCAAATACTCACGTGTCACTTTCCTCCCGGTTTCCTCTCCTGACAGCCATCTGTAAGCAGGGATGCAGCGTCCTGCACGGGACGTGCAGCGTTCCGGGGGAATGCAAGTAAGTCGACTTTTTGTTGTTGGTACTTTCAGTGTGATTGTGTTTGGATGAAGCCTTAATGAGGAAAACACTGACACAACACAGTGATGATGAGAGGGTGAGGAGGGTGTTGATAACATACCCAAGCGGCTCCTCACCCCCTCACCCATCTCCATCCCTCAGCCCTGCTCTGATCCCACAGCCATTGTTCTGCTTCCTGTACTAAAGCTGGCTGCAGAGAGAGAGAGAGAGCGAGAGAGAGAGAGGCTTGTTTTTTAGGCTTTCTATACCTCCCTCGTCCTCTTCTCTCCCCCCTCATCCTCCCCCTCATGTCTGCAGCCCACATCACCTCTTCCTCTCCTGGACCTTGTTATGGCTTCACTGCTAAGTGTGGATTCTTTCTCGCCTCTGGAGGATGAAGCCAGTGAAACCACCGACTCTATCTTTATATCTGACACAACCAGGCAACTTTATTCCATTTATTTTTATTATATTTTGCTTTGAATGACACATGAATACATGGAAGCTTCTCTTTTTTTAAGGCTTTTTTGTAGCATTGTTTCTCCTACACACACACAAAATGACTGTTAACACTGCAGTACATGTGCCAGGCCTGTATGCGGCGCTGTTACACTGCCAGAGAAAGACACCAAAAACAGGGAAGAAGAGGCGGAGCATGTGCTGGATCTGAATCCACTCTGAAGTTTAAGACATTCTGGCCCAACTGAGAATTCTGGGATATGATTCCGTTGTGACCAGGCAAACGTCGGCTGCATTTGAACGAGTCGTCAAATCAACTAGAAAACGAAACAGCGTACGTCGCCGCGCTATGACGCATTTTGACCACAACAGGTCGACGTGTTCACACTTTGGAGGATCCAGCCCGTGGTTTTTGGAACACTTTGAAATCTTTTGGGTTAAGGGTTAGAGTTTTCATGAAGTAGTAAGGTTAGCATTTTAGCGTCTCAGGATTTCAAAAATGCCGGTGCCATGAGGATTTAAAAGCCAATACGAAAACAAACAAATGAAAAAAAGAAAAAAAAAACTCACTAGTCGTAGAGTTAACGGGTCTGTTTACGTCCAAACCCGAACTTTTCCTGATGAAACAGAATCAGTCTTGTTCAACTGATTTGTTGTTTCCTTCATGAAGTGAGTCCTTTCATTTAGAAAAGAAAAAAAAAACTGATTAATAAATTGTAAAAATATTTGGAGGTTAATTTGGTAGATTATTAATCCATAATTTGTTGTAGCCGTACAAATGTAAAACAACCCAGGTTTTCATGAGCCAAACGTTTACTAAAAACAGCATAAAAATAAGCAAATTTTAGTTAGAATTAACTAAATTAGCGTTAATTTAAGTCATATTTTTAACTTTGTCGGCCATTTTCTTTTTTCTGTGTACTGCAGTTTAACTGATGCGAGTCGATTACTAATCAATTAATCCATTGATTGTTGTAGCCTTAATTTACTATCTACAACAGGAAGTGAAGCAAAAGTTGCCCACCGCAATAAAAATGCCACCAGAACCAAATTAGACTTGTTGTTTCCTTGAGCAGGTTCTGTTCAGGATTCTCAGAACCATGGTTCTAAAATGACCAGTGAACGTTTCCACGTGATTTGAGTGGAAACATTGTTGCTTCGCCCTGTAGATACGACACACGCGCTGCTGCTGTTACACAATTCCACTGCAAGTTTCAGGCCGTCGGATCAGGACCAGAGGATTCAAATTTGGTGTCTGAACCGGAACAGAACCTGTTCCATGTTGTTGGGAATTAAAAATGTTCCTGTTGGAAAATGAGCCAAAACAAGGAAGAAAAGAAAATGGTCTGAGCACGAGAGGAAGGAGGCAACGGGGAGAAATTCAGATTTGATTACATGAGGAACTGGAAATGAACGTTCCGTCGCAGAAGAGCGTGAGTGCTGTGAGAAGATGAGCGGCACGGGGGGAGGAGGGGGAGGAGTGGGAGGAGGGGGGAGGGGTTTATACTGAGGCAGGTTTGATTTAGTTCAGATCTGACATTATATGACACTTTTCAAATGGAAAAGGCCGCAGGATTGGAAGAGAGAGGAACACCCTGGAATGTGCCTCAACATGTGATTTTGAGCTTCATTGCAATCAAGAGCGCACACACACACACACATGCACGCACACACACACACACACACTGCAGAGAAAGACTGATGCATTTTTGTGGTTGGTTAATCACATTTGAGGCAATAAAAATCATAAAAAACCAGATCAAAATATAGGGAGACAAAAGGAAACCTCATAAAAACACATAACAAAAAAGGAAGGAAGTGAACAAAATCATCCAACAAAAGAAAGAGAGAAAGAAGCTAAAGTTTTGATTTTAAGTTTTTTTTTGTGACACAAAACTTCAAACTCAAATAGATTTTGTTCATTATTATTTTTAAAAGAAAAACCCCTTAACCTGATTAAGTGATTATCCGTATAGTTAAACATTAGTGGATTACTAATCGATGAATTGTTGCGGTGCCACAAGTTTCCATCCACTGACATTTTACCCTAAAGGCAGCGTGTTAGCATTTGATTTGCGTGTTTTTCTCCCCCCCCCCCCCCCCCCTTTTCCCCCCCCCCCCCCCCCCACTTACTGTCTTTATTTCACCTCAGTGTTGTTTTGCCCTGTTGTCATGGAGACAACTGAGCTACTCGAGAAACAATGCAGACTAATTTCTGTCCAAAATAAAGGAAAACATAATGTTATAGCTCATATTGTTTACACTTCAAACATTTAAATTCAGATTTTTATGCTATATTGTCCCTTTTTTTTTTTTTTACCGTACCTGCTTTTCCTACATGAATCTGCATTATGGCTGCAACGATTCATTGATTAGTTGTTAGATTTCTTTTTTCAGATTTTCTTGTTTCTTTGCGCCATATAACAAAGAAACCATTAAAAAACTGAATCATTTTAGTTCGTGGACAAAACAAAAACATTTGAAAACAAATGAGAACATCATCATTTCCAGGGTTGAAACACTGATCAATATTTTTTGACATTTTATGGACCCAACAATTGGATAATGTAAGCAATCGTCATTTGCAGCCTTAATCTGCATTAACTCACCAAAGCAAATCAGTAAAGTTCAGATTCAAATTCAGATTTTGGTCAAATTTAAAGAAATAAAGCCCAGGTTGTCACAACGCTGCGTTTTTCCCACAGGTGAACCGTGGCAGTGAATGCATCAGGGTGAGTTTGATGTCAGGGTGAAAGTGAGAGGAGGAAGAGGAGGAGAGGAGGAAGAGTGGTGAGCGAAGAGTTAAACAGAGACTGAGAGAGAGGAAAGAGAAATGAAGAAAGTCTGGCAGGGGAAAACTAAAAATGTGTGTGTTTGGTATCTTGTTTCTTACTCACAGCGCGTTCACTACCTACGCTTCCCTCGTACACACGACCAAACATGTAGCTAGGCAACAGCGGGCTATGTCTGTCCCTGGGATCTGGGCTCGGGACTCGCTGTAAATAATTCAGCTGTAACACACACACACGCACACGCACACGCACACACACGACAGGCCCCTCTACCTCTGTCCCTTCCCACCGTCCCGTCCTCGGCTCTGGTTCTGGGTGTGGTTTGTCTGTGGGGCAGCAGTGGGGGGTGGGGGTTCTGTGGGCACGGCGGGATATTTTCAGCTCCTGCCGGCCCCCGTGGTCCAACTCCCCCCCCCTCCCCCCCACCTCAATAGATGGAACAGCAGCAGCAGCAGCACGGGTGACGGGGTTTGTGGGTAATGCCACCCTTGGCCTGTGGCTTCTCTCCCCCCCCCCCCGAAACCATTTCCCCTCGCTCTCCCACTCTGCAGCCAGACAGACTGTCCACACTGCCGCCATCGCCACCGCGGCTGCCGCCACCGCGGCAGGGCTGACAGTGTGCAGGGCAGCGTCGCTGACCGCAGCGCCGGACGACACCGCAGGCGTACACTGGTGTGGCAAACAAACACACAGTGGGCTCTGACGGAGCAGTTCGAGGTGTTTCGACTGTCGGCTTCATCACTTTATGAGTCATTACTTTGACGATTACTGTGTGGTTCAGCTCCCGTTAAAGGGATAGTGCAGTTTTTCCTGAGATTTGTGTCAGCATTAGGAAACAACACTTTATGAATTCAGCAAAGAAAAATCAACCACAAACTCAAGATACGCCATAATTGGAATTTCACTTCCTCCGACTCTTTTGCATTTGTGCTCCCTTGGTTTTTGTTTGCAAATCTGACCATGGATGGGCCTTAGGATGCTGCCCGCTGATTGGCTACTGAGTTTTGAAGCTTCCTTTGGCCCGCCCATGGTCACAGTTGTAAACAAAAACCCATGGAGTACAAATGCTAAAAGACAGCAGCAGACAAAATTCTGATCATTGCAACAAAAAGTGTATTTTTCAAACACTTTGAAATGGATAGGTGCTATGTGGTTCACTTTTGTTTTCTCAATTCATGCAGTGTTGTTTGCTTCTTTAAAAGAGTTGCTTGTTCCGTGAAAAGTGTTGTTTGGTAATATTGTTACAAATCTAATTCTGTATTTTTTTGAGGTCAAGACACATAATCACCACTGGCTGCAAAAAAAAAAAAAAAAAAAAATCACATCACATCACCAAAGCCTCAGCCAATAAGTTTACAGTAATGTTACGCATGTGATAAGTACTTCTAGCTCTTAGGCAGACTTTTCCCACTATAAAATGAAGTCTGTACCATTTTGTAAACGACTCGCTCTCCCACACCAAAGTCCATAGAGGAATAAGTGATTTTACATCACAGCACACAGGAGTTGTTGATCCACTGCTGCCTCCATCACTAAGTTCAAATGAGTCTCCTTGTGATTTCGGTGTTTGAAATACTTTATTCAAATTTATTTAAGTGACACAAAGTGACCACACGAGGCAGCAGTGGACCAGCAGCTCCTGTGTCCCTGTGAGCTAAAATCACTGATTTTCTCCATGGACTTTGGTGTGAGAGTGAGTGGTTTACAAACTTCAGTATTCAGATGGAGGAGGCTGTCTAACAGCGAGAAATTTCTTTCAATTGCTGTTTTCTTTTTCCTTTTATTAGTAATAAGTATTGAAGAATTTGTCCTTTGTTAACAATTGGTCATCTGTTCTGTGAATAGATCAAACAGTGTCTGCAAAGAGACGTCTGTTAAGATATTTTTCTAATGCTTTAAGCACATTCCAGCCTGATCCACTGATGAAACCAAAACTATCTGTACAGATAAAAAACATCAGACCACTGGTTCACAGAATGTGCTTTTCTTTGTTGGTGAATTTGGTGGTTGAAATGGTTCATATTAACCTCAGTGAAGCAAACATCAAATAAGGTAGCAGCTCTCCTAATGCACTCCATGCTAGCATAATCTATGACATCACCACTTTATCTCATCGTTGGAAAGCATTTTGTGATACAAAACTCACATTTTTAAACCGCTCACTCTCCCACACCAAAGTCCATAGAGAAAATTGGTGATTTTAGCTCACAGGGACACAGGAGCTGCTGGTCTACTGCTGCCTCGTGTGGTCACTTTGTGTCACTGAGTTAAATCTAAATAGAGGATTTCAAATGCCGAATTGACAAAATAACACATTTAAAGTAACTGATGGAGGCAGCAGTGGATCAACAACTCCTGTGTGCTGTGATGTTAAAATCACTGATTTTCTCTATGGACTTTGGTGCAGGAGAGTGAGAGGTTTGCAAAAGGTGCAAAATCTTAATTTTCTTGTTAGAAAATGCTGTGTGAGATAAAGACACAAACATATTTTTTTTTTGAGATTTCACAGGCTTTAGCAGTGACAGATGTTTTTATTATTATTGTTGCTTTTTAAGAGTGTCGTGGGCTGGTTCTCCATACAACCACACGTCAAAAAAAACAGGCCACAACTTACAAAGTAAAGTGCCGTCATGTAAAATAACTGCAGAAAAATAAAGTCTAAAAAAAAATCCCAAAGTGATGATAAGTGAAGCAGAGTCGGAGCTGCCGTGTGATCTCTGTGCAGCAGCTGTCGGCGTGTGACAGTCCGCGACTCTGAGCCTCAGACACATTTTGTTGTTTGGATCCAAAAACAGTCTGAGGTTCAGCCTCACCAGCCTGTCACCGTCCGCAGCCTCGCTCACTACGACGGCACAGTCCAGCTCAACGCACCACACGGCACTATATCACTGCTGCGGCGAGGAACTGTTTGGTCGGCATCCATTTTGAAGTGTCTGTGAGGCGCGGTGGGGGTGGGGGTGGGGGGGCTGCACCCTAAAATAGCCCCCCCGACAGAGAAATGACAGGACAGGTGGAGCGAGGTTACCACTGGCCTTGGAATAACAGAGTGCTGCCATAAACCAACAGATTAGCTAACCCTTCGCTGGCCTCCCCTCCGAGACGGCGAACCCTCGTTCCACAAACCCGCCGTTAGTCATTCCAAGTCTGACCTCGACCGAGCGCAGGACACAGGAAGAGGGCAGGGAGAACACGCACAACGCACACACACACACACACACACACACGACACATGACACGAGAAGAAACTGAGCTGCAAAAACACAACAAAGGTTTTTGGTTAAGGAGTTCTGCTCCGGTCACTCAGTGTCAATAACCACATTTTAAATTTACAGCTCAAATGTGAGCATTTCATGCTTTAAGTCACATTTTTTTAGCTCAAAAAAAAAAAAAAAAAAAAAAGCAACAAGGAAGTTTGGACATGATCATTAAATGGTTATTTAAAAAAGAATCATCAGTGACAGCCTACACGTCATGTAAAGATGTAAACTTGGTCACACATTCAGGTTGTTTCTACTGTAATTTGATTTTTTTTTAGTTATTTTCTTTATTGCATCTTTTTTTTGTCTTCATATTCTGTTTTTTTAAAAAGTCGTTAAACCTGATGATTTTCGAAATTTTTACTCATTTCAATCATTCTTAACTGACTTGTAAAGTAAAGGGATAGTTCAGGTTTTGTGAACTCAGGTAAAAAAAACAAAACAAAAAAAAAGTCTGCAATATGTTTGCTATATAATAAGAATATGTTCACGTCTTTATCTCACTGTTTGACAGACTTTTCCAACAGGAAAGTGAAGTTTGTAAACCACTTACTCTCCCACACCAAAGTCCATAGAGAAAATCGGTGATTTTAGCTCACAGGGACACAGGAGCTGCTGGTCTACTGCTGCCTCGTGTGGTCACTTTGTGTCACTGAGGGAAATCTGAATGAAGGATTTCAAACTCCGAAGTCACAAAATAACACTTTTGAATTTACTGACGGAGGCAGCAGTGGATCAACAACTCCTGTGCGCTGTGATGTTAAAATCACAGATTTTCTCTATGGACTTTGGCGAGCAGTATACAAACTTCATTTTTCTGTTGGAAAAGTCGAACAGCCAGATAAATAAGGAAACATATTCTTCAGATATTGTAGACTCAACCTTGACTTCATGATGAAATGTTCTTAAAAGAAAAAACTTTATTAAAAACAAAGGAACTCCGTTAAAGTTAAACACAGAAACGTGGCAAAGATTCTTTACAAAGTGAGTCACAGTAACAACTTAAATAATAAGTAAGAAAACATGATGAACTGTGCTTTAAGCAACGTACAGTAATGTAACACACACACGCACAGGAATGTCCTCTGGCAGCTGCAGCAAACACATCATTCATCTGGCTGAAGACGTTCCGTGCTGTAACTCTGAAGCTTCCTGCACTTGTGCCTTAACTATTCGATTCTTTTATCCCTGAAATGTTTAACGTTTCCTCTGTTTGTGGCTGTTGGCGCCCGCGGCCTTCTTTGCGATGTTTGTTTAACGCGACATGGAGCGCTCCCGTGTTTTCACACATTGTGAAAGTATTAAATGATGTTTGTCATCACTGCCTAACTATCGCAGGTCTTTATGGCCCACTCGCTCTCCCCTCTCTGTGTTATTAAGTGCGTCTCTGTGCCTGACTCTGCCTCAGGCTGCTGCTGTCAGTGCCGTTACTGAAATATGAGGCATTTGTTTTACTAAAAAATCCACTCAGCTTCTGTTGCACCCGCTGAACCCTGATCTGTTTTTGAATATCAGAGGTGGCACAAGCATCCGAATCCTAAAATAAAACACGCAGTGAAATGTCCATGTTTAAGGGAGAACTGGAAAGGAACAAAGGAAGGAAGGGGTAAACAGAGGGCACAAGGAAGGAAGGAAGGAAGTAAGTATAGGAGGGTAAAAGAAAGAACTAAGGGAAAAAATAGAAATTTTGACTGCCCTGCCTGTGCCTCCTGATCCTGCAACCTGCGTTAGACACGCTCACCTAATGTACTTCTGCTCAAGTCTATTATAGTTCAAGAACATGTTTGCCACTTTGTTTCGCCGTCACACCAACTTTTTTTTTAACAGGAAACTGAAGTTTTTGTCAACCACTCACTCTCCCACACCAAATTCCATAGAGAAAATGATCAATTTTTGTTGTTGATCCACTGCTGCCTCCACCACAGAGTCATAATTTGTTGTTTTATGTCTTCGGTATTTAAAGTCCTTTGTTTTGATATACTGAAGCGACACAAATTGACCACACGAGGCAGCAGTAGACCAGCAGCTCCCGTGTCCCCACGAGCTAAAATCACAGATTTTTCTCTGTGAAGAGAATAAGCAACTGACAACTCGACAAAATGGCTTTCAAACAATGGCAGATGCAGTCTGAGGCCACCATTAGATTTGTTGTTTTAGCAATGCTATAATGACCATACTGTACAATTATTTCTCCATCACATCCTGAAAATATGGAGAAACACATATGCAGTTTGAAAATAACATCTTTTTCAACAAAAATGCTTCTATAATATCAAATATTGAGTGTGAGCTACATTTCCACTTGAACAATAACACAACCATGGCTCTTTAAAACCTGGAATGGAACCCTAATGTTATTGGTCAAACCTGTGTTTCTCCTACTATTTCATGCCAACAAATAGCTGCTGTGAAAAAGGTCTATTATACCTGGTTTACTCCAGACATGTTGGAGCATTACATACACATGTTGCACAAGTTCAACTCACTGACAGGTTGATCATATAGTAGAAGACTGACTTTTAGTCACATCTTTTCCATCTGAACGCCAACGATCACAAAAGTGACATAAAAACAACAAAGATGGTGGTGGACTAAGACTTATGCACAGGACTGTACATTTCTAAGATATCATAGCCTCCAGCCATCATAGATTTTTTTTAGGTGAGACTTTTATCGAGTGGCTTAAAACAGTTTTTTCCTCGTGCCCCTCGCTGGAAGTCATTTATTTTACCGAGCATACAGTATGCCTGTCTCAGCACAGGCAGCATGCAGGGCTCAGTTACCCATATATAAAATGCTGATAATGTGTCACAACCTCGTGCAGTCACGATCCTGAATGATCCCTCGAGCTTAAAGCAATGAGAGCGCTAGGAAATTGGGTGGAGAGAAGACGTAAACCAGGAATAATGAAAGAAATCAACAACTTTTATTCCTCCCGGGTGAACGGTGCATGTCCCCGTTAGACTACAAAGACGAACTCACTGTGTGTGTGTGTTGCAGGTGTAACTACGGCTGGCAGGGACCGTTCTGTGACGAGTGCCTCCCGTACCCCGGCTGTGTCCACGGCACCTGCACCGAGCCGTGGCAGTGTTCCTGCGAGAAGAACTGGGGAGGGCTGCTCTGTGACAAAGGTCTGACATCACATCTATTCATTTAAAACGTGTTTTTATGAAGTCATAAAAGCTAATATTAAAATGATGAATCTTTGATTATAGTACTAATCCCATGACGACGGCATGAAAGCGATTTTCTCTGCGCTTTTAAAGGGTCATAAGAGATTTTTATTGTTGGTTTCGACTTCCGGAATGTGGTTTTTCCTAGGTTTTATGATGTCCTTGGTTTCAATTCTTTACATCTGAGGAAACAAATATTATATAATCCCCTTTTTAATGGCCTAGCGGACAACAAGCACCAGAGGAAGGGCAAAATAGAGTTGGAACATTAGTCTTCAGGCTACTGTTAATGATGGAAATGAAGACTTCATGCTTTTATGACTCAAACATATTTGCAGAGTCTGTAACTTGATTATGTTGCAGTATGGAAATCATTTGGAAGCAGTCTGTGTCTGAAAATAAAGCACATTTTTAAAGTCTTCAAAAGAAAAGTACGATTTTCAGCAGCCAGCCACCAAAACATGGAAAGTCACTGGCACAGTGTGGTCCAAGTAAGTCACAGGAGGACAATGTGATTGGTGAAGATGTTGGGAAACGTAGAAATTACGTTTGCTGTAAATAAATGTTCTCATTGTGTTCCATGTGAACCACAATCAGATGGGGTTTTTTTTAGCCTGTAACAACAAGTCATAGTAGACAGTCGCTGTTGTTTTTGTTGTTAAAACTGCACAATCAGGAGCAAGAAGAAGCTTTTCTGGAATTATTTGTTTACAAAAACTATTTTTGATTCAAACTGTGGTCAAATGAGTTCACACAATGTTGATTAAGTGTATTAGCTCCACACAACTCTGTGTGTTTTTCAGTACAGGACATTCCTGCGCTGCACACAGGAAGTAACATTGAGCTAGTTAAGTGAGATGACTGGAAACACACACAAAAAAAAAATAAAACACTCAAAAAACCCAAGATAAACACTTCATGTCCCCGCCCGCCCCTGCTCTGCTGCTGTATACACACAAACGCTCCCTCCTTCAGGTCTGATAGTTCTGCCTGACAGAGCCTGTTTTCAGACGAAGGACGCGGCAAACAGATTTGGTTACACCATTTCTGTTTCTGCAGCTTTAAATGACAAAGTGTGTGCGTTAATGCCGCAGATCTGAACTACTGTGGGACAAACCGACCGTGTAAGAACGGAGGCACGTGCATGAACACGGAACCAGACGAATACAACTGCGCCTGTCCGGACGGATACTCGGGCAAGAACTGTGAGATAGGTGAGTCTGTGGATGTAAAAATAGGATAAAACCTGAGCAACTCAACTAAACTAACTGATTCATTCTCTTTCATTTTCTCCGTAGCCGAACACGCATGCATCTCCAACCCATGTGCCAACGGAGGGACGTGTCACGAAGTCCCATCAGGCTTTGAGTGTCACTGTCCAGCGGGCTGGTCTGGACCGACCTGTGCTAAAGGTGAGAGGCTCAGAATTAAAACAACTGTGTGTCGTCAGTTTAGTACCTGCTCCGGTCCAGCTGAGCCGACACTAAAACGTGACGTGGACAGACTGCCGGCCACTGATTGGTCAGAGAGCGTCGTCACTGGAAGAGTCACGAGCGCGACGTCCGACACGAGAATCAAAGCGAACGATGGCGAACTGTAGATGAGTTAAAAAGACTTGAAAATCCTGAAAACATGCGTTAATCTGCAACATTTAACAAGGACATTTGTAAAATCTCAATGTCTGTCTGGTGTATTTAGCTAACATCTACTGAAGTTAGCGTGCTAACCAGCTAGCTCTGGCTTAGTCGACCCATCTCACAAGAGAAGAGGGCGTTTCATTGAAGCCTAATGAATGAATCTCCAACCATTTCAATGTAAACAATCCAATCTTGTGTGCTGTGTGCAAACTCCAAACACAAGAAGAAGAACGACGTCTTTTTGGGTACATGACATCATCGCTTTCCCAAAGTCGCGTATCTGTTGCAAACACGGAAACTTTGACATTTATTCAATCTGCCACCATTTTCCAAAATATAATTCCATAATATAAAATAGCATTTTTAACTCCCAAAGCAGCATTTACACGATAAATTATTGGTACAAGCTCTTTCACGCAGCATCGTAACGTGAGCGAGATCTACCATGTGAACTGTGAAAGACATTTTTATTGTGTTTACTGTAATTAAACACTGTAAATGTCACCGGTTCTGCCTCCTTTAACCACAGGCGCCTCTGACGTTCACGTCGTGGTGGTTCTCGTGTGTGTATGTTGATCTTTTTGAGACGTAATAACTCTCAGCGTTTGCTCAGCATTTTAATGTTGACCGCGTTAATATTTCAGACACGGACGAATGTGCCTCCAGCCCGTGCGCTCAGGGCGGCACCTGCATCGACATGGACAACGGCTTCAAGTGTCTCTGTCCCCCACAGTGGACGGGGAAGACCTGCCAGATCGGTACGTCTGTAAATCTAACTTAACTGTCAGTTAAGGTAAAGGCACTAAGTCATTGGAAAATCTCCCCATTTACTGACCGATGAACATCACGAGTGAGCGTTGGTTTTGGTTTTGGTACATTTGTGCTTTTTCAAATGTAAACAAAAGTCATGTGTGCGAGAAAACTGTTCATTGGTTGGTGGAATATTTGAACTTTTGTGGGTAAAATCTCTTCATCTTTGAGCGTCAGCAGGTTACACTCATGCTGCTCTCGATCGGGATCAGACGATAACATACTCAGTATCGGTATTGGTCTTAAAAATGCCAAAATTCACCGTAAAATACACTAAATATGATGTAAATGCTTCACTAAACACACTTTAAAGACAGATGTCGCTCACCGTCTTCTTGGAACATGTGATTTTTAAAAGAAGTAAAAGAATAAGTAAAATGTTTTTATCAGACTGAGACTGTGATATTGAGATTGGGGTATTGGTATCATATTGAACAGGAAAAAGTAACATGTTTTCATCTTTAATTGTTGACATGGACAAAACCTTTGTGAATGTACATGGTTAAGAAATTCACTTTACTAAGATGTGTTTTTAGCTTCTGTAAAAATCAGTTTTTACGGGTATTTTGGATCATCTCTGAGACAATTTTATAAAATATTGCAAAATACTGTGTATAATACTAAAAGGGTTTCCCCAAATTAAATTTAAGACCTTTTACAACCTTTTTTGAAGTTTCTTTCTTGAAGTTTCTGTTTTTAACTTGATTTTAATCAAGATGAGGTGTTTTATATGCAAAACCGTCTTTGCTTACCTGGAAAGCAACATCTTGTATATGCGTAGTAGGAAATGGCGGTGGTTGTACGTGCTACGGAAGCCTCACTGGCCACATTCAACTGAGACTTTTATCCATTTTGCCGCCGTCATGTGAATTTCATGTGTTGCATGTTGGATGAAGATTTTGCAGTGATTTAATGTAAGTTGTCGTGTTTGTACCACGGTCTCCAAACTCACCACAGAGTGACAGTGTTTGTTGAACCTGTCGTATTCCTGCAGGTGTTTTCACTTATTCCAAATGTGTGTGTGCGTGTGTGTTTATGTGTGTTTATGTGTACGCATGCACAGCGTTAATATTCGCCCGGTTCCATCTGCAACTCGAGCCAGGTGACTTGAGTAAGACTAAAAATAACCTCCCGCTCGGCAACTGCTGGTCTGGGGACCACATTTACTCGGCCGGGGGGTTTAACTGCGGCTCCAGACTGGGCGTGACGCGGGGGGTGGGGGGGGGTTGAGTGTGTACGCTACAGTAGCGGAGCCGAGTCCTCACACCCTCCACCACTTTAGCCGGGAAACATTTTATAACCTGTAAACATGCGTGCGTGCGTGCGTGCGGCTGGAGTTGCAGATTGAGTGGATTAATACCTGCAAGAGAGAGAGAGAGTGAGAGTGAGAGCGGGATGAGGAGGGAAAGAGGGAGGGCGGGGTTTTTGGGAAAGGGTTTAGGGTGTTTAATTTCATCAGGCCAACAGGTGCCGCTTACCTCCCGGGAGTAGCATTAATTCACTGTGTGGGTTTATAGTGAGGGAGGCGGGTGTGGCCAGCGCCGCCTCTGAAACTGACCACTTGGAATGCCGCAGGTTGGCCTTTGGGGAATGCAACAGAGACGTTAACCCCCGGGGATGGGGACAGGACGGGGACGGGGGGGGGGGGACAGAGCGCTGCGGCGATGGAGAGCTGTGGAAGAAGAAATCAAACCCTTTTAGACGTGAACTTTGACCTGTAAATGCTCTGGCAATCGTACATGTTTAAAAATCGTCATTAAAGTCACCGACTGGATGGAACCATTAACGTAACAGAATCCAGTCACATTCACAGACGGCGCAGGCACGAGTTACAGTAGGTTTGCATGTCGGAGACATTAGGAGATGGATTTCTAATCCAATATACCATGAAAGGGCCCAATTCAGTTTTTACAAATTAGGCAAATAGAATTAATCTAAGTTCATTTTCCCATTTCTTTGCTGCCAAAATGTTTTGTTTAGCAAAGTTACAAAGGTCAGAGCACCTGAAACAGCCTTATTTTTCCCCCATAAGTGGAGAAATGACTACAAAGGATACAAACTGCAAAGATGGACAGTTTTAGCAGATTTATCTCAATATTGGTACTGAAAATCAAAATCACTAATTGAAATGACACAATTAGCAAAGGCTTTAATTAATTATGAATGTAGGACATCCGAACCAGGATTTATCCCTAAAATGTTACCGCTAAAATAATTAAAGTTCTCAACCTTGCATTAGATTATATTCATATTTTTATAGTACTTCATATTCTAAATCTATAATGCACTCAATATTCAAGCTTCACTTAAAATTCTATCTCATATCAAATCGTACTTGCAGTTTCCCAAAGTGTCTCTATACCCAACTCACATTACTTTAATGTTTGCAGTTGATAAGGAATCTCCTAGTTTCCCAAACTCTGGGTCCAGACCCACAGATGGGCCATGAAACATTTCTTTGAGGTCCCAACCCAATTGTAAAACTTTTAGTTAAAACTTTTAGTTAAAACTAATGTGTATATGTTTGCATGAAATGACGTTTACCCATTCAAAATGACTGGGTTTTATAAATATGTAATTCAGTCACTACATTTTGCACAAATTTGCTCTTGTCACGATTTATAATGTCATGATAGTTTTCCATCTTGACAAAGTGGGTCACCACATAGAGAGTTTGGGAAACATTGCCCTAGATAAGGACTAGATGGACCAATCACAGTGAAGCAAAGACATAAAAGAGAGCAGCAGTGAGCGTTCCGAGACAAATAATGGACGTTACAGCATTTATCTATTAGTATTTTCTAATCAGCTACAGTACTGTGCATAAGTCTGAGGCCACCATTAGATTTGTTGTTTTAGCAATGCTATAATGACCATACTGTACAATTATTTATCGACCACTTTATTGGAACACATCCTGAGAATATGGAGAAACACATATGCAGTTTGAAAATAACAAAACAAAACAACAAAAATGCTTGTATAATATCAAATATTGAGTGTGACCTACATTTCCACTTGAACAATAACACAACCATGGCTCTTTAAAACCTGGAATGGAACCCTAATGTTATTGGTCAAACCTGTGTTTCTCCTACTATTTCATGCCAACAAATAGCTGCTGTGAAAAAGGTCTATTATACCTGGTTTACTCCAGACATGTTGGAGCATTACATACACATGTTGCACAAGTTCAACTCACTGACAGGTTGATCATATAGTAGAAGACTGACTTTTAGTCGCATCTTTTCAATCTGAACGCCAACGATCACAAAAGTGACATAAAAACAACAAAGCTGCTGGTGGACTAAGATTAATGAGGCTAATAACACGCTAATGTGCAAATTTCTACTGTTGGGTTGGACATGGACCAAGAGACAAAACAGAGCAGCAGTGAACGCTCGGAGACAAATAATGGACGCTACAGCATTGAAGTCCTTTCTGGTTTGTTGGTGAACTGTTTCAAACAAACAGCTGGAATTTACCTCCATTTTGACAGACACGTAAGAAACTTCTGATAGCGATCGTAGATCAAAACACATCGGGTTCGACAGCAACTGTCACCCCCGTCATTATGGAACAAGTCTGTAACAGACACATTTGCGTTTAAAAGCCCTGAAGCTGTTTCTGCAGCGGGTGGATGAAGCACGAAGGGCCTTTTTCCCTCCTTCGGGCCTCAGTTTCAGCGAGCGCGGTGGTGCGGCGGGACGTTGGGCGACGGGGCTTCCAGGCGCTCGCACTCATCCTCTCTGTGTCTCTGGTCTCTTCATTTTGCAGACGTTTCTGAGTGCTCGGGGATCAAGCCTTGCCTCAATGCTTACTCTTGCAAAAACTTGATTGGTGGATATCACTGTGCCTGCTTTCGTGGATGGGTGGGCAAGAACTGTGACATCAGTTAGTATCACTCCGGCAAATCCTTAGACCTCAGCCTCTTCCCGTCTGCCTGTTAGCTTCCGTAGCTCAGTGTGTTTTCTCTCTGCTCTTCTCTGTGAAGCAAGCGATTATTTTTATTGCCACACATGTAAGACTTTGTCAGCCTTCCATAAATGACCTCTTAACGCACATTTGACCACGAGGCTGACAAATTTCTGTCATTGGGTTTTTCCCAGAAGAACGTTCTAGCTCCACAGAAAGAGCAGCCGAAGAAACCAACTTTTAGAAAATGCTCTGTGTTGCTGTTGTTGGTGGAAGCAAAGCTGAGCCAGGAGGCTTCAGATCTCTTCCCTCTCCGTTCCTCTTCCGTTCTTCTCTGATGGCTGCCTGTACCTGACACACCTTCCTTAACTCTTCCAGGATGAAACCTTTCCTTTGTTGTTGGGTACTTTGCATGTTCTCACCTCTAAATCTGCTTCTTCTGTTTCTTTTCCTTTGGCATGAATCTGACTTTGCTTTGGACTTTGCTTTTTTTATCAACAACTTTCCCGTTGTGGCTGCATGTTCACACCGCAGCGCCACCGCGTCGCCCTGGTCTCAGGCTGTGATTTAATCAGTGTGATTGATTTCTCATCAGATGTGAACAGCTGCCACGGACAGTGTCAGAACGGAGGAACCTGCAAGGTGAGATGCTGGAAACTGCTTGTGTTTAATATTAATATTATGTGATATGGTTACATGTGTAGCATGACATTCTCCGGGGTTTAATTGTTTTTAACCACAGATTACTTTTCTAATATTTAGAATATCACGTCTAAATCATTGCTTTGGATACTGGAAAGACAAAATTTAACTCCATTATGACCTGCAAGCTATAAATATCACATATATGCTTTAATAATCACAGGCCACAAGAGTAGGGAGGAGCTGATTTGATACTTGTTATCAATATCAATCAAATTATGGTCCAGTTGGCTTGGATATCAGAAAAATTTAAAGTACAATTCTGTAAGATCCATAAAGTGAACATGTCCCTCAAAATGGTTAAATAAAACACAAGTGACTTGTTGTAAAACGTGGGACGAGCTCGTGCAATCATCAGAGTCAGTGAATATCAGAAAAAGGAAATTGTGAAACTGCAGTATCGGACTGATGTTGGAACCGGAAGATACTCAAAGACCTGAAGAGATTATTAGATTATTCTGCTGTCGTGATCAGAATATGAGTCACTGAACAGTGTTTTTTTGAACTGTCTGGTTTTGGCTTGGTGCTAAATAAATGAGCACAATTCTGTTATTACTCAATTAAAAGCTATAAATATTGGTATTTTTACTGTAAATACTTTTGGTTATGATACTGGACAATAGCTAACGTACAGTGAAAGTTTTAGCACTTGCCATCATGAGTTGTAACACCTGAGATCACTTTGTTTTACTTTGACACGTTAAAAGAGGCTGTGAAAACTGTGGATTTTTGACATTTCGCTGACTTCCTCTCCCTGCGCCAGGAGGCGGCCAGAGGCTACCAGTGCGTTTGCCAGCCAGGATTCGTGGGCCGACACTGCGAGGTTCAGAGGAACCGCTGCTCCAGCAGCCCGTGTCGACACGGGGGCCGCTGCCACGCCCTGCTGGACGGATTCATGTGCGAATGCCCTCAGGGCTTCGCTGGCACAACCTGCGAGGTGAGGATGAGATCCAGCAAACAGCGCGATGCTGCTGCAACAAATTCGCATCCTTATTGGTTTTTTTTTTTCCCCCTGAAGGTGCAGAACGACCCGTGCAGCCCGAGCCCATGTCACAACAAGGCCCAGTGCCACGGCCTGAAGGGCGACTTCTACTGCAGCTGCCCGGACGACTACGAGGGCAAAACCTGTTCAGAGCTCAAAGATCACTGCAAGACCAACCAGTGTGAAGGTAAACACAGCGACGGGACATCAGCACACGTGGAAGGTGAATATTTCACCTCTTGTGCTTCTGCTAATGATCTCCGTTTTCTTTCGTTTCATGTGCCTCAAAGTGATTGACAGTTGTACAGTTGCCGTGGCAACCAACGACACCCAAATGCGGGTGCGGCACATCTCGTCCAATGTGTGTGGTCCCCACGGTCGCTGCATCAGTCTGCCTGCTGGGAACTTCAGCTGCTCCTGTGAGCCTGGATTCACTGGCACCTACTGCCACGAGAGTGAGTCATTATTAGCTTCACTCTCACACTCGCACACTCGCACACTCTCACACTCTCACACACACAGACTATATTTAGCATCAGTTACCAACCCTGGGAACCACATCGTACTTGCGGTAATACAGACTCACTAATCTTTCCTGTCTTAATTTAGTTTATAGTGGACTGGAAACAAACACAAAGAGGGAAACACAGACGAGAACATGAGCACGACAACAAAAATAACCCCGAAATGTTCACGTCGGATTATTGACATAAAGAAATCAACATGTCTGTATTAAAAAAAAAAAAAAAACTAAGTGCAGAAAAATAGTTTTTTTTCACACGCTATTATGTTTGAAAAGTTGAGATTCTACAAAGCGACACACCAAGAACTAACAAGAAAAACTGAAAAATAACTTTTTAATAGCTTTGTTTTGTTCCTCTATGTTAAATCTCAAGATGCTGAATAAATAATAAATAAATATCCGTCGCGACTCTGTCCGCAGATATTAACGACTGTGCGTCGTCCCCCTGTAAGAACGGAGGAACCTGCATCGATGGGATCAACTCCTTCCAGTGTTTTTGTCCAGACGGCTGGGAGGGAAGTCTGTGTGATGTCGGTGAGTGGAGCAGTGTTTGGGGGGCGGAGCCTCACATCTGTATCTCAAAACTTTTGAAAAGTTTTAAAAACGTGAAGCATATGTTTGGAGAAAGAAATGTGGAAACCTAACAGTCAGGTTCACTGGTGAGTGTGCACTTTTGCAGATGACACTGTCGTTTATGTACCAGTCGTACAATAATTGTTTAAAGAGATAAAGAATATGTTTATGGTTCAAGCCAAATACTTGCCAGCCCTGGCAGATGTATCAGAGTAGTTTGACCTGACTGCTAATTACATTGCACCACAAGCAGCACTTAATTTTGGGACAGTTCTAGTCTAAATTTGGCTTTTCTGACGTTTCATACACGTAGTTTTATGTCACCAGGTGGTAAAAATCAGCACAGAGTTAATATGCAAAACAATATGTCCGTTCACTGACTCGGTACTGACTTGCTGTGGTTCCAGATGTGAACGAGTGCAACAGGAATCCCTGTCAGAACGGAGGCCAGTGCGTCGACCTGCTCAACGACTTCTACTGCAACTGCGTCGACAGCTGGAAGGGGAAGACCTGCCACTCACGTACGTTTTAAAAGACTAGGAAGACGTCGGCGTATTTTTCGTATATTTTATTTTATTTTTTATTTGCGAATTTTATTTGTAAGGTGTGTACATGTACAGTTGTTAACATAAATGTTTCCATTGAATGCACTCATTTAAATCCGCAGGCCCCCGGCAGGGCACGACAAAACCATCAGCAGACACACGACAACATTCAACACACAGACAATACAAACAATGCAATACATGGACAGTACAGTACCTAACAAGCCCCCGTGTATGTGGACGTCCCAACGCGTCCCGAGCGTGTCCTCAGGTCTGATCACAGGATCCACGTTCACAGTTGGTTTCGAGGTCACGTACAGTATGTTTACATTCCTGAGCACGAGGCATCAGCTGATGTCGACTGATTTTACTGAAGGTTAAACTCTTGTTTCATGGTGGAGCAGCGTGAGTCGGGTTTTCATTCACTTATGTACAGTCAAACAGAATTGGACGCCTGTTTGTATTTGAATAAAGGGCGAGGGACCGAATCTTTTAAGGCAGTGGTCCCCAACCTTTTTATCACCGCGGACCAGTTAAAGCTTGACAATTTTTACTGCGGCCCGGGGGGGTGTTATAATCATAAACGTGAATCCACTGTGTACTCGTATGCGACTTTATTAGCAGCTTCCTTGTAACACTGAACAACATAACGTGAGTATAAATTCAAAGTCTTTGGTAACATCTTCTCTGCCCCATTTTCACAATTCCACATTTATTTCACTATTATCTAAATATACCTACATTAGAGAGCCGGTCGCCGCATATGACGCAGAACGGGCTAGGTGTGTGGGAATCACCTGTAGCGATAAATCCATATTTCAAATAGGACTCCCGGTATTGCCTGTTAAAAGCTTTGTTTTTCTCAGAAGTCGTAGGCTCTTCTCCTGTCTCTTCACTGAGCCTTTTCCCCTTCTCAAAGAAACTTTCCAAAGTTGTCTGTTTCTTACTCATTTTGCTAGCTTGTGGGATAAATTTTAGAGCTCAAGTGACCAGGATGTAACCGAAAGAATCCGGTCATTTATCAAAATAAAATAATTTTCAAAATAAAAGCCCGTTCATAATCAGATAATAAATAAAAGGGAAATAATTTATTATTTCTAGTGCGGCCCGGTACCAATTGATCTACGGACCGGCACCGGTCCGCGGCCCGGTGGTTGGGGACCACTGATTTCAGGTCAGGTGTGAACACTCAACAGTGTCCACATATGTTAGTACCGGGTCTGAACATGATTCATTGATTAGAAAATCGTGTTGAAACATCTTTGACTTAATCTGTTAATGAGAAACAACAGTTTCACAATTTCACAGTTGGTGTTTTTGTAAATTCATTCTTTTCGCATTAAAAGCCCCAGGATGCTTGTGCAGGTTTATGAAGTCGTGACTGTTTTTGTGAAACTGTGAGAGTAAATCCGTGTTTCTGGACACTTAATCCCATAAAAATTTGTGTCCTATACTGATATCACCAACTTGAGTTACAGGCCGACACAGTCCTTTTAGACCTTTTAAAACTCTGAATTTGTTCCCAACACATTTGTGCTGGACCTTTGTAAGACTTAATTCTCCAGCCGTGTAACAGATATATGTAAACGCTGTTCCTGATTTTTTATATAGGATTGGGGACCGATATCTATACTTGGAATTTTTGACCCTGGTTGAAAATCAACCACATTGGATTTCATGTTAAAGTCTTTAAACAACTTTAAATCTTATTAAACACAGAAATTTGAATTCTTCTTCCTTCGAATCAGTGCCGCTCTTGCCTCTACAGCGCCCCCTCCATACATTTTTATCTTTACCATAACCTCAGGGTAACGGATCCTCCTGAAACCCGTCTTTAAACGTACACTTCAGAGAACAGTGTTGCCTTTATACGACGCCGTGGGTGTCCTCATTTTGTCTCAAACAGAAGAACAAGTGACTCTTAAATCATGGAATTTAAACTAAATGACTCATAACATGTTTTATTTGGTTTGGCATCAGAAACCAAATACATCAGAGCAGCAAAATGACAATCCAGCTGATGCCGTGACGTTTTCATAAGTGGCTTCTTTGTCTTCGTTTTCTTTATCATGTCAGGTTCTTATCTATTTCTTTATTTTTACCTCAGCTTGGTGATCTTCTCTGTGACTCACAATGTTTACCAGGCGTGTTTGTTCTTGAAGTAATCGCGCAGTCAAATCTCTGACTTTCTTTCTTTTTCTTTTTTTTTTCCCATGATGCCTCGGTCCAGGCGAGAGCCAGTGCGACTCCACCACCTGCAGCAACGGAGGGACGTGCTACGACCACGGAGACTCGTTCCTGTGCAGCTGCCCGTCGGGCTGGGGCGGCAGCACCTGCAACACAGGTCGGTCCCACGGAAACTGTCATGTGACACAGACGAAACCGCCGCGTCGAGAGCAGAACGCGCTCCCGCGACACGGTCGGACGCAAATGAAGAATAAGGTGTGTTTGTGTTTTTCGTAGCCCAGAACAGCTCGTGTGACTCGGGCCCGTGTGAGAACGGAGGGACGTGCGTCGGCGGCGGAGACGCCTTCACCTGCATCTGCAGGGACGGATGGGAAGGAGCCACGTGTGCACAGAGTACGACGCTGCACCATCACCTCCAACCGACACCCTTTCCTCATTATTTTGTCAAGGATCTTTATTTCACCCTTACATTTCAAAATAAAAGTCCAGTTTTGCGTCGCTAAACAAGTCCGGTTTGATTCGAAACTAACTTAAAGTAGCATTTTCAAATGAAAGTTTTCTAAGTTTAAGCCAAGTTTTTCAGTCGATTCTTGTCAAATCCTTCGCTTTATCTGTTTATGTGTTGATTTTTTTTTTGTCATCACTGCAGCACACTTATTTATCATTACAGTTTTTGTGTAGCATTTTATAGTAGTAATACTAGATTTAGCTTTTTTGGTTATAACTTTATTATAACCTTTTATTTAACCAGCAGTATTATCAGTCAGGGCACTCAAGCATACAGCAAACAAAATAAATAAAACATAATAAAATATTCATGCTTATAATATACAGAGTGCAATCTAAACATAAATCAGAAAATTATTCATTTAAAAATATTTTAAAAGTGTCCAAGGAGATCAAATTTTTCAGTAGAAAATTAAAAAAAAATAGAAATTTGTTAAATTAAACTCAACAACTCGGCCAAAATTCGCAGTTTCACAAGACGAAGGATAACTGTACTGATTTGTCTTTAAATTAAATAATTGTCATGATACGTGATGTTAAAGAGACTAAATTATATCCCCTAACTTATATTTTACACATTTTGACAATTATAACTCCAGTATGTAAATAAATGTTACAGGTTGGAAATGACTGAAGATAAAATGATTAATCTGTGACATAATTAAAATAAAGTACAGTTTCAGTGTAAATAAATCTGATTTTGTTTGTGAAACAGCAGGAAGATGTTAATCAGGGAACTATTTTTAACTTATTTTTGTTACTGATCAGTCAAATGTCTCTCTCTTGCAGATGTCGATGACTGTAATCCACATCCCTGGTAAGATTAAGATTATTCTTATTATTATTCAGTTTTTTACAGTATTCAGTGACTCGGGATAAATGAAGCTGATAACATTAGTTGATTTTAAAATGTGTAGACGTTTTTGCAGTGAGGTTTTAGGTTCAAAAATCTCTTTAAACTCATTTAAACCTTAAAGCTCAGTTAGCTCTTGGCTCCGCCCCCTAATCTGGATCCACACCATAATGTAACCACTTTCTTACTTATTATTAAAACCTATTTGTTTCTTCTTCTACAAACTTGCACAAGGTTTCCACAAAAGTGTGTTCAATATTGATTATTATTGTATTGACAGACCTCAGCTCTTATAAGTTAAACCAGACTTTACTTTCATTTCTGTGCTGTTTGGATAAGAAACATCATCTTTTTAAGAATTCCTCTCTCAGAAAATGTCCATCTTTGTTTCCCAAACCTGGAAATGACGATGTTCTCAAATGAAACCAGTAAATATTCACATCTAAGAAGCGGAGAAATCACAAAACTTATCACAATAGTGGATGATTAATTGAATAATTGAGTTACTGTTGCAGCTCTAGAATGAAACACAGTGAAAGTAGAAAAGGAAGGAAGGAAGGAAGGAAGGAAGGAAGGAAGGAGGCTGATCAGAGAGGAGACTCTGGACAAAAGTGTCCTCCCTCTTCCTCCCCCTTCCTCTTCCTCACCCTCCTCGACAATGACTGACAGGTGGATTAGTGGTGGTTTTGGTTGAGGAGGAGGAGGAGGGTGAAGATACTCTCACGATTCACCGGCCTCGACCTGGGGGAGGCTCTGTGTGTGTGTGTGTGTGTGTGTGTGTGTGTGTGTGTGTGTGTGTGTGTGTGTGTGTGTGTGTGTGTGTGTTCTTGTACTTGCTGCAGAGTGAGGACCAAAAATTGTATAAACACCTACAACGTGAGGACATTTGACAAAGTGAGGACATTTGACAACGTGAGGACATTTGACAACGTGAGGACATTTGACAAAGTGAGGACATTTGACAACGTGAGGACATTTGACAAAGTGAGGACATTTGACAAAGTGAGGACATTTGACAAAGTGAGGACATTTGACAACGTGAGGACATTTGACAAAGTGAGGACATTTTGGCTGGTCCTCACTTTTTTCACGACTTAAAATGGCTTTTTCAGGGTTAAGACCTGGTTTTAGGGTTAGAATTGGGTTTAGGTTAAGGTTAGGGTAATGCATTATGTCTATGAGGGTCCTCACTCTGATAGAAGCACAAACATTTGTGTGTGTGTGTGTGTGTGTGTGTGTGTGTGGGTGGTGGGGGCGGGGCTCAGTATGTGGTCAGGCTGGATTTCCATATGAAGTGTGGACATTGATCGGGGATCCGCTTCAGGCTGACGTCCCTCCACAGTTTGTCTGTGACACTGGAGTCTCTCTGCAGATGCAACTAATGACCGTTTTCATTATTCATTAAAACCGCTCCTTAACTTAACCAATCGCCGATCAATACATTGTTTGGTCCATAAAATGGTGGACGGTGAGCATCAATGTTTCCCACTGATCAGTGACAGAACGGTAACAACACAGCTGCAGCGATTAAATGATAACGATATTAACCACTAAATATTTTGATGATCGATTAATAATTTAAACAAGTTTCTCTGATTTTTCAGCATCTAAAATGTTTTCTTTGCACCGTATAATAAAGAACTCGATCAAACGGAATCATTTTTAGTTTGTGGGCAAATCAAGACATTTGAGAGGATCATCATTTCAACATTTTCTGACATTTTGTCAACCATTGTCCATGTCCGATTAATAATGAAATGAAATTATGAAAATAATAATTTATTACAACCCTAAAATCCTCAAATGAATGAATAAATAACAGTTAGGGCTGAAATAATGACTCAATTAATTGTCAACTATATTGATAATTGATTCATTGTTTTGAAGGTTTTTTTTTAAAGAATTACAATAAGTTTGCTGATAATTTTTCAGAAACGTGTCCTGATGTGTGTGAAAACACTTGTCGGCAAATCACCACAAAACTCCCAAAGTATTTTTTCTCAAAACAGAAATGAGGAAACAATAAATAATTTATACAAATTTGTACTTTTTGATTAAGAGAGTGATGTTATAACAGTGTCATTCACATGTTTTCCTCTCATATGAAGTTCTCACATACATATATTTATTCTTTTTTCTTCATCCATGTCGTTCCTTCCTTTCTTGGCAGCTACAATGGCGGCGTCTGCGTCGACGGCGTGAACTGGTTCCGTTGTGAATGCGCCCCAGGATTCGCTGGACCGGACTGCCGCATCAGTGAGTGTCCTGGGAACCAGGGTGTGGGGGTCAGATGTGTCGGAGAGGGGTGGGGGGTCAGAGGTGAAAGGCCGTGGCAGAGGGAGGCGTGAGCCGATTGTTTCGGGGCGACAGATTAGGAAGCCTTTATGGAATCCGGACTTAACCTTTGCCCTCTGTGATGAGCCGAGGTCAGAGCTGAGGCCCGTCTGACGGCTCGGTGCGCTCTCCCGTGGCGTCTGACAGAAAAGACTTTTCACCACCACACTGGTAAAAAATGTGAAGGAAAACCCAGCATACATTCCATCACTTACAGAAAAACCTGAACTCTGGAGAGACACAAGTCTGGATTTAAAGGGATCGAACAGCAACCAAATCTACACCACCTAATAAAATCTTAAGTCTACAATAACTTAAGAACATGTTCACATCTTTATCTCACTGTTAGACAGACTTTTCCAACAGGAAACTGAAGTTTGTAAACCACTCACTCTCCCACACCAAAGTGAGAAAACCAGTGATTTTAGCTCACAGGGACACAGGAGCTGCTGGTCTACTGCTGCCTCGTGTGGTCACTTTGTGCCACTGAGGTAAATCTGAACTTTGAAGTTTTTTAAACACAAAAGCCATAATATAACACAAACTTACCAAATGAGGCATAAGTGGATCCAAAACTCCCATGTGCCATTATGCTAAATCATTGATTTTCTCTATGGACTTTGGTGCAGTTAGAGTAAACAAAGAAACCTCCAGTTTCCAGTCAGAAAGGGCTTTAACAATTTATCACTTAGCAAATGTTGGCTCACATATCTACACCTGCCTAATTCTACAGCATCTTAAGAACTTTTCCAACAGGAAAGTGAAGTTTGTAAACCACTCACTCTCCCACACCAAAGTCCATAGAGAAAATCAGTGATTTTAGCTCACAGGGACACAGGAGCTGCTGGTCTACTGCTGCCTCGTGTGGTCACTTTGTGTCACTGAGGTAAATGTGGAAAAAGTTTTGAAACACTGAAGACACAGTTTAAGACATCTGAACTTACTGACGGAGGCAGCAGTGGATCAACAACTCCTGTGTCCCTGTGATGTAAAATCACTGATTTTCTCTATGGACTTTGGTGTGAGAGAGTGAGTGGTTTACAAACTTGAGTTTCCAGATGGAAAAGTGTGTCTAACAGTGAGATAAAGACGTGGAGCTGTTGTTAGGTCTTTTGTTAAGTGGCTGAAATCACTTTCTTTTCCTCATTTTCTGCCTAAGTGAAAACTACATCCACACTTCAGAACCCCGAACTGTCCCTTTAACCACGAGTGAGGCCTCATGTGTGTGTTCTGTCTCTCTGTCAGACATCGACGAGTGTCAGTCGTCTCCTTGTGCTGAAGGGTCGACCTGCGAGGACGAAATCAACGGCTACCGCTGCGTTTGTCCACCAGGACACGCCGGACCTCGCTGTCAAGAGTGTAAGCAAGACACCTTTAATGTTCACTCTCTGTTTCCCTAAACCACCTTTGTTCAAGTGGAAGTGTATCCAGTTAATGTTACTGGTCGATCCAGGTGCAAAATCTTAACAGTTTATTGAAATTATACATGTATGTGCTGCCCTCTCTGGTCAAACACCAGCAACTGCATTCAAATGTTGCCGTTGGCTTTCGTCTAATCAGCATGAGGCTCGTTGTCCCAGACTCCTCCCCCTTCCTTTGTCGTGACGACTGACAGGTTCGGCTGTCAGATTTCACTTCCAGGCCACGCCCCTTCACTACTCCCCTCCCTCTCAGCCCACGTCTTGGCATTTTTCAAAATCAGGCATTTGGGGCGGAGTTAACTTCAGAACAGAACGTTAAATCGCCCTTTAAATTTAGGCAAGTAAATTCTTTCCTAAATATCGAACCAAAACATCGTTTCTTCTTCAGACAAAACCTTATTTGAATGTTTTGGTTTGAAAACAGTAACAAAAATTTGCCGCCGACTGTTGCTGGCGTCTTAAAACGTCTTTGGTCAGAGACAAAAACCCAGATCTGTTCGCCGCCTCAAGCTAACGATAGTCACGTGGTGATAATGTGGACGTTATCTTTAATCACCACACGAATGTGTGTGAGAGTTTTTTTTTCAGAATAAAGGCTCTGAATTCTGTTTGAAATTGTCGTTTTTTTTGTGTGTGTTTTGCTGCGTTTCGTAATCAGACACTGGAGTTTGGCCCACGGGCCTCCAGTTGCCGAGCGGCACTTTAAATGTTCGGACGCTGGTTTGATTCTGTCTCTCTCTCTCGTTGTCTTTAGTCATCGGACTGGGGAAGTCGTGTCGTCACGCCGGGCTGCAGTTTCCTCACGGCAGCCGTTGGGAGGAGGAGTGTAACACGTGCCAGTGTGTTAACGGACTCGTCCACTGCTCTAAGGTCAGACTCGCCGGACGCCGGACTTCCTGCGAGGATCAGTAAAGAAAAACGTAAAGTAAAAATGAGTGAATCCGTGCTCTTCCAGGTGAGGTGTGGTCGTCGGCCGTGTCTCCTCCCTAAGGCTCCGCCTCCTCCTGCTCCCGCGGACGCCAACCCTCCGTCGTGTCCAGGAGGACACGAGTGTGTGGAGCACCAGTTCCTCACCTGCTTCTCGCCGCCGTGTCACCGGTGGGGGGTGTGTTCGTCGCCGGATCCGCCCACGCCGCTGCACACGCAGTGCGAGCCCAACACCGGTTACCTTGACAACAGCTGCGCTCGCATCACGCTCATCTTCAAGAAGGACAAAGTGCCGCAGGTGAAAACCACTTCCATTTCTTCACCTCCATTTTATGTCAACGGACGTGAAATTAACAAATTCTAATCGACTGAAATATTCAACCTCATATTGTGGCGGCAGGATTAATCGGCAATGCGACCGCATGCAAAATCAATCCATTATTTGTTGGGCTGAAACAATTGGTTGATAAGTATTTTGATAATTGATCATTTTGAGTAATTTTTTTTGATAATTAAAGTACATTTTCAGATTTTTCACCTTCTTAAAAGTGAATATTTTCAAGTTTCTTTGCTCCATATAATAAAATAATAATAATTCAAGTTTTATGAATGACATTTGAAGGACCAAATGATTATTCTATTATTGGGTTTTTTTACAATTTAAACCAGTTTCTTTGATTTTTCAGCTCCATCATTAAAACTGAGTCGTTTTCAAGACATTTGAGAACATTATCATTTCCTGATGAACATTTTTCAAGATTATCTTATATTTTATTGACCGAACAACAAATCTGTTAATCAACAGATTGATTTATCGTTAAAATAATCATTAGTTGCAGCCTTTCTAAACTCTTTCCATTCACAGGAGATAAAAAATGTTTCATTGCTTTTTGACAGATTGGCAGAAGAAAGGTCAGATCGTCACGATTTGAATTTATTTTTGTCACGAAAATAACAATTAAATATTATTACAGTAATTTGAGTGTGATTATTTTTGACCATATCACCAGCTCTAATCGATATTTCAAACATAAACAAGTAAAATTAAACCTTCTACATGTTTTTGCTTTAATGGTTTTTTGAAAAAAGGGTCATGTCTTTCTGTTTTGTGCGGTTTTATTTGGGTTTTGGACAGACAGTTTTAGTGTGAAGTGACATTTAACAGATGTTTCCTTCTATTTCTGGACTTTTTATTTGCAGAAAAATCATAAATGAATGAGAGTAATTGGCCTGAATGACTGAAAACCTGTGGTTTTCGCACAGAACTCGAGAGTTTTTCACACTTTTTATTGTTCTTCAGGCCATAAATGAAATTTAAACAGAGGGAGAGAAAACAGCTGAAGTGGCTCCGGCAGTAAATAAGGGTTCTGTGGCAAACTAGGCTTTAGAATTTATGTTTTAATGAGGAAATTGTTCAAATATGAAGATTTGAGGCATTTTATTTTTTTAAATTCTGGGGCTGTTTGTCAGTGAGTGAGAGAGAGAGAGAGAGACAGCAGCAGTGATGCTCTCTCTCTCTCTCTCTCTCTCTCTCTCTCTGACATGTGAAGTTTTCCCACCGTCGACTGTTTGATAATCGCAGGATTTTTCAGATGTGAACATTGAGACACAGGAAAGTGATCGCAGATGTGTCCACACACACACACTTTTGCACTTCTATCATAGTGAGGACCCTCATAGACATCATACATTCTCTAGCCCCTTAACCTAAACCCAATTCTAACCCTTAAACCAGGTCTTAACCCTGAAAAAGCCCTTTAAAGAAGTGAGGACCAAGTACAAGAACACACACACACACCAGGTTCTGCTGAGTCACCGGTTCTTTTTCACACTCTCCTGACCCAGTTTCCTGTCTTCTTCTTCTTCTTCTTCTTCTTCTTCTTCTTCTTCTTCTTCATCTTCTCCCTCTCCCAGTCCTCCACCTCTCCCACTTCCTCTAATTCATCTCTTCTTTCCTGTTCTTCTTCCACTCTAACTACTCCTCCTCCTACTTCTCCACGTCTTCTTCTCCTTCTTCTTCTAGTCCTCCTCTTCTCCTCTGACTTCTCCTTCTCCTTCTTCTTCTACTCCTCCTCTTCTCCTCTGACCTCTCCTTCTCCTTCTTCTCCTTCTTCTTCTACTCCTCCTCTTCTCCTCTGACTTCTCCTTCTTCTCCTTCTTCTTCTACTCCTCCTCTTCTCCTCTGACTTCTCCTTCTTCTCCTTCTTCTACTCCTCCTGTTCTCCTCTGACTTCTCCTTCTTCTCCTTCTTCTCCTAGTCCTCCTCTTCTCCTCTGACCTCTCCTTCTCCTTCTTCTACTCCTCCTCTTCTCCTCTGACTTCTCCTTCTTCTCCTTCTTCTACTCCTCCTCTTCTCCTCTGACTTCTCCTTCTTCTCCTTCTTCTTCTTCTACTCCTCCTCTTCTCCTTCCACGCCCTCATGTCCTCTGTTGTCTCTCCTTCCTCTTGTCCTCTTCGTCTTCTCATCCTTCCTCACTGTCTCCTCCACATCTTTAAGTTTTTCTTTTACAGTTTTTAGTTACAGGAAAAATAAAAAATCTGAAGCTGCTCCTATTGGCTGTTTCAAAAAAAGGGGGAGGAGTCTTTGTCATGTGTCAAACACAAGTGGTTTTTAAATCTGAATAAAGTTTAGTGAATGAAACTGATTTGAGATCGTTGTTCTGCTGATCAGAATGATTGATCCTCACTCTTCTCTTTCTCGCTGTCTGTCTGTCTGTCTGTCTGCCTGTCTGTCTGTCTGTCTGTCTCTCTCAGGGCACCACAGTGGAGAACATCTGCTCAGAACTCAGGTATCTTCCTGTGACTCAGTCTCTGGCTGAAGAGCGAGCGCTGCTCATCCTCTGTGATCTGTCCTACACCAACAGTGATGCTGTGGAGGTTGCCATGGTGATTAGCACACACACACACACACACAGTTTCAGTCGGGGTCAACATTGTATTGTCGTCCTCTACGGTGGCCTTCACAGATAAAAAAAAAAAAGATGTTTTTCTTTGTTTGCGTAGTTTGGTTTGTCCATGCAGGCTACTGTAGAAACATGTCAGAACAAGATGGTGGCCTCTGTAAAGCAAGGCCCCTACATATAAAAGTCTTAATTCAAAGCTACGGAATTTTATTTAAACTCAATTATATTCTCGAACTGCTTGTGTCTTTAACGTTTGTTTCGTCGGTAACGTTGTCACGTTAATGTTAGCGCAATCACTTTTGTGTTGTTTTTGACGTTTGTGTCGTTGATAATGTTTGCGTTTTCAAGGTTTGCTTTGTCGTTGTTTGCGTTGTTGTTGCTAACCTTTGGGTCACTGTTAACATTTGTGCCGCCGCTAACGGTGATGGAGTTAAATGTTTGTGTTGTTTTTAACATTTGTCTTGTTTACATTTCTGCTGTTGCTAACATTTGTCGTTAACGTTTGTGTTTACAAGATTTGTTTTGTCATTCTCGTTTGTGTTGTTCTTAGTGTTAATGTCATCGTTACCGTTTGTGTTGCTAACGTTTGTCTCGTTAACACGTTAATGTTAATGTTAGCGCGATCACTTTTGTGTTGTTTTTGACGTTTGTGTCGTTGATAATGTTTGCGTTTTCAAGGTTTGCTTCGTCGTTGTTTGCGTTGTTGTTGCTAACCTTTGGGTCACTGTTAACATTTGTGCCGCCGCTAACGGTGATGGAGTTAAATGTTTGTGTTGTTTTTAACATTTGTCTTGTTTACATTTCTGCTGTTGCTAACATTTGTCGTTAACGTTTGTGTTTACAAGATTTGTTTTGTCATTCTCGTTTGTGTTGTTCTTAGCGTTAATGTCATCGTTACCGTTTGTGTTGCTAACGTTTGTCTCGTTAACACGTTAATGTTAATGTTAGCGCGATCACTTTTGTGTTGTTTTTGACGTTTGTGTCGTTGATAATGTTTGCGTTTTCAAGGTTTGCTTCGTCGTTGTTCGCGTTGTTGTTGCTAACCTTTGGGTCACTCTTAACATTTGTGCCGCCGCTAACGGTGATGGAGTTAAATGTTTGTGTTGTTTTTAACATTTGTCTTGTTTACATTTCTGCTGTTGCTAACATTTGTCGTTAACGTTTGTGTTTACAAGATTTGTTTTGTCATTCTCGTTTGTGTTGTTCTTAGCGTTAATGTCATCGTTACCGTTTGTGTTGCTAACGTTTGTCTCGTTAACACGTTAATGTTAATGTTAGTGCGATCACTTTTGTGTTGTTTTTGACGTTTGTGTCGTTGATAATGTTTGCGTTTTCAAGGTTTGCTTTGTCGTTGTTTGCGTTGTTGTTGCTAACGTTTGTGTCACAGTTAACATTTGTGCCACCGCTAACGGTGATGGAGATAATGGTTACATCGTTAAATGTTTTTGTTTACAAGGTTTGTTTTGTCATTCTCGTTTGTGCTGTTCTTAACGTTAATGTCATCGTTACCGTTTGTGTTGCTAACGTTTGTCTCGTTAACATTTGTGACGTGTCACGTTAATGTCAGTGCGATCACTTTTGTGTGGTTTTTGACGTTTGTGTCGTTGATAATGTTTGTGCTTTCATGGTTTTGTCTCCATTATTGTTTGTTTTGTAGTTAACGTTTGTGTCACCGCTGCTGGTTATGTTGTCATAGTTTGTGGTTGTTTTTTTTTCACATTTGCATTGTTCAGTGTCGTTCCTGTTTGTGTCCTTTTTAGTTGCATTTCAGTTGTGCCATCGCTAACAGCTGGGTCGTTTGTGTTGTTTTTTATCGTTGCTGTTATTAACGTTTGTCTCATCGTTCATGTTTATGTCACCGATAACATTTGTGTTCATAAAGAAACAAGGAGGATGAAAGGAAAACAAAGAGGAGTTTGAGGATTTAAACATCTCCTCGTGCCTCCTCTCTTCTACCACCATCTTCCTCCTTTTCTTTCCTCTCTTCCCTCCGTCTTTCTTTCTTTCTTTCTTTCTCTGGGCCACCCAGACTCAGGCTTTTAAGCTGTTAATGGAGGGGATTAGATCTGGTGGCTGTGATGTTTTGAGCAGCAGAAACAGGAAGAGGAGCGGCCGCGAGTCCGACAATCCCCACAACAAGCCTTTCATCAGAAACTTCCCTCCCACTCACTGACGACTCGCTGACGAGTGTGAAAGGGTGAAATCTTTATGATCCGGCGAGTTTCATCGTTCGTCGTCGCCAGAACCGACCGACGCGACGCTCGTGGAGCGAACAACAACGTTTTCTCCACAGTGTCGATTTAAAATGCAGTGAACAGGTTTAAAGGAAAACAGTGGTAATGTTGTAAACATTAACGAATCCCCCAAAACACCAGCAGTGAAGAGAATCTGAAAATCAAGTTTATAAAAGCTGAAACACGAGTACGAACTCCTGCTGTGAGAAACTTCACGCCGATGAAAGTAGTTCCCCAACATCAACTTATATTCTTCAGTTTGACTTAAGTTTGTGGCCAGTTATTGGTTCTGGTCCAATGATTGGTCTAGTTATTGGTTCTGGTCCAGTTTTTGGTTATAGCCAAATGATTAGTTTGATAATGGTCCACTTTTTTAGTCTACTTTTTCAGTTATGGTCCAGTTTGAGACATGGTCCAGGTTTTAGTCCAGGGTCTGATTATAGTCTGTTTTTGTTCTGGTTCTCAATATGGTCCAGTTTTCACTTATTTTCTTAGTCCAGTTATGAGTTATTGTCCAATTAGTGGTCTAGTTTTTGGCTGTTGGTCTAGTTATTGGTTCTTGTCCAGTGATTGGTTCTAGTCCACCAAGTGTTCCAGTTAGTGGTTCTGGTCCAATGATTGGTCTAGTTATTGGTTCAAACTGAGTCTCTCTCTCTCTCTCTCTCTCTCTCTCTCTCTCTCCCCCCCATGTTTCCTCTCTGTCTCTCGGCCATCGAAACAGTAAACACACAGAAAACAAATCACATGAAGTTTTTAAAGTTAACTTTCATGTGATGAACACAGTGGAAACTCTGTCAGTACTGTGTGAGTGTGCGAGTGTGTGTTTGTGTGAGTGTGCGAGTGTGTGTTTGTGTGAGTGTGCGAGTGTGTGTTTGTGTGAGTGTGCGAGTGTGTGTTTGTGTGAGTGTGCGTGTGTGTGAGTGTGTGTGTGTGTGTGTGAAGGAGCCGCTGGTTTTTCCTCCACAGAAGTAAAGAGGCGTGTTAGTCCCGTGTTGCACAGCTGGACTCTTCATCCCCCCCCTCCCCCCCCTCCCCCCTCCTCCCCCCCTCCTCCCCCTCAGAGCCTTATTAGGTGATTAACTCCACCTTCTGTTGTCTCCAGAGGAGGTGGGGGTGTGTTTGCTCCACAGTCTGCCAGATGTTACTGTGAGAATCTCTTTTATTCACACATGAATGTGTGGTTTCCTCTTCTTCTTCTTCTTCTTTTTCTTCTTCTTCTTCTTCTTCTTCTTCTCCTTCTTCTGTTGTGTTGCTGTGTTGCCTGCATCAAAGGTCAAACAGAGACACAACAGAGTGTCTTCAGTGTCTTCACCTGTTCAACACACGTTATCACATTATCACCCACTAGATATGTTTACATGGACACAAGTTATCGTAAAAATGTGTCACGTAAACAGGCCAATCTGAAAACTGTGATGCGATACAGACGACTCATTCCGACACAAATCTTATTCCGATTATATAAACAATCAATCCCATCATGACTTCCTGGTTTGGTGCGATCACGTGTCCGATCCACGTAAAAACCTGACGTATTTCTGTTTTTTTACATTTGTTACGTTTGACTTGTAAACGTTTGTTTTTAATGTTTTTGTTGTCATTAACGTTTGTCGATGTTAACGTTTGTCTCGTTAAAGATTTTGTTGTTTTGAACATTTATGTCGTCGCTAACGATTGTTTTTAATGTTTTTGTTGTCATTAACATTTGTCGATGTTAACGTTTGTCTCGTTAAAGATTTTGTTGTTTTTAACATTTATGTCGTCGTTAACGATTGTTTTTAATGTTTTTGTTGTCATTAACGTTTGTCGATGTTAACGTTTGCCTCGTTAAAGATTTTGTTGTTTTTAACATTTCTGTCGTCGTTAACGTTTGTTTTTCATGTTTTTGTTGTCATTAACGTTTGTCGATGTTAACGTTTGCCTCGTTAAAGATTTTATTGTTTTTAACATTTATGTCGTCGTTAACGATTGTTTTTAATGTTTTTGTTGTCGTTGATTTTGTCTCCTTGTTGACATTTGTTGCTAACGTTGGTGTCTTTGTTAACGTTTGTCTCGTTAACAATGGTTTTTGTTTTGTTGTTTCATAAAAAAAAAGAAAAAAAGCTTTCAAACTTCTCTCCAAAGTTTTAAAGAATTCATAAACAATTTACAGTTTACAAACCGACACTTCCGTCTCAACACGTCTCTCATCTCTTCTCTTTGTCTTCGTGTCTTCAGTCCTTCGAGCAGGACGGGAAGACGAAGGACGGCGACCGCGGTCAGATCCACAACGCCGCCAGCGCCGTCGTCACGGCTCTGTCCAAACGCCACAACAGCACGGTGATGTTGGCTGTGGTGGAGGTCAAAGTGGAGACGGTGGTCAAAGATCCTCCTACTGGTCAGTTCTGTCTCCAGATCCATTTATTCTATATTCAGATTTATTTATTCACATATTTCATGCATTAAAAGCGGAACTTTCCAGAGGGAATATGACAGGAAATACGCATATTTCTCCATCTATTCATTATTATATCCAATATCCATTATTTTCATTATCTGTTCATTGGTTTTGAGGTTAATTAATTAGTTGTTTGTTCCATAAAATGTAAATGAAGTTTTGTCCACAAACTCAACATTATTCATTTAAATGATTTCTTTGTTAATATGGAGCAAAGAAACCAGAAAATATTCACATTTAAACTCAAAATGTAGCTTGTCCACTGTGGGCTACCGTTCAGACATGGTGGTCCAAAATGGCCGCCTCCGTGGAAAAACAACAATTCATACAATCAGGTGATTGAATACTTAAAAAATGAAAACTAAATGTTTCACTGTTTGTTTTGTTTTTTCTGTGATCCAGTGATTCCCAAACTCTGGGTCGGGACCCACAGACGGGTCACGGGAGGTATTTTTTTGGTCCCCAAACAAATTTGATTAAAGTTTTAACCAAACATTTAGACGCCACATTATGGATAAAAATGATAAGATTTCCAGCTAAATTTTCTACGTACCGGACCTTTTAAGCTTCAGTAGAATGCGTGTGACTGACTCCGCCCCTTCCTCCTCCTGCAGGCTACCTGGTGCCAGTGCTGTGCGTCGTCTTCAGCGTCCTGTGGATCTTCTGCATCGTGGTCTGCGTCTGGTGGACGCGCAAGAGGAAGAAAGAGCGCGAGAGAGCGTCCCGCTCCCAGGACAGGACCGTCAACAACCAGCTGGAGGCGCCGCTGCGCAGCAACGCCCTCAAAGACAACCGCGACAAAGACATTCAGTACGAATGCAAGAAACTGATGAGCTCGTCGGAGAGGACGTGCGACGGGGCCGAGGGTGAGGAGGAGGAAGAGGCGGAGGCGGAGTTAGAGCTGGAGGAGGACGAGGAGCGGGCGCTGGGCTCTGGGGACAAGTGTCCGTCCCAGAAATGCTCCGTATCGGGAGCAAAGGACAGAGGCATGATGGGAAAGAGAGGCGTGGTCTGCACGACACGCAGCGCTCCGGTGAAGGCGCCGCACCGGACGGCGTACAGCCCCAAAGACAACCGGTGTAAAAACCTGAACGCCGCCAAACTCAGCGACGACATTAAAGACCACTATGTGTGAGGGAGGCGGGGACACTGCGCTGACCTTTGACCTCTTAAAAAACACACACCCAAGTGAAGATCACAGAGGCTCTCATTTTTCTTTTATTTTTTTTGTGTTCCACCTGATTTAACTTTGTCGTCTGCAGCAGAGAGGCAACAACAACAACAGCAAAAACAACAACAACAGCAAAAACAACAACAACAACAACAAAAACAACAATAACAAAAACAACAGCGAAAACAACAACAGCAAAAACAACAACAACAGCAAAAACAACAACAACACCAAAAACAACAACAAAAACAACAATAACAAAAACAACAGCGAAAACAAAAACAACAACAACAAAAACAACTACAATAACAACAACGACAACAACAGCAACGACAACGATGATGCAGAACACAAACATGGATTTAATGTTTTGGCTTCACAACGACTGACGCTGTTTGTTTTGTTTTTCTGTGATGCAGTGGTTCCCAAACGCTGGGTCGGGACCCACAGATGAGTCACGCGAGATTTTATTTCAGTCCCCAAACAAATTTGCAGAATTTTCCAAACCTTTGAACTAAAATTTTGTTTATACATGCTTTAAAGAACATGTATAAAATGAAGTTTTAATTAAGTTACCAAACATTTCGACGCTACATTATGGACAAATTTGCTCTGGTCATGTTTTTTTTCTTTTTTAACTGTGATTTTGTCCTTTTTTTGTTTTGTTTTGTTTTCTGGACATTTTCCTGAACGACACTGGCAGCTGTTGATGTTGGTGACGGAAGTTTTTTTCCTACACTCTCTTCATATCCTGTCTTTTTATAGAGAACAAAGAAAAAATACTTCAAAAAAACAAGTTTTATATACCAATCTGTTGTTTGAACGCTGGCACTGTATGAAACCTGGCATCGGAAGGTCTTTATTTTTGTTTGTTTACATCCATAAACATCTTTTCCATTTTGTGTAAAAGGTCCTACCCTTTCAAAATAATTGTCACTGCTTCCTGTGAGATCATTTTTTCCAGTATTTGCTTTGGTAGAAAAGTGCCTTCACTCCATTTCTTTTCCTCCTGTTGATTTTAAATGGATATAAAGGGAAAGATTTGTAAAACAGTAAGAACTCTTCACGCAGCAGTAAAAGTTATTGTCGTCGTACGTGTACAAATGTAAATATGAACAAATGGCTGTGTATATTTGAGTTTAGTAAGTTAAGTCATGCTTTGTATCATAGTTATTCTAAAAAAAAAAATAAGATTGTTTTTTTTTGTGGTTGTTTTTGTTTGTTTTTTTGTTTTTTAATGATGTCATTCCGTTCATTAGTGTCTGTTGACACTAAGGTTTTATCGCGACTGTGTCCAGAGTCTGAACGTAAACAGCGTCAGCGTCGTTTGTCTTCATGTGTTGTGATTGTTTGTTGACACAGGCCACGCCCACGCTACTGCGTTTTTGTGTTAATGCAAAAAACGACGAAAAAAAAAAAAAAGTTGTCACATGACCATTTAGGAACATTTAGCCAAGTTTCAGAAAGTAGCACTAACAACGCTGATGACGTTAAAGGCTGTTTTTTTGTTTAGTAGAGCAACGGCAACTTCACGGGACTCGTCAAAAGACAATCGGGAAGCGACTGCATCATCGTTGTTTTCTGCCTGTCCAGACTAAAAATCAATCCCAGAGTCGTCAAACTCAAAAGTATCGTCTTTAGACGCTGGACGACGAGTGTAAACGAAACAGGAGTCGTAGTCAACAACAGACTCAACAACAGAATCTGTGCGTGTGTTTTAACTCTGCAGAGAGGCAGCGGCATCAGTCGTCATGGTTACAGGAACCTCCCCTCCAACACTCCCATTCATTTCATTGGTCCCCAAAAAAAACAGCTAAATACGAAAATAGTGTTTTTTTTAAAAAAGAAAAGTCTTAACTGCGAAACATCTTCCTTCCAAAATTTTTTTACTTATTAAAATTCCTATAAAGGTATAAATTCAAACCTGCTACTTTTAAAAAAACAAAAATACCGTTCATTTCAACAGGTGTGTTTTTTAGTTTATTTATTTAATTTTTTAAAGTTCAGTCCACCTATCACTTTTATTGACTCCATGTTTGTCTTATACGTTGCTCAGAGTTATTGTAAACCAGTGGTTTCCAAACTCTGGGTCGGGGACCCACACATGGGTCGCAGGCGATTTCTTTTCGTCCAAATTTGCAGAATTTTTTTCACCCTTTTAAAGTTCATATTTATGTGTTTATATTTTAAATATGTGCATAAAAGTGACATTTTAATAAACGTACTGACATAATTTTATTGTGATTTGGGTCACGATAGTTTGCCATCTGTAAAAGTGGGAAACTGTTGTAAACACGCTGTTAGCATCGTGTTCAGAAGCAGCGGGGAATCCAAACACAAACAGTGAGTCCTGCTTTAACAATTTAAATATATCCCATATTTTTTAAAAGTCATCAGTACTAGTTAGTATTTTCCTGAACTGTTTCTGTTTCCTCATCAATCTTTTTTTGAAACTTCCAGTGGATCCAGATCCATTTTTTTGTTCCTTCAGGTCTTTGAACGGTTTAACATCGCTTTACATTCCCTCTATCAGACGTAAAGTAGCAGCGCAGAATTCGTAAACACTGAATTTTGAATTTTTTTTTTTGATTTTTGTAACATTCAAGGACTCAGAAACAACAACAACAGGATGTAAATATGGTGCAGATGATGTCATTTTTTCCCCACTTCAGTTAGTTAAAAATGCTTGGTTGTAATTTCTGACTTCAAACCAGCACTGATTAATCTGGTTCACGCTTGTTTGGTCACATTGTAGTAAATTAGTCTTTCTATTCCCCTGTATTCTGGTTAATAAGTCATGGTTTGAGTCTTTTGGCAGCTGAGTGAACAGACAAAGGGTGTGATGTCAATTCACTCGCAGTGGACACATTTTTCCCTCCTGTTTTTCTTTTGGTCCTGTTTCTCCTTGTGTCACTATTGTGGTCTAATGAAGGGAACAAGTCACGTCGTTGTTGATTGTTGCCGACTGTTTGTGTTTGTTAAGAGTCTGTTTCTGCTCCGAGAACACACAGGAAGAGACTAAAACAAAGAAAAACTCAAAGCAAAAGTCAAATGTTAACATCTGATGATCATTGTTTTCATTATTTTCTGTTTTTGTTGCTGATGCAAATCATGGAAAATTCATATTCTGTCAGTAATTTTTTTTTTTTTTACATTGTGTTAGTCCCCAGTGGAGGAGCTGAATGTGCAAAACATTGTAATTATTTTGTACAAAAATTTGGTAAAAGTCTTGGTTTGTTAGTGGATTTATTTTTTTTTGTTTTGTTCCTAGAACAATCCTATTCTATTATTTATTAAAGTATTTTATACCAAAATTCATTTGGGTTTGTCTTTTTTATTGTTAACTCAAACAAAAGTGACATCGTCTTTTTGACAACTGTAGGATTTAGCTGTTAAAAGTCACAACATTTGTAGGAAGCTAATTTTTTTGACTATAGTGGGAGAACCCACTGGAATTACTAGATGTTTAGACGTACTAAATGTCCTAGTAGGACAATGCTGAAACTATGTTGCACCAAATTTCACAAAATTTCATGTTACAGCCCAAGGTGAACAAAAAGTTTGGCCTCAACTCACTTGGAAAAGGAATAAAAGCCATTTTGACTTTGAAAATGACTGTTAATCATACCAACGTAAAAAAAACTTGTCAATGAAAAGTTATTAAAAGGTCTCACAGATTTAAAAAGTCTCTGCCTCGACAATCATCGGCATTCTGATGAATTTCGACCATTCACCACAAAACAGGAAGTGGGCTGAAACTTTGCCGTTCATTGGCCAATTGCCTCGAAACGTCATACGTGACAGAAGGTACTTGCTCTGAACACGCCTACGCACATAAACTTGACTACATCAGCCATTTTGAATTTAGCTGCCATTTCGCCATGAAACAGGAAGTTGCCTGTAACTTTGCTGTATATTGACTGATCTGCTTGAATTTTCACGCGTCACACAAGAGACGCAGCCAGAAAAGATCAGCACATGGAAACTGAGTCAAGATCATAGGGCCACCTGCTGGCCGGACGGTAGCTACGGTAGCCCGCACAATGCTTTAATTTTTATTTTATTTTAGTTTAATTTTATTAAGTCTGGTTTTTAATGGTCCATTTAGAAACACTTTTTTTTACCCACATTTTTACCCTATCTCCAAATGTCTCCAATAACACCAAAAAAAGTGGCTAGATTTTAGTTTTTTTGAAAAACGGTGACTGGAATGGTTTGACGCAGGAGTTTTATGGCACGAAAACGCAACGTCTTATGTGCAATGGGGTAATAATAAGTCATGTGTTGTGTGGACCTTCACTAAAGTCAGTCCCTATAGGAAACTGGTGTTAGTTTACAGGCTGTATTATGGGATGGGTGACCCTGGAGCCATCACTGGCCCTTAATTCCGCCGTCCTTTTTCTCCAAGTAGGTCAGCGCCTGTGTGTGTCCTGCACATACGTGACCCGAGCTCCGCGCCGTCCAGGATTCCAGACACGTTTCCCATTCTTCCCAGAACAACCGCCGGGTTAATGAACCACACGGCCCCGGCGCACAACGTCCCGCCAAGCATTATGGACGTCCACCATCACTGCTGCTGCTGCTGCTGCTGCTGCTGCTGCTGCTGCTGCTGCTGCTGCTGCTGGAGCGGTCACTGTTAATCATTTCCCACAGAGTCATTAAAGCAGCAGATGGATGCACGCAGACGACTCACTGCATTGGCCTGGCGCTAAATGAGGCGGGAGGCAGAGAGACGACTGATTGGCTCGTTAAAGTCCTAAGATGATAAAAATAAATATAGTATACAATATAGATAGATATGTAAAAAAAAATGATTGTGTTACAGCAGCACAGTTTCGGGCACTTAACAACTCTTAAATATAATAAAAAGAAAAATGCAAAAGAAAGTGTATGAAATAAAAACAAAATATAAACTATATAAATTATACAGCTACAGTAAAGTATAGAACTATTACAATAAAGTGTCAAATATAACGGTAAATAAAATATAAAACACAAATATAAAATTCCAGAAACATTTTTGTATTTTACATCTGTACACTCTCATTTTTTTAAATCAGTTTTTTAAATCGTTTTTTTTTTTAAAAAAGGGAACTAAATGAAATGTTTTACTCTTTTAAACATTAGCATTTCCAGCTCACTAGCTTACTAGCTACAGTCGTAACATGCTAGCCATAATTTTAAAGCCAAGAACTAGCATTATAGCTCATTACAAAATGTATTATGGTGACATAGCATTTCCTGCTCACTAGCCATAGTATTAACATGCTAGCCATTAAGCTAAGAACTAGCATATTGTTAATGCACTACAAAATGTATTTGGGTGGGACAGCATTTCTAGCTGACTAGCTTACTAGCGACAGTAGTTATATAATGTTAGCCATCATTTCAAAGCTGAGGACGAGCATATTGTTAGCTGTTAGCTCACTATAAAATGTACTAGGATGAGAAAGTGTTTCCAGCTAAATAGCATGCTAGCAATATTAGCACATTTTAATGTTCATCGTTCACTATAAAGTGGATTTTGTTCACTGTTGTCACCATTTTGTATGAGAGCTGCCATTTTGACCAAACCATATTTGGGAGGCAAAACATATTTATTCACCTACATGCAACTAACTGACCAATAAATGCAATATTTTATGGATTCTTTGATTCTAAACTGAACCATAATTTACTAAATGAGTTGAAACTAGTGTTTGAGACTAAAAACTGTTATATGTTATGAAGAATATACATTTCAGATGCTTCTACACTGACTTTTCCAAAGACATAAATCAATTCTACAGAGTCTCACAATTACTTACTAAATACATTTTTGCAATTTTAATAAATATTTAATTTTTTTAATTTATTTTAGTCCAAAAAAAGGAAAAAGATTCCTTTAAGGTTTGTGACAGAGAGCTTTTTTTTTTAATCATTTGGTCACATGGTATCAGCTCAGCCAATGGGCACTCATCTCTTTTTCAAAGCAACAAAATGGCGGCCGGCCTGGGAATGTTTGTTTGTGGTGAAATGTTCTGTGGAAACTCGGTGAGTCCTGGTTGTTTTTTTAAAAAAAATCTGTTTTGTTTTCAAAGGTTTGACAGTTAAAGCTTGAGTTTGATGCTTAATTTCTGAGCAACATGTTCCTTTTAGACAAACTCTTGTTCTGCTCAATATCTTTGTTCGTCCGACTGAACTTCATCCGGAACTCTTGAGGTGAAAATGTGCAACTTAAACTACAATTTTACACTCAACAAGCTCCGTTTTCACTATTTTAATCCCATTTTTGCTGAATTACTTTACATTTCATGGTCCAGTAACGACACACACTTATGCTGAGTTACAGTTTTAGTCTGAAGTCGGATGGTTTTGAACAGAAATGGCCCACACGCAGCTCTGTGTTAGTACTATTCTAGTTTTATCCACATACATGTTGCTTTACTGTTTATCTAGACAAAATACAGTGTAGAGGGTTTTATTGACTGGTGTTGTTCACAGTGACTAGTTTAAAATACATTTGTTCCTTCCACTTTAAATAGAAGGTGTTATTCACCGACCGCTTTAAATAGACATAGTGTGTCCATTTTAGTTCCAGAGAATTAAAGTAATAATTACCGTTTGACTATTTTATGTTTTCTGTGTTTGTGTGTTAAAATTCTAAATGTTAACAACAGAGTTGTAATTTAATAAATATTAGATTTTTATTCGTTTTGAAAGTGAACTTTGTGCTTGTACCAAAACAAACGGATCTTTAATGGAGACATTTGATTTGCCCAAGATACAAGTTGGTTTTTTTTCCCCCTGACTTCTCAACCTGAACACAGTCAACTGGGAGGAAGTGATGTCAACTCGGAGGTGACATCACTTCCTCTGACTTCCAATTTCCAATGTAAATGGAAGGTACTATTCACCGCCTGCTTGAGTGGGTGGAAAAAGAATTGTTTGTCAATTTTGGTTCCAAAAATGCCAAGAGACAATTACCTGTCAACCATTTTGTGTGCCCACTTTAGTTCCAAAAGACTTTAGGTGATAATTACTGGTGGACTATTTTGTGTTTTCTTTCGCTGCAGATTTGGATTTATTTATTTATGTTAAAAATGTAGGTTATGGCCTAAGAATTGATTAGATTTTGACGCTGACCCAGACCTGGTTCCAGAATTTCTACTTGACTGACACGACCTAGATTTATGCGTGTACATTTGTACTAACTTTGTTTATATCCATAGGGAAAAAATATAAATACCTAAAAAAATATAGGCTGTATGATTCTGTAATTTTATAATCCAGACAAAAGATTAGATAATTAGAATATTTGCTTTTGGAGGTGATCCCAATTCAAATCTGGATTATATATGTATTAGTTATTTATAGAAACTGAGCGGCCTTAGCAGTGTTTTTTTTCTACTTTTGTATGAATTACAGTGGAATAAACCAAAGTAAAAATACATATAATAGCTATATGAAGGTAAATGTAGGAAAATCTAACAATTTAATGCAAAATATTGTAATAAAATGATTGGAAACCTGTTTTTCAGATGTAGATTTTCAGCACAGAGTTAGACTTTGTTGGGTGAGTCCATCACAGATCAGACTACAGGACCTGTCCGGACAACACCAACAGTTTGACGCTCGTCCTCATGGACCACTGACGCCACCGTCGCACAGTCACAGTCTCCGCGGTGATGTGACCCTTTGAACGTTTCGCTTGACGTTTAACTGTTAACGTGTCGTGTCTTCTGTGTCAGGTCAACGTCGACGACTCGCTGTGGCCAATAACCTGCGGACAAGATGCAACGGCCGCCATTCCGCCGTCGCCAGGCGACGTTTCAGGTGAGTGACCAGAGGAAACATGGACGGAAGAATAGCCGCTCCACTGCACGTTCTTACACCTGAAAACCCATTCGTCTGAACATGATGTCCTCCAAAAATCCCTTTGTCCATAAAACTTTGAATCAAGCAGCACTTCAAAACATCAAGACAGCAAATTCATTTGTTCACTTTACGACAAAACACAACGTAATAAAACTCATTAAGTCCTAAGTTAAATTTAAAAACATGATTTAGTCTGGCTTTACTTGTTTCTGCTCACATTCTTGTTTCAGTTAATAATTAAGCTTCCTAGCGTTACCAAGCTGAGCTCCCATAATGCTCTGGGGCGAAGCCGTAAATCTTCACACCGCATTTCAAACCATTCTTGTTGTTGGTGTCCTGAAAGAATGTGGAATCTTCACGGCCGTTTTATTTAAAGGGCATCAACCAGAATATTTGTGGGTTTATGTTTCTGTCAGTCAATGGACTAAGTGATTTCTCTGTAGCCGTTGAAGCGTGAACATTTTTAAAACACTTTTTATATACATATTTTACTCAGTAATTATGTATTTTATTCAGCAATTAGAACTCCAGCAGCAAGAAAGAATAGAAAAGAACAGCATCACACCCCTGAAACAATGAACCCCCCCCCCAAAAGACCCACCCTTAAATATAAATATGTTACATTATAGCAGATGTTATTGTATCATAGTGTATACCATGGTGTCATATTATATTTTGTAGTTGTCAGTTATAGTATAGATAGGTGGCATAAGTAAATAAATAAGGTTAAACTAACAGTAACGCGGCACCAATTAACAGATACATGGATTAAAATAAACATTCTAACATTTTAACTGGAACACGAACGAGTAAAACACGTAACTCCCATTTTAGCCTCACTTCACGGGCTTCCTGTGCACTTTAGAGTTCATTTTAAAATCCTTCTATTTGCTTTTAAATCCTTAAATGGTCTCTGAGGTCAGCTGATCAGCTGCTCCTACAGATTCCTAAATCTAAACGAAGCGAAAAATTATCTTCATGCACCATTTGCACTTTAATGCCACAATATAAGCTATGTGCACTTGAGCTGCTGCTTAGTTTTTTGTTTTTTTTTGTTATTTAACTTTTATATATTTCTATTGTTTCGTTACCTTTGTGTGCGACTGACTGTCCCTTTTAATTTTTATTACTTTGTGTCGGTACAAGAGAGTGCTGTAAAACCGGAGTCAAATTCCTCGTGTGTGAAAACTTACCTGGCCAATAAAAGCTGATTCTGATTCTGATTCTGATCCTGGTTCAGATTCTGATCCTGGTTCAGATTCTGATCCTGATTCAGATTCTGATCCTGATCCTGATTCAGATTCTGATCCTGATCCTGATTCAGATTCTGATCCTGATTCTGATTCAGATTCTGATTCAGATTCAGATTCAGATTCTGAGGGGACAGAGCTTTTTCTGTCGCTGCGTCCAGATTGTGGAACGATATTAGACAGGCCGCTTCTCTGTCTGTTTTTAAAAAGCATCTTAAGACCCATTTTTACTCTTTGGCTTTCAACCCAGTATGAGGCATTGATTTTACCAGTTTTTATTGGTTTTATGTTTGTTTTTGTGTTTATACATAGGTGTGTGTGAGTGAGAGACAGAGAGTACGTGTGAGTATATACTGTATATATTATGCATATGTATGCAGTGTGTATGTAGGTATGTATGTTTCTTATGCATGCACATGCATATGTATGTGTATATGGCACATTTCATCTGCTGCACGGATGTACTGTATATATGTGTACATATATACATATTTTTGCATATTATATTTTGTCTATCTTTTAGTATGTTTCAGTAGTTTATCTTATTCTTCTCTAATGTACAGCACTTTGCCTCAGCTGTTGTTGTTTATAAATAAAGTTGGATTGGATTCAGCGGTACATAGATATTATCTTTATTGTTATACAAATTAACAGATATGTAGATATTAGATATTATTGTACATATATATATATATATATATTTATATTTTTGGAGACCTTTTTAAAGTGTCCTTGAACGGGACATCTGGACAAAACTGAAGCTTGGCCGTTTGTTACTTCCACCAATGAGGTGGCTCCGTCTGTTAGCAACTTCCTGTCGGCATCACGGCGTGATGGGCAGGTGATCATCCAAGTATGTTCCCATTGAATTTTGGTTAGAATCTACCCACTGATGATGTCACAAAATCAAAAGAATAATTTCTCTCGGATTTTGGAATTTGGTATGTGTGTGTGTTACTTCCTGTCGGGAGTTGTTTCTTTAGACAGCAGCGGGACGACAACTTTGACAGGCGGCATATCGTCTTTGCAGAACAGTAATTGGTTTAAACTGAAAGGCTTTAATGGAACAGGAATGTGGAAATTTGAAGAAGCGACTGAAGCGTCTTTGTCTGTTCATTTCACTGTGTTGAAAATAAACCTTCGCTAGAGTCGGGTCATTAAAACCGGGTTATATTGGTCACATTCATAACTTCTCTTCATTCTTTCATTCAACTGTCCACACCGAGCAGCAGACCAAACATAATTAATAATATACAATGCCAAGGAAGCAGAGTCTGTATTCCACTTTATTCTAGTTACCAGAGACAAGCAAATATTAAAACAGGAATTAAAAAAAAAAAGTGCTTTGGGTTAAATAATAATAATAAAAGTGACAATTTCATTGGACAGATTTCTAAAAAGTGAATTGTAAAGAAAATAACTTGGCTGTGGATCCAGGCTAAATAAAGACATTTGCTCAGTGTTTCTGCCGTAAGTGAACATGAAATAAAATCATCTATAACCATGACTTTCCAGGACTTCAGGGGACATTCCATTGACTTCCATTCATTTGACTTCCCACCATAATTACTAATGCCCTAACTCTAACCCTGTCCTTAACCTAACCCTAACCTCAGCCTAACCTTAAAATGGAGTCATTTACGTTATGGGGACTTGATTTTTGTCCCCATAAGGAAGACAAGTCCCCATAATGTGAGTGTGGAGACACATTTAGGTCCCCACAACATGAGGAAGACCAGCTACACACACACACACGCATCAGCACATCAGAGGCAGCGTCAGCCTCACACACTCGAGTGATGAAACACTGACACTGCTGTGTGTGTGTGTGTTCTTGTACTTGTTACAGAGTGAGGACATTTTGTCTGGTCCTCTCTTCTTTAAAAGGCTTTTTTTAGGGTTAAAACCTGGTTTTAGGGTTAGAATTGGGTTTAGATTAGGGTTAGGGAAAGGGGCTAGAGAATGTATTATGTCTATGAGGGTCCTCACTTTGATAGAAGCACAAACGTGTGTGTGTGTGTGTGTGTGTGTAAAAATAAACGCAGCGATTCACTCGACTGACGTCACGTCTTCACTTTTACTCTAAAATTCCTGTCACCTTGTTGTTTTCAAGTGAATTAAACATGAGTTTGCTGAAGCTGATGTGACGTGAAAAAGTCTCACTGCTGGTTTACTGAGTCAGTTATTTTTGACTAAAAGTGGAAAAGAGGCTCTTACAGTTTTCCCTCCCATCTTAAACTGTGTCAGCACATTCGCTCCTTGAATTGGTCCTGCAGAGTCCTTGAAAAGTCCTTGAATCTGATGTCAACCAAGGGTTGGGAACCTGGTACAATGAATCCCAACTATATCGCAGAAAGACGCGTCATATTTCCGATTCTTGTTCAGTCTCATTCAGTGCAGGCAGACACAACGGAAAAACAAACAAATTAATTTGTCCATGTAAAAATGAGAGCTAATAATAAGAATTTTCAAGTTTCTTAAAGTTGCTTTACAATTAAGAATCACACATTAGTAGCTTCTCATAAACCTGTTTATGAAGGTACAGCATATATCATAGGTGAAATTATTACATGTCAATAATTCTCAGCTGATAACTGACATGAAGTTCAAATTACATCTAATAATAATAAGAATAATAATAAGAGGAAGTGAGGGTGAGTCATTCTGCCTTAAGGAGCTGCTAAAAGAATTTAATCTTTTCAGGAATGAGTGGAGTTTGAAGATGATTTGCGAGTTTTTGGGATTAACCTGAGATTCTGGCTTAATATACTGTGTGTGTATATATATATATAAAACAGCAGATCAGTGTTGGTTTTTACAGCCTGTATCAGATGAACACTGATGTGTTAGTGGGATGTGTTGGAGTCAGTCAGATGCTCGTGGTCGAGGGGAAGCTGGTGCCCGGGTGAGGAGACGGGGAGGGAGGGAGGCAGGAATGCTCGGCCGAGCTCCTGACAGACAGCAGGAGAGCCGGATTCCTCCTCGGAGCGACCGCGCCTCGGCCTCTCTGCTGGCGGCGGGCCCTCCGACTCCTCCCAGGGTTAGGGCCGAGTCCACATGTTCAAACGGAGATGAAAGGCCCCCAGTACGAGGGCTGCCTCTGCCAATACCAACCGCCTGCCAAGCGAGCGCTGCTCAGTTAGCGCGCTCACCCAGATGTTCCCAACGCTGCGGACACTCGGCTCCTCGCCTCTCCCTGGGGACGAGGAGGGAGCCGCCGCGTGACCCTTCACATCAAAGTGTGGAGGAGGAGGAGGACGCAAAACAATGAGCACTTTCACACAGAAGGAGTGAGTGTGTAGATGCAGTGAGTCAATGATTTAGGAGGGTCAGGAGTGGGTTGGGCCCGGACAGAAATACTTGTGTCCTGTGGGTTTTTTGATTCAGAGCAGAGGAAAAGGCCAACGCATACTTGAAGGCCACACCTGCTTCCATTTGCTGCGAAAAGCCCCTTTTCCACCTAAATTACCAGGAACTTTTATCAGTGTTAATCTGTGTAGTTTGTGTTTCCCCTGCACCTCAGAGTTCTCGAGTGTTGTTGTTGACGTACAGTCGAAACATGTAACGCGCCGCTGGATCGCTTGATTGTGTTTGTTTCATGTCGGTAAACAAGAATGAGGTCTAGAACGGCGACAGGCGTGTGGAGGAGGGTTGTAAACGTGCTTCAGTGAGATGGTGGGAGTGAAAATCGCTTCAAAATAGTTTTTACTGACATCACTGTGAGCTGCACCCACCAGAGAACAGCAGCAGCAGCAGAAGAGTGTGTGTGTTCTTGTATTTGTGGTCAAGTGAGGACCAAAAATGGGGCCAAAAAGGGCTTTTTCACAGTTAAGACCTGGTGTTAAGGTTAAGGTTAAGGTAAGGGGCTAAGGAATGTATTTTGCCTATGAGGGTCCTCACTTTGATAGAAGCACAAACGTGTGTGTGTGAAACCCATTGTGCTCACAGACAAATGTCTTTTTTTTTTTCTCCCCTCCTCTTCCCAATATGATCTACTCTACACTGACTACCTCTCAAATTCCATATTGACTTTAAAATTTTAGTTTTGACCTTTAGAGCAAATTATGGACAATCTCCACAACATATCTGATCTTTTAACCCCGTACTCTTCTTGTTGGTCACTCAGGTCTTCAGGTCAGAAACATAAAACCCGATACAAAAGCCAAGGTGACCTTTCGTTCCAATGTGTCGCTCCTCGTTTGTGCAGCGTTCTGCTCGTGTCTCTGCGTCTGACTGATTTGGGCGAGCCTTTCAGAAAACAGCTGAAAACACTGTTATTTAGACAAACTTTTAGACGACTTGTGGCTTTTGGTGAGTTTTTACTTACCACAATGTTATGGCTTTATGCTCTTTTGTGTTTGTTAAAGCACTTTGTGATTAAATCTGTGAAAAGTGCTATAGAAATAAAGTTTACTCACTTACTTTTAAGTGTACCATCGCTGCCGTCTGGGACACGTCTCTCTTTCTTTAAAAAGAGATTTTGATCTCAGTGACATGTTTCTCACTCCTTTTCTACCATTTTTTTCCTCCACGTGAGGGTTGCGGCGGGCGCTGGTGCCGAACATAAAGGCAAAAGACGAGGTACATGCTGGACCGGTCCAGACTCTCACAGTGGCCAATTGTCCTAATCCCCTAATCTGCATGTTTTTAGACTGTGGGATAAAACACACAGGGAGAACATGCAAACTCCATGCAAAAAGGCTTTTGTTCTGACCCGGTTGTGAACCCAGGACTAACCACTACACCAACCGTCTGGTGTAGTGAGACATTTCTTACCTGGTTACATACAGGAGATGTGTATATATATATATATATATATGAAACATCTTTGAATTCACGTGATCTCTGCCGTTCGGATCTTGTCCTCTTTGCTATTTAAACCTCTCCCACTTTTAAGGTGAGAAACAATACTTTCCCCCTCAGGGAGCCTTGGGACGCCCTCAGATTTTCAAAAGCCCTACCGCCTTCCGCCCAATCCATTGAGACGGTATAGAAGCTAATAACCCAAACGATTTGTCTGAGAATGTAATTAATTAAGATGCATGCGATGTTGACTCGAGTCAGGCAAAAGTGGATTAGGTGGATTTCATCGGCCTTTTTGAAACGCGGCGAGTTTGATGCGACACGCCTTCACTCTTTAGTCTGATACGTGCACCACCCAAGGCTACACATTTTAGAGACAAGCCTCGACTCAGAGAGGAACGCACCGCCGCATCACCCAGCCTGCACTGCACTTATTCATCACAACAAATGGACTGGATCTGTTTCATGTTAGCGTCCCGCTGTGCACACACACACACACACACAGAGTGAGTGAGGGAATGAGTGAAAGCTGAGGAGATGCTCTCACAGGAAGAAGAAAGTGGAGCTCATTGTGTTACTGCACGACACATTATCTTCCATGTTCTCGCAGCAGAGCTGTGCGTGCTGCACGCTCGGTGTTAATTTAGCAAATGACGTGGGTCGACGGGTTTTACAGTGCAACACAATCTGCCCCCAAGGTGAAGAGGAAACGTTCGGCCGCGCTTCGACGTCGACACTCGCACGTACAGACGCCATCGTTCAAAGCAAGTGTCGCTCACACCAACAAAATGAAGGCTGGTTTTACAGCTCGCACCCAAAAACATGCTTGTTTGAGTCAATATATCCGACGTGCCTGTACAGACATTAGTTATAATACATGCATTTTCAATGTTAACTTAAACATATCAGTTTTAAATGTTAAAAAATGTACTTAAAATTAAAAAAAAAGAACTTAAACCTATTATAAATTTATTTAATTCAATATATAAGTTGTTTGTCATATGTACAGTGAAATAACAGACCACGCATACGAAGAATATGAAAAAAAAACATGCACATAGCATATCATACAAAATATGTTGTATACTTCCAATATGACATATAAAATATTAAAATGCAAATGCATTATTACAGCATAGAATTAATTAAAATGGCAATTTACAGGATCTTTTTCCACACATTTGATTTTAATATCAAAATAGATTTTCAGTAACAATTGGAGCATTTTTTTTGTCAATTTGAGAGGAAATAAAATAGGAATATTTGTTTTAATATATGCATACAAAAATTTAATTATCATTACTGATAGAAATGAATTAAAAGATGCATGCAAGTACTGGTCATTCTAATATTAAAAAAATGAGATATGGGTATATACAGTAAATTAGTGTATTTGAAACAAAGAAACGTACATTTGTCTTTGTTCGGTTACATTTTTAATGACTTCAGAGGACATTCCATTGACTTCCATTCATTTCCTGCAGACTTACTCTAACCTTAACCATAATTACTAGTGTCCTAACCCTAACCCTGACCCTAACCTTAACCTAACCCTAACCTCAGCCTAACTTTAAAACATGTCTTCACCTTAAAATGGAGTCATTTACATTATAGGGACTTGATTTTTGTCCCCATAAGGAAGACAAGTCCCCATAATGTGAGTGTGGAGACACATTTAGGTCCCCACAACATGAGGAAGACCAGCTACACACACACACACACACTGGTTTTACGTTCTTGATGATGGGGACACTCATGGACATAATGCATTCTTTAGTCCTACTCCAACCCTAACCACCACAGCTAAATGCCTAGCCCTAAACCTAATTCTAACAATAACCCTAAAACTGTGCCTTTACCCCAAAAAAGCCCTTTAACCTCATGGGGACCAGACAAAATGTCCCCACTAACCCTAACCCTGACCAGTCCTTGTGATGTGACTGTGTAAACATTTAGGTCCCCGCATCCAAAGGAATACCAGGTACACACACACACGGTGGTAATGTGGGGATGAGCTGGACCTTACATCATGCCATATACACGCTGTGAGGTCGAGCCCCGAGGCGTTTGGGTTGTGGAAGCCCGATGGATGGAGTCACTGTGTCATCAGTCGGCCGGACGTACAACAATGAGGCTTCACGCGTGATTAAATCCCAAATCGTGTCTCATTATGTGAGGACGCGTCAGCGCAGAGAGAACAGTCGAGTTGAGATCTGACCTGAAAATCCCTCTAAACTCACACTGTGACTCTTTGACTCGCTCTGCATCGTTGATATTTGCAAAAACTGCGAGCTTACCCTGCTAGCATATTTTTCGGATTCCCAACCATTCTAAAGCTTCGTTTATTTTTCACAAAAACTGCAAGAATACCCCGCTAGCATTTTTCAGGATTCCCAACCATTCTAAAGCATCTGTGATTTTTGCAAAAACTGCGAGCATACCCCGCTAGCATTTTTCAGGATTCCCAACCATGGTGGGAACCTACGGTGGCCACCACAGACCAGAAAGTATGTTGCTTTGCCTTTGCATTTTGACTGGAAATTTTACCAGCATGACTAACGCCCAATCTATCGAGATTGTTTTTTGTTTTCAAGTTGCTGTAGAAGCGTGGCGTCGCACGATGGCCTCGCCCAAAGTACATCTTCTACTCTATATGTCCTACTTTGGCCAAGAGGAGCTCAATTTCGAGCGGCACCTCGTCGGTCAGTAGCACTGATGATGTTCATTGCTAACCCAGGCCTCGACTGATCCAGTATGTCGGTTCTGTTCACGGTAATCATGCCGCATTACCTTCCTGACGTAACCCTCCCCATTTATCCCTGGGACTTGGCCCCCTAGTGGCTGGGTTGCTTTGCCCAAAGAACATATAACAAGCTCTTCAGTCCCTAATAAACTGTATAAATGACATGAAATAAATCCTGGATGGAACTGAATTTCCTGAATCTAAATGAAATTAAGACAGACATTGTTGAGTAAAACTCAACCTCCCTCACAAAGACTTTAAGAGATCCATGTTTTTATCACGTCAAAACTAGTTTATTGTAACTCTCTTTAAGTGGGTATAGAACAGTTGTCTCTTTGTCGTCTGCAGAAAGCAGCAGCTCTCCTTCTGACCCGAAAGAGAAAGTGTGACCAAATAACAACAGTTTTGTTTTATTGCTTGTTTTAAAACGGGCTACGTCTCCAGACTTCTGCCAGAGTAACCAGCTCCTCAAACTGTTCCTAGAACAAGGTCTAAAAGCAGAGATGATGGAGCCTTTTCATTGGTCACCTTCAGTTTTTCTGTGGAATAGATGACCTTCTCATATAAGAGCAGCTCAGACCCTGGAAATGTTTGGTTTTTGATTAGTTTTACCTGTTTCCGTTGTGTCTGTGCAGCACTTTGGTCGACTAAGGTTGTTTTTAAACGTGGTACATGAATAAAATTGACATTGACTTTATTCCTAAGGCTTTGAAAACCAAAAGATTTTTTTTATTTTGAAGTATATTGAAAAGTGGCTAATGACATTTCTACAAAAGAGTTTTAATAAATAAAGTCTCTTTATCGTTCAGACTCTCCTGGAGGTTTGACTGAACTTTGAACATCAGAACATTCTGATCTGAAGGAAACACAATGTACCAGGTGGTTTTGTCTGTGTAGTCATTTTTAATGCTTGTCTCTTTGTCTCCATCATCTTCGCCGACATTCATCGCGTCCAAACCGTCTCCACGAGTCTCCGGCTCTTTGTCCTCTGTCTCTCCACTTGTCCTGCCTTGGTCCTGCTTTCATCACTGCCCAACCTTCCGTCTCACCCAGAGAAAAGTGCCAGCGTTGTACCAGCCACGTAACTTTAGAGCTCCCTCCTCATAACCAAACATCAGTGAAGGCAGGAATGCTTTCTTGCCCTCACCTCCCTGAGCACATATCACACATACCACTTCATCCCACCTGTCTACTCAGGCTATAAGCTCTTGTTGCAGTGCCATCGCACAGAATGATCAAAAGTTTATCAGCAGTTTTTCTTCTCCTCCTCCTCCTCCTCCTTCTCTTTTTCCCCTTAAGCTCAATGTTATCATAAAAACCTCCTCTGCTTCCCTCAGGATTTTGGAGGAGGTGAATTGGCATTTTAAATCAAACGTGTTAAGATCTGCCTGTTTCTGCGCGCAGTGAAAAACCAAGGAGAGATTTAGCTGCAGAGAAAAATGACCTTATAGCTGCTGTCAGATGGGAACACTATAGCTGCAATTTTGATTATTTTTAGCGTGTTTCTGCTTGATTTTGAAGGATTAATCTTTCGGCCTTGGGTTGAGGAGTTTTTTACGACCCTTGGGCTGATGTGCTTTGAATGCCATGTGCAAGAATCAGCAGATTTATGGCTGTCATTCCAAATCTGCTGTAAAAGTCTTGCTGCTGCAAAGACGGGGAGGATTTTCACCAATTTTAACAGCACATATTTATTAATTTTATGTGAAAATGGAGGACACTAGCTAAACCGTCTTCCTGAGCAAACAAGCACAACACTTAAGCTTCTGGAAAAAAAGAAACAAACGAACACAAAGAAGCGTGTTGAATTTCTTTTCTGGTTGTTCACGATAGATGTGAAAGTTACGAAAAAATCTGCTGACTCACCTGTTCGCTGTTAAATCCCAAGTGAGGCGTTGGAGCAGCACAACAATAAAACTCCACGATTTTTGAAGGAATAGTGCGAAATCCTGTTCAATAGTTCCATTTTTCCCAACGATGGACTGCAATGCTTAAAATCAGCAGATTTTAGTAAAAGATTAGAAGTTTTAAATCGGTATAACATTAAAGCATCCTGTTTATTTTCAGAATATAAAAGCCCATACCATAGTTTCACTGAACTACATCAACAACACTCTTGCAAATCCAGCGTTCTCTTCTCGGTAAAACATCCATTTCTTGCGTTTGCAGTACATATGTAGTTTTTGAATTACTGCGAGAAATCCCCGTCTCTCTTTCCTGCCGTGCCGCACAGCACACGGATCGAGCACACGGATCGAGCACACGCAGCAACAGCGCCACACAGACGCAATACTCATTTGGTGGAATCGCAGGGTGAGATCGAGGCAGTGTCGGCTTCATTTTAGACGTTCGTCGTGGCAGAGCCCGCGAAAAAGAAGCCGAGAAAATCGTTGGAGGAAGCGAGTGTAACCGGGTCAACCCGTGTTAATCAAATGTGTATATAATTACACAACATCTATTACCTGACAAGAAAATGCCTCCAAATCAACTATGTGAAGACTGTGTGTGTAGCTCGGAGCTCCTATGCAAACAAAACGAGGACAAAAGGTATCGACAAACCCGGAAGTTAGCTCAGTTTGTCACAGCATCAAGCTACACACACAGTCTACACATATTTGATTTGGACGCATTTTCTCGTCAGGTAATAACAGATTTTGATTAACATTTGATTAACACAGGTTGACCTGGTTACACGACTGACCGAGCGAGGGTCCCACACACACGGGTAAACATAGGATCCGGCTTTCTTTCAAATGGCGGGTTGAAAAATGGATGGCAACTGTGACATGGACATGGCTCCACGGCTTGCATTAGCCGACTCTCTTACAAATAAATGCACATGGTCAGAGGGAGTCAACGGTCAGTTGAACTGCGTTGTTTCCTGCCTTGGATGTGTGACTTCAGGTCCTGGAAATATAATAAAGGTGGTCTCCCTTTTCCATTGCAGTTACACAGTGCTGTCAGTTTTATTCATAATGACGAAGTTCAAAGCAGAAAAGTTGTCTATTTTAGCCTGAGCAGCAGCTGTGAAGTCGTTGTTCAGCTGCAGGATTTCACATCAGACGTTTCACCACAAACGACCATGTCTGATCACCAGCACATGTTTGTTTCTGTTTGGATTTTCTTCCCTGAAACCTTGAGGCCCAATCCATTTTCATGCGTGATGAGCCTTTTCTTACGCACATGTAACACATACACAAGCGCTCCGTGTTACGATAAACACGAGGTTCGTGACGGTGAGCACGTGAGACGCCGTCTTGTGTCCCGCTGGTGTCCATCTGTGTCACGCCAACACACAACACACACAGTCGTACACATGTTACCAACTGAACTAAAAGGTAAACAGAGCAGAAGCGCAACATAAACAGCACGTACTCAGGTAAAATTAACCCACAGTGAGAGGAAGCACACTCTGTTTGAGTTCTGACACATTTTTTTCTTTCTCTTTAAAAAGCGTTGTGTTTGTAATTCGTGTTGTCTTTTCATGTAGAGCCAAAGACAATTTTCCAAACTGTGAATAGTAAATTTGAACCTAACCTAATTTAACTGAAACTGGAAGTATTGTCAGCGATGAACTCACCATTGCAGCTTTGATGTCTCACTGAAAACATAAGAACACAAGGGGAAAAAAAAGACTAAAATCTGAGTGAGCCTTTGTCTACAATACTTGGACTTTGGTGTGGGACAGTAAGCGCTTTACAATCTTCAGTTTCCTGAGGTTTCACCTACCTGACTTTACATAAGCTTAGTGTGTAATATATTAAGAATATGTTCAAATTTTTAAGTTTGCGGCCCACGGTTGTGTAGTGGTTAGCACTCTTGCCCTTGCAGGTCCCGGGTTCACAACCCGGTTGGAAAAAGGGGCCTTCTGTAAGGAGTTTGCATGTTCTCCCCGTGTGTGTGTGGGATTTGAATGGGTTCTCCACTTTCCTCCCACAGTCCAAAAACATGCAGAAGGTTAATTGGACACTCTAAATTGCCCGTAGGTATGAATGTGAGAGTGAATGGTTGTCTGTCTCTATGTGGCCCTGTGATGGACTGGCGACCTGTCCAGGGTGTCCCCTGCCTCTCGCCCTATGTCAACTGGAGTTAGGCACCAGCGCCCCCCGCGACCCTCAGTGGATAGAGTGGTAGAAAATGAGTGAGAGTGAACTGAAGTTTGTAAACCACTCACTCCACTCAGTCGACTGCTGCCTCCTGTGGTCAGTTTGTGTCACCTATGAGAACCTAGACAAAGTTGTTCAAATACCAAATTTAAAAGTTAACACATCTGTACTTGGTGATGGAGGCAGCAGTGGATCAACAACTCCTGTGTGCTGTGATGTTAAAATCAATAGTTTTCTCTATGGACTTTGGTGTGGGAGAGAGAGAGGTTTACAAAGTGACACTGTTACGTCCCAGCTCGTTAGGGCGCAGTTAGGGTAGCAACATAAAAATTAAGTTTTGAAATGTGTAAATCCCCTGTGTGGACTGGGAGCCGGCTTCTGGACACTTTCCGTTTGGGGTGGAACGCCAGGATGTTCAGTGGCTTCACCAATTTCTGTCCGGTCAACTTGCAATTCCACCCATTCAGTCCAATGGCAGGCGGGGAACCATACAGACTAGTTTGCACATCTAAGTCACTTTATACAGAAACCGCCCCCTAGTGGCCATCGGCCGTAACAGAAACTTGAGTTTTCCAGTCAGAAACGGTTCTTCAGTGACTTCCACTGGTCCAGTTATGTAATTCATTACTGTGACCTGAAACTGGTCTTAACAGTCAGCAGAGCTTGTGTGTGTCCATCAACAAGCTGCTGCTGTCACCAAATTTAAAATGAATACAAATATTAGTGTAATTAAATGGAAAGCACACACAATAATACATCATAGATTTCATGCTGTCAGATTTTAACTGCTATGTTGTATAAATCCTACAGCTCGTAAAGCTGTAATTGTGTTACCGTGCTGCAATTAAAGCTGTGTTTGCATCCAGAGGCATCTTGACTGTGTCACAGTGTTTTTTTAATCTGCGGATGGTAAACACTTTATGAATGTTTTGATGAACCAGACGTCACACACAGCACACAGGCGTTGTTGATCCACTGCTGCCTGCATCACTAAGTTCAAATGTCTTATTTTGTGAAATTCTGTTTGAAATCCTTTGTTCAGATTTAGCTCAGTGACACAAAGTGACCACGCGAGGCAGCAGTAGACCAGCAGCTCCTGTGTCCCTGTGAGCTAAAATCACTGATTTTCTCTATGGACTTTGGTGTGGGAGAGTGAGTGGTTTACAAACTTCACTTTCCTGTTGGAAAAGTCTGTCTAACAGTGAGATAAAAGTTAAACCTGATTCAATAATTCTCAACTTGATTCGATGATTCTCAACTTGATTCAATGATTCTCAACTTGATTCGATGATTTTCAACTTGATTCAATGATTCTCTCTCAACTTGATTCAATGATTCTCAACTTGATTCGATGATTCTCAATCTGATTTAATGATTCTCAACTTGATTCGATGATTCTCAACTTGATTCAATAATTCTCAACTTGATTCGATGATTTTCAACTTGATTCAATGATTCTCAACTTGATTCGATGATTTTCAACTTGATTCAATGATTCTCAACTTGATTCGATGATTCTCAATCTGATTTAATGATTCTCAACTTGATTCAATGATTCTCAACTTGACTCGATGACATTCAACAAGACTTGAACAAAAGTGAATAAAAAGGATGAAGTTGAGAACGGAGTTTCCAGTTTCCTCAGTGAGTTGTTTCCTGGTGAATTCAGGCAGACATTAGAAATCAAATAACTCCACAATATGGCTGCCTTGATCTTATAGTAGTACCTGGCTTAGGGTTAGGGGGACGTGTGTGTGCGTGTGTGTGTGTGTGTGTGTGTGTGTAGTGCCGTGAAACAACCTCCTAATTGTAAGTGTGGAAAGGCTGCTGTACAAGATCAGGTCGGTGGCTTCGAACTTTCAAGGCAGCTTTTCCTCTGTCCGACAGTAGGGGGCAGTGGAGACGGTCCCCGATCTCCCTGAAATAAGACATCGAACCATCACTGTGAAGGCGTTAAATTTGGGTAAAGATCTGTTCTGCTTTAACGAGTCAACCTTTTCTCTGTAACACAAAGGACCAAGTACTGGACCTGACCCGGCGCTCTGGAACTCACTCTCCAAACACATCACTGACTTCACAACAATCAAATCTCTCTGCAGAACCACCTACAATTTTATGACACCTGGACATTTTTAACACATTTTTATTGTGTGTGTTTCTATTTTCATTGAGCCACAACCCTTCAGCTCGCAGAACCAGGAGTGTTGTTTAATTTGGGACTCACTGGGATCCCTGGTTGCCAACACAGAGAGGTAACCTCTCTAGGGTGAGGTTGTTGTTGAATTCCTCAACATGGCATCCCTGCTTTTTTGCCACACTTTTGTGTCATTTCTAGCTTTTGACAGCAGCAGCTGTGGATGGAGGAAAAGAGCATAAGCCTGACAGAGGAGCAGGACCAGCATATTAATCTTCTCCTCTCTGGGCCTCAGCTGTGATGTCCAACAAGAACCGACCTGTGATTTTTCCACCCTGCGAGTGAAACCAAAGACCTCAGAGGATTTTTGGGAAAGAAGCCGAAGACTCTTTCTTTTTCTTTCTGCTGATGTCTCAGCTTGGAATAAAAAGAAAGCCTTTGAAGTGAAACACCTCTTCACTGCTGCCCGTCCAGGATGGATGGATGGATGGTTGAATGGATGGATGATGGAGGGTTGGGACGGCTGAGTTGACTTGAAAAGGCTGGTTCACTTCTCTTCATCTGAGACGACAGCAGGGAGGGATAAGTGGCTCCTGTGAAGAGGCCCTCAGATGTCTGGACGGAGGTTAATGGGCCACTTCACCCCCGAGTTTCCAGGTCAGATCTTGGGATAAGACGTCGCCTCCGCGACACGGATCAACCACAACTCATGTGGCCACCTTCAGCTCAGAGGAGAGAGGGAGTGAAGCCCTCACCCTGAAGAACAGAGACATTAGACATTCTAATACATCAGCCATATGGCTTCTAAATAATATAAATAATACAGTTTTAGCTCTTGTCCCAATAAAAGACATTATGATACTTCACGGGCTATAAGGCTTGTACTTCTCAAAAGAAACTGACACATTACTTTGATAACCCATTTATCATTATCAATTAGTTTTTGGTCCAAAAATGTATGAAAAATATTGATTAGTGTTTCCCAAACCTCAAAATGATGATCTTCTCAAATGTCTTGTTTTGTCCACAAAACAGCATTGTTCTGTTTGAGTGGTTTATTTCTTATATGGAGCAAAGAACCCAGAAAATATTCGCATTTAAGATGCAGAAAAAAAAAAACTTGTTTTAAACGTAAAAAAAAACCAAACTTCAATCCAAAGTATGGGTGATCAAAAGACTTGGCAATAAATATCTATAAAATATATTCCTTAAAAACTTGGGTCAAATGTTTACATTTTAAAATACAGAAACAACAAAATAGTCTGTAACTGTAGTCAAACTATGCCGTAACAAAAATAATCAGGCTTAAATTTGAAGACTTCAATTTCATTATGTAATGGTGTCTTTTCAATACAATTTCTAAACAATATTTAATTTAAAATCATAAATATACTATTTTTGAAGTAAATGCCTAAATGTCAGTACCGCAGCAGCCTTTAAATACATAAGATGCATAATTTCTTCATTACAAATATCTAAAAACAAGACTAATGCATTTTTATACATATATATGTACACACACACACATACAGAGAGTGTTTTTTATTTGGGTTAGAGGATCAGTCACTTAATCAGGAAACATGAAAACAAACAAAAATATCTGATTGTCTGCGACTGTCTGCAGTACCACTCACCGAGACAGAGGGAGACAGAGAGCAGGACTTTAACTAAATCAGCTCTGTGTTTGTGTACAGAATGTTGTGAAACCAATGAGAATGTAGCTTTTCCACGTCAGTGGCACGTTTACGTCAATATTCTGTACAAACACTGACGACCCGTGAAGTCCGCGGTCCCCACATGAGTGGGTCGACCAGAATACACCTCGACTTTTAGCAGAGAGTGGAGCTGAAGTTTACCTGATTTAAATTTTGGTAAGGTGGTTACTAAGTCATTTTCCTGTGAGATGACAAAGTCACAGGAGAGTTTTTGTGTGTTTGGCAGGAGAAAAATTCAGATTCAGATCTTTTCAACACCAGTCACTTTCACACATAAACTACCGATCCATCATTTAACTGCAGTGGAAAAGTTTTTTTTTTTTTGTCACGTCTCCTGTAAATGGATCCATGTGACATAAATCATCGGACTCTTCCCGCTTTGACGTGGGAAACCTGCAGAACTTGTGTTTGATGCCGAGATGCCGAGCAGGGAAGGAAAAAATGCATAAGTGAATGTTAATCAGAAAAATGCAGCATATTTCTCTACTTCCTGTGTTAGCCCCGCCCCCTCACAGCCGTCCTACATCACCTCAGCCTCAGCCTGGCCAGTGGAGGCAGGTCAGAGCGTTGGCCTGAACTTCAAAGCCTCAAATTTGCTTTAAAACTGAGACGGAAAGAAAACGTGACCGGCTGGAAAATGCAGGGACAGGAGGGACAGGAGGGACAGGAGGGACAGGAGGGACAGGAGGGACAGGAGGGACAGTCTCCATGCTGCTGGACAATTCTCACCTCGGTGAAACACAAGTCTTATTTTAATGCCTGAATCGACACGTACTGTGATCGCAACATGAGAGGGGGAAACACTCACTGCGGAGGAATGCATGCAGGTGATGAAATCTGGCCTCAACACTGAACAACTTTTTATCACCTTCTCCAAAGCCAAGTGTATTAAGTTTCACTTTGTCAAGTCAAATGTGTTAGTTGAATCAAAAAAATCAAATGCGTGTTTGTGCAGCCAGTGAAGATACAATAAAAGAAAATAAATACTAAAAACACATTTTCAGTGGTTTAGTGGCTCTAATGAAAACTGGTAATTCACAACTTCAACACTTATCTCGAGTCGTCGCAAGTTCGGGTCAAATTTTCAGCGTGCTGGAAATCAGATTAGCAACAACGGCATCTTTGAATGGTTTGCACACAGCGACGTCTGGTCATGAACCGATCGGGTTCCTTGGACTGGAAGTTACAAAACTCAGACCAGATGACCGCAAAGTTGGGCTGCAAAAGAGCAGCCCATGGACGAGAGGAAAGAAACTTGGCTTGTGACCGGAAGGTTGCTGGTTTGGGTTCCCCTGAGCAAGGTACCCAATCACCATTCCTCATTGTTAATTGGACACTCTAAAAGGGTTCCAATGGGTTCTTGAAAGCTTGTGAATTTGAAAAGAAAATTTCACAGCCCTTCTTAAAGTTTTTAAAAATTTCCTTAAATAGACATGGGTCATTGAAAGTGCTTGAATTTTGTGCAAGAAAGAGGTTAAGTTGATATTTGGGTAAATGTCTCCCTTGTTTGTTACGATGCCACCTACTGTTTCATGCCCTGCATTGCTTGATGTATGAAGACAGACTACGCAGGACAAACAGACATAATTACTAGCAGTGTTGTGGACACTGTCCACTGTCTCTGTTCACGGTGATGGGAGATTCCATGGATAACAATGAGCGAGTAACGTTAAGCAAGAGAGAGCAAATGATGCAATGCCTGGGAAATTAAAATTCTAATATAATCCAAGATAATTCCAAATGTCAAAGACTGGATTGAGCGAAATCCCAAGGACAATCACTTGTCCAGATGCAGAGCGTCCTGCAAATCAATAAAAGTGGACATTGCCGTGGACGGAGACGCTCTGACAAGTTTTCTTCCGCATCTTAAACTTTGTCAGCACATTCAGTCCTTGAGTTTGAGGGAATTGGTCCTGGAAATTCCTTGAATTTGATGACAATTACGATGTAGAGCAGGAGTGTCCAAACTTTTTGCAAAAAGAGCCAGATTTGGTGAGGTTAAAATGTGGGGGCCGACCATTCAGCCTGATATTTTAAACCATTAACCTTAAATGCAAATGAATTATTTCTTAAAATTTTTATTGCAAATGGCATACTTTCACACAATTTCTTCAGACAGAATGCAAATAAATCTTGGTAAAGTTTTTTTTCTACCAAAATCACTCTTCTAAATTCAAAACTACTAATAGTTATTTTATTCGAGGGCCATATGAATTCATGCATCACTCATTCTTTCGTTTTTCAAATGACCATCCAAATCAAAAATCTGATTTTGAATCAGATATCAAAAACCCAATTTATTTAAATTATAGACTCGGATCAAAAATACGAAAATGGAAAAACGGACTAGTGGACTGAATCTGATTTTATATTTAATTTGTTACCTGATTCTTTCCAGAAAGGGGCTGGAAAGGGTCACACGAGGGTTATGGCGAGAGTAGGCTACGGCCACAGTTCTACTGCCATCTTCTGGTGAAATACAAAATAGCTTTTTGTACGCATGTATTTTATACAGTGGTCAACAGTGCTGGCCGGCCGCATATTATTGATTTTATGACAGAGGCTGCGGGCCAGTGGAAATTTGAGCACGGGCCACAATTGGCCCCAGGGCCAGACTTTGGACATGACTGGTGTAGGAACTCTGCACTAAATTGACCCCAACCCCAGGGAAGCCACATCCAGTTTACGCCTCATGCCAGGCCCAAACCCGGATAAATGGGAGGGTAGCATCCAGAAGGACATCCGGCATAAAAAATCCCAAATATTCGGATCATCTGTGGTGACCTCAAGAGAAGGAGAAGCCGAAAGACACACAAACACATGGTTTTTATTCATTTCAATATATTTTTCTGGAAATCATTTTACAACTCACAGCTCGAGGGTCCTGAGTCGACCCTTGGTTATAAAACCCACATGGAGCCACTGCACAAAATCCACCAAATGTGGAATAATCCACTGTTTTAAAATCATCCCGAGCAAATGTAGCGTTAAATCCAGACTCCAGAACATTTCCTTACACACGGAATGGGACTGCTAAAAAGATCTTAGACATAGAAGTTGCTTGTGTTAGCCACTGGTGAGAGCCGTGGACTACAGTTCGGAGTTCTGAGTCCTTTTCATTTAAAAATAACCACAAACATTTGCCGCCCAAAACCCAGAACATGCAAATCACATTGACTTCCAAGCATTAAAATCTCAAGATTTTTGCCGTCGGCCAAAAATATCTTCACATTTCGGGAGCATTCGATCATCTGCATCTTTGAAGTAGTGAGTGATGAATTCCTAAAAACAGGTCGGGCTTTGAAACGAAAGCCTTCATTTTTCCTCCTGAGTGGATCCAGCCTCTCTTCTGCTGTGGAAAGAAGAGCAGAACGACCTGCCAGTGACCATCACTGATGCAGCATGTGCGTGCCAATCAGAAGCAGGTGTGTGTCTGTGTGAGTTGTGTGCGTGAGTGTGTGTTCACTCGGTAAAAATACAGCGCCGTCCGTGTCCAGCTGAATCTGGAAGGTGGAAACCTGAGCTGCAGCTCAACAATGTGCTCGGATCAGATGGAGCTCGACAGGTTTTCTTTGGCTGTTGTGACGTGAGTGAAACCAGGTTGGGACGAATAATGAAAGGTGTTAATTCACGAGACATATTGATGTTAATCCTTTAGACCACGTAACAGAGGCAGCTGTTATTATTGGCTGTGAAATTGAAGTGATAATGGTTTGGTGATGTGTTTTTTTTGTCAGTTTGGTTTAATTGAGAGAGAGAGAGAGAGAGAGTTTAACTGTTTTGTTGACCTGTAGCTGTGAATCAGAGCTGAGTTAAACATGGTTTCCCCGCGTCACCTTTTACATGGATATGCGTGATTAAAAATTGTTAAGACAGTGAAATTGGAGAAACGGAGTGTGATCCCTTCTTACCTCAATCACAGCAACTGCAAGGACCCATCAAAAAGTGTGAAAAAAGTGTGATTTTTGGTGTGTATGAATGGTACACAGCAAGAATTCTGTTATAGTTGGCCCTGCATACACTGTACTGCTTGTAGTAAATCACCTGCCAAGGTTGAAGCCTATGAAGAGTCCTGTTGGGCAGTTATGGGATTATCTATAAACACGTTTATAGATGATTTAGCAACGGCACTTAAAAAAAGTTCTCGGCTCTCGGTGTCACTCAGCGAGTGAACACTTTTTCATAGATATTGTTGTTCTTTTGTCGGTTGCCACAGCGGATCATCTGCCTGATAGATGTTGTTAACAATAAAAAACAGAAACTAGACACTAGAAATAAACACTGGCAAGAATGGGTGAACATCATGTAGTGCACCTTTATTGTGGACCATCATAATGAATTGGGCACATAATTTAAACTGGCATCTCATGAGAAGCGTCGGTAGGCAAAACAAGTAAAATTAAGAAGATCTGATAATGTGTACCAGACATTAAAAGTTATAAATAATAAAGAGAGCTGCAAGCAGCTATATTTGCACCCAGATGCTGTCTTATGTTTGACATCTTCAAGGCGAGACTAGTTTCAATAACTGCAAGTTTGGTTCAGATTGGACCTTGTACAGTGGAATTATACTAGTTTTATGTATTTCATTGAGTCATCAGATTGATTTGTAACTTTGCCTCCCCCTAGCGTCAACACTATGTTGTTCTAAGTGAAGCTTTTGACAACTTTAAATCCCTATCTTGTCCAGAGTGACCTCACCAAATTTGAAGTTGTTTGCGAAAAAGCTCTTTGAGTTTTTTGTTCAAATACCGCATGAATAGATTTGGCAAAATTGCCCCAAAAAATGGCAGTTCAATCCAAATTGTCTGTTTTTCTTTTGAGTTTCAGGTAATTGGTTGCATACACTTTTTTGTTTGTCATGAATCATTTTTGGCCCCCCCAAAAATGCGATTAATTCTGAGGCAATAATAACAACATCTTACACACCAATCTACATGACCCCATGTAAATACGCCATTGAGCGCTATCATGATAACAAACCTATAGGTGGCAGTGTAACGGGGAGCATAGAGCCATGCTAGCCAATTAGAATCCTGAAAGAGTTCTCCACCGTGTAAAGTAACCTAAAACTGACTTTTTGTAAAGATGAAATTTTTTACATAGTGTTTACATAGACCCTTCTTGCTAAACAGACAGAAGTTGGACGGTACATGGTCATTTAAAAACATGTCACAGCCATTGCTATGCTACTGCCACCATCATGTTTTCAATCTCAACAACTGATTTTCAAAAAGCCAACAAATGACGACAAAACATTTAACCTTTTGCGGACAATGATATAAGGCTTTGTTGTGCTCCTTTATTTCCGTTGAGAATTTTCTTGAGGAACATTTTGATTGTTGTAGTTACTCCAGGATTTAGAAATGTTCCACCGTGAGAAAAACGTCTTTAATCTTTTTAGAACCTATTCTGGAAAATATCTTCTTTCTTTGCTGTTTCACTGCTTCCTTTAAGGAGAACCCGACTGTCCTGTAAGATGAGACGCCTTTGCCTTCGACGACACACACACGATTTTAACTCGCGGTCTTTTATTGTTGCACGTGTGTATCCTGTCGGACAGGAAATAGCCGGTGGATCCATGTGGCGAGGAGTGAAAACATTACAAGCCGCGAGGCTGCATACCACCTCTGATGCCGAGTGCCGCAACAGCTGGAAGCCGAGCGTTAGCATCGAGTGTCATCATCTGTCTTTGCCTTTTTACGTCATTTAATGTGTTGACCTTTGACCTCTCAGCTCCCTGAGCTGATTTTTTAGCTCCACTTACACTAACCCCCCCCCCCGCTGTGTTTTTTACAGCAGTGAGACTCGACAGCAGATTCACAGTTTGACATTTTATTTTTATTTTTGCTGCCGGTTGCTATGCAGTGCTTATTTTAGTTTAGTATTCGTATTAATACTACTAGTACTACAGTCAGGATGTTTTATGCAAGTGAATACTTGGATAAAACTTTTATTATACTCTAATTTGACTGAAAAATAGAAGAGTGTCATCTGCAAAATGTTGACATCATCTTGTTTTCTGTGGAAGGTTGTTTTAAAGTAAAATAAAGTTCAATATTTATTCATAAAAATATTGTGAAGGCTAATTGTAAATTCTGTTTTAGTTCCGGGGGAGGTTGGTGGAGGTCTGGAAAGAACAAGCTCCTCCTACTTTTCTTGCAAAAGGATGAGTAACACTCAGTATGCTTTCAGAAACAATATTTTTGAAATTAGACGAGTAACTGGGCAAACAAATATTTAATTAATGAATATAATTGATAATAAACAATTAAAAAAATAAGCAATTGGCAAACAGATACACAGAAAAATGTGTCTACGTATACACACAGACCCACACACCTGCTGTGTATACATACACCAAAAATAAAATACTGTAAATGGTATATTATGAATATATACTGTATATTAGATAAATGAGAACATGAAAGTTTTAAAAAATAATTAAGTATTCCAGACATTAACAGAGTCAGAAAGATGATGATCACCATGAAGATACATTGATGACCACAATATTGTCAAAAAATGATGGCGATGTTTCAGTTGTATCATGAAAAGGCCTCTTCTGTCTGAACCGCTGAAGACATTTGAAGGTAAATGGAAAGTTCGTCTCTTAACAAACACGTCAACTGATTTACAGTTCGCTGTGAAACTGCACACGTGCTCGTCTGTTGACTTTCTTTCCGCCAACGAATGTTTTCATTTGAACTTTTCTGGTCGTTTGAGTCTGTGAGAATTTGAAAAATGCGAAGCCGAGCTCGACGTTGTGTAGCTGTGTGTGTGTGTGTGCGTGTGTGTGTGGGACATACCATGCCTGATTATTCATGCTGTTAAGACAGTGGCCGGACAGGAGGTCTGCAGCAGCTGTTCTCTTTGTCCATGTGTGTGTCAGAACACTGAACGTCTGAACTGACTCGCACACTGACAAGACACGACGCACCTGATCATCAGCACTTTTAGGAAATGTTAACAGTACTTAAAACTGTTTAAGCATAGACATTTCTAGCACAAAATGTTCAAGGCTTCATATATTCCGGAGTATAGCGCTGCGGTCGCTGTTATAGATGCACGTATAGACTAGACGGTCTCGAACCCGCCGACGCCTATCAATTTCATGCGACCCGCCACTTAATATCAAGTTATAATAAGTTATTTTTGGATATTTACTTTTATTAATAGATTCATTTTACATCATGAATATGTTTATATTGTGAACTATTTATCGTTCCAGATGAAAACAAACACTTATTTTTGAAATGATGTGAGATACCATCATAAATATTATTTCAATGTCTCAAAATGTTGGACTTGTTTCACTTGACTGGTCCCCCACCGACCAAAATAGACCCCTGTACCAGATGTTTATACCAAGTACTAAGAGACAATTCCGAGCTCTTAAAGTAACACCATTATCACCGATGTTAAAATCGGCCGAGTGAAGCTTTTCACAGGAGGCAGATTTAATCCCAATAAGGTAATCTGCTCTATCATCATCCTCTTCCTCACATATAACTGCAGACACTGGTATTAAAAAAAATTAATCAGCTGGAGTGAGAGATAAGGTGACTTTGATTATTAGTATTATTTAATTTATTATTAAATTGCGATTGCGTTTTTTTCCCCACCAGACTCTTGTAAACCTTCAGTGACTCTCTGGAGTAACATGAAGGGAAGTTCACCAGGAAGTTGAGGATGTCGGGATACAGCAGATCTGGAATAATGTCCTCTACACCTGTTTACAAACTCGTAAAAAAGCACGTCAGGGACCTCATAAGGATCAGATATATTCAGTCTGTCAATCTGGGTGGATTTAAAGGGATTGTGGACTCTGACGGGTGGAGCTGAGCCCTGGTCCTGTTCATTTCTGCTGCATCTCAGGCTGCCACTTTATGTCCAGAACTCTGTTGTTTGTGGGATATTTTAAACTCCAGCGCGCGACAGCTAGTGAAAATAATGCCGAGTTCACAGCGTGTTGGGCTAACGGGAGCGGGTAACGAGATGCATTCAAGAAACCCCGTAAAGTTCATCACTAATGCAAACCCACAAAGTTCATGAGCACAATGCTTGTTGCTGCTGCCACCTGGTGGTCGAATATGCACCACACATTAGGTGGTCTTTGGAGTAGAAAGATTTGCCTATGAATGCAATTGTTGATAAAACTTTGAATCTTTTTACGAGTAGTCACAGTAACTGGTCGACTATTTTCGGAGAAATCTAACTCATTTTGTCACGATATTACGAATTTCTTTAAAGGAACAGAATGTTACGTAATATGTTAATATGTCTGTATGAGAACTGTGTCCATTCACTATTTATTTTTGGCCAAAGTTACAGCAAAGTATGTTGTTTTAATATTGAATCCCTTCAAAATAAAATCCCTTTGTTTTTCATTGCATTAGTATAGGACCTTTATATGAATTTTATTTAAGGGTCTTGCTTTATGGAGGCCGCAATCTTGTGCTATGCTATGCCATGTTTTTTTCAGCATCCCAAAATGACAATAGGCAACAATAGGCAATAGTCCCAGCGCCCCCTTCTGATGAGCCGCTCATTTTTACACACTGGACCTAACAACACTCTAGGTTTCACTCAGAAAAATGAATCAGTTTGTAAAGTGTATTATTTCATATCAAAGACACGTGAAAACAAACAGAAACAGTGTAACATGAGCTTCACCCTCTAAAGTAGAAACACTGTGCAGTGGTGCATCCAGAAACAACCTAATATAGAAAAAGTTTCAGAAGAAAAACACGTGTACGATCAAAATCAAATCCAGAGGAAGGAGAAAAAAAAACCCCAGCCCCACATGTTTAAGAATAAACAGCTGCAGTCACATGACCTTATTAAACCATCCTGGATACAGATTAAAGCCTGAAAGTGAAACTGACTGTAAATCAGTGATACTTTAGCTGGAGCTGTTGCCTTGGTGTCGCGACCTTTCCGCACACCAAACAGTAAACCAAGACGGCTGCTCGAGATGCTGCGTCCACTCTAATCCCGTCTCACTTCACGCTTCCCAGAGAGCGGATTAGCCGGTTCTGTTTGGATCCGTCACCTGGAAACGGAAAACAATTCTGCTGACCCGCCAAACCTTCCAGTCATTTTTTTTTTTACACATGAGTTTGTTTAACTGACGCACTCACACACACACACACAGACTGGTTTCCATGACTTCAGGGGACATTACATTGACTTCTATTCATTTCCTAGAGACTTACTCTAACCTTAACCATAATTACTAGTGTCCTAACCCTAACCCTGACCCTGACCCTAACCTTAACCTAACCCTAACCTCAGCCTAACTTTAAAACATGTCTTCACCCTAAAATGGAGTCATTTACATAATAGGGACTTATTTTTTGTCCCCATAAGGAAGACAACAAATTAAAAAATTCAAAACAATTATTAAAAAAAAAGAAAAACAAATGACATTTAAATAAATAACAATGTAAACGTTCAGTGTCCAAGCATTCAAGCACAGAATCAGATACTAACTAAAATTAATGTTGAACAGGGACGAGCTAACTCCAACCTAGCATGCAAACATCACAGCTCACGACATCCCCTAGTGGTGGAGCAGGTGTTATTATTATCAAAATGTTTCTGCCTGATTTTCTAATCTCTAACGGACTACTGGCTGCAGCAAATTCTGACAAACTAACATGCAAAATATGTGCAAAACTGCTACTGCCATTCCAATTTAGAACACCGGCGTGCGCTCATTCGCAGTAAGTTTCCGAGATAAAAAAGTGACTGCTCCGTGTTTCTGCTCCATGCAGCAGCAGAGAACTATCGCGTTATGAGAGGAAGCAACAATAACGGACGGTGAAAACGTCATATACGTTTAAATATCCACTGACAATGCGTGTGAGAGAGTATTAGCCTTACTGACGGACAGAAACTGATTCATAATAAAATGCCACAAGCCACAAATGTTGGGGCTCGTACATACGAGAATAAGTTGCGTATAGTGTTTTAATTTACATAGAACTGATGTTTTGGATCCCTAAAATGCGACATGTCTTTGAGTGCTAACAGCGCCACATACAGGCCTGGTATATGTACTACAGCATTAAGGGTCCTTTTGGGAAGTTTCTTCAATGCCATGTTTATGGAGACATATTTGTTAAGTATGAGAAATAGAAATATCTTTTAGGGAAAGTTCTGTTCCCATGTGGAGAAGACCTTAAGCAAAAAAACGGTTTCCAAAAAACAGTCATTCAAATTATAATTTATGCTGTAGTTAATCCCCGATCTGTCTTGCCTCAAACCTGCGTCAAACATGGAGCATAATAACAAGTACAGTCATTTGATGCTTGCTGAGGCGAATCTGCTCAAAAACCAAAACACAGTTTCTCAAGAAATTCACCAAACCCTGTGATGAATCTATTTGTTCATCTTTTTAATCTTCTGACCAATCACTCTTCATTCGGGATCAGCCTCAGACCAGAACATCAACAGTCTCCACCACTCGCAGATTATCTGCTGTGTGAGTGGGAAAACATTTGGTTTTGTCATTTTTATCTCACATGTGATGATGATGATGATGATGATGATGACGATGATCCTGTCACAGTCTGGGGAACTGCCAAGGTAAACCGGGGAGGTTGGTTTGATTCATCATCTCTGATCCTCCACAACAACTTTTTTGTTCGTCACCATGAGAAAACATTAATTAGATTAATCTGTAAATCTTAAAATGTTGCTGCCGACAGTATTTTCTAAACTTTGACTCATTAATCGCGATCAAACGTCTTCCTTTTTTTTGTTCTGTTTTTGGGCTTTAAAGCTTACAGAACTGATCATGGTTAAATAATGAAAACACGCTTATTTTAATTATTGTTATACAATAAATTAGTACACAATCTTTTCCCCTGATTTGAGCTATATATTAGTAAATGCTGTTGTTTTTTACTTTATCTGCAGTATTTTGAGGCATTTATTCATTAATTTATTTTTATATTCTTGCTCTTATGCATGAGCAAGGACAGCTTAACCTAATCTTGTTGTACTTATGTAAAGCCGTCCACATGATTTTTTTTTAAGTTTGCTCAACCTCCATCCACAGCAGGAACGTACTGTAGCACAACCTTCACCAAACCAAAAGTTGCATGTGAACATAATCCAGACGGCAATTATGGTTTTCACCAAACATAATTATTTGTCTCTGAAGAGACAAAGCGTCACGAATGAGTCAGAAGGAAAACTTAACCTGTAAACTGTTACGTGACGCAAGACGAGATTCAGGTGAGTTTACATCTTAAATAAACATCAGGGATCCACGAAAGAAAACATGACTCATCTAAAAAAAATCAATATTTGGCTGGGTTACACTCAGTAAAGATAATTATATCTGCATTCTGAGCTGTTAGCATTTAGCTGTCAAGTGACCTCCAGTACTTAACATTTGTATTAGTTAGCTGCAAGTTATCTGTAGCTCTAAGCTGTTAGCATTTAGCTGTCAAATGAAACCTTCAATACTACACCTTTCTTCAGTTTGCTGTTGCTCTTAGCATTTAGCTATCAAATGAAACCTTCAATACTACACCTTTCTTCAGTTTGCTGTTGCTCTTAGCATTTAGCTGTCAAATGAAACCTCCAATATTATGCCTTTCTTCAGTTAGCTGCAAGTTAATTGTTGCTCTAAGCGGTTAGCATTCAGCTGTCAAGTGACATCCAGTACTTAAATTATTTTTAGTTAGCTGCAAGTTAGCTGTTGCTCTAAGCTGTTAGCATTTAGCTGTCAAATGAAACCTCCAATATATTACACCTTTCTTCAGTTAGCTGTTGCCCTTAGCATTTAGCTGTCAAGTGAAACCTCCACTACTACACATTTTGTTCTAGTTAGCTGTTAGTTATCTGCAAGTTAGCTGTTGCTCCTAGCATTTAGCTGTTAAATTAAACCTCCACTGCTAGGTGTATCCCTCTTTTTATTCATTAAAGTGGTTTTGCGTTTTTTGGCAGAAGTTGGATTAAGACACAACATGACTTGCATTTTGCTTCACGAGAATAATCAGTTAATCCACCTTGAACAAGTGCATAGATTTGTTTGTTTTGTTTTGTTTTGTTAATGTCTGACAGAGTCGAGAAGTTTCAAGGATTTATACTCGATCTCAAACCAGCCTGATGTGAGATACTTGTAGGTACATGTGACTTGGTAAATTTCTGCTACATAAACTAAATACAACCAAGCAAAGAAAAGAAAACATTTTGCCATTAGTAGTTTGGAAACCTGCCAGTCACACGCTCACAAACGCCAGCGTATCAACAAGTGAAGCACGTGTGGGGAGATGCAGCGCGCTTTGGTGTTCTCTGTATTAATGTAGTGATTACCCTCATGCACTATCATAAAACGCTGCAGCTAAAAGACTCGGGAAAAGCAAAGCCACGTCTTCTCTCGGTGGCTGATCCTCGATGAAAGAGCTGGACGTCTCGCTGTGACAGACGACTGATTAATTCTCCTGTCGAGCGCTGCTTTGTTCTCGTGCTAACATTACTGTCTGTGAAGCCGAACCTGGGCTCCCTGCTGAAACACGCCGCCCTCGCTGTGCCTACCTGTGCCTGTCCGGGCAAACAGCACTTTCGTGACGGCTGAAGTGCTTTGGCACCAAATCTTTTTTTAAACCATAGCCACGGGGAAACGAACGCTGCTTGAGTGACTCAACAAGACGAGTGGGCGATTTGACATGTTTGGCGACTCGCCCCGTGTTGAGGGAACTTCCTGTAAAGACCCTGAAGGAATCGAAATGCCACAGAGGAGATGAAAGGAGCAGCTCTTTCACGGGCTCTGACCCTTTTGTTTTCTTTGACGCAAACATTTATCTTCATAAAAAAGCATCTGAGCTCATAGAGTATAATCCCGCAATTCAGCCTGGAACTCTTCATCTCTCCAGATGATGAGGGGACGTCAAGCCACCCTTCAAACGTCTGTAGCATCTTTTAAGATGCTGTCAAATGTGAAAAGGTACAAGATTAAATAAAAAAAAATAAATAAGTAAATGAATCTTCCTAAGGCATAGAGGTTGAGCAGATTATGTTGAAATCTGAACAAAGATGACTGAGTTTTAATCCTTTACACTCAGCTTTTCTCTTGTTTGATTGCTGTTGCTACATCAAAATTTGGTCCACAATAAAAACATGATTAATTCACCTGTGTATTATACGGTAAAAGTATCAAAGGAAACACTTGTCTTCGTCTTTGAATGGAGCTGCCGCAAGCAAGTCAGTCTAATCCTATTAACACATTTAAAGGACACGTACTGTATGTAAAATGCAGCTATTGGCATTAAAAACGGTTACCGTAATCCCAACTCAAAACATTGTGCAATTATTCCGCACCATGGAAACAATGCGCTGCATTTACACAAACGTAACTGTCCCATTGTGTGTTTTACTTTCATAAACATTGTGTGCACTGTGTGGTTGGTTTTCGTGTGTTTGTATGTGTGTTAACTCTGAGCAGCAGCAGAGAATCCTCACACCATGACAGTAACCGTCTGTAAAAACATTACATATGTTAAATATATATGTTAACATCAGACGTATATGCAGTGCTGGCCCAAGCCTTTATGGGGCCCTAAGCAGAATTAAATTTGGTGGGGCCCTTCCCACCACCATGGAGGCAGAATTAAATTTGGGAGGCTCCTCCCACCACCGTGGAGGCAGAATTAAGTTTGGGGGGCTCCTCCCACCAGCAGAATTAAGTTTGGGTTATGGGGCCCTAAGCAGAATTAAATTTGGTGGGGCTCCTCCCACCACCATGGAGGCAGAATTAAGTTTGGGGGGCTCCTCCCACCACCATGGAGGCACCTGTGCTTGACAGAAAAACAGCACATAATGTAAATTTCATTAATCATAGTTGTGTTTTGTTTACACCAAGCCAGTGTCACTATTGTCACTACCTTACCTTAAAGCTAAATTGCTTTTTATATTCAAAGTAAAGCACTGGCAAAGTAAGGTTACTGTGACCTTGACGTTTTAAACTTTGACCTCCAAGTCCTCATCAGTTCATCATCAAATCTAAGTCAAAGTTGAAGAACTTCACTCAAGTCCTTGACAGACGAACAACCTGAAAATGTTAATTCCAGTTGAGAATTAACACTTAAATAAGAGAGTTCCAAACAAGTGTTTGTCAGTCTTTTAAAACTCTTTCTTTAATTAGCTGCACATTTAAAGGGGCAGATTTTCCGAAGGTCAGCATAGAGCCGAAACTGTGGCGCAGAGATGAGCGAAGGTTCTCTTAGTAATTATACTCTGACAGTAAATCTGACAGATGTGTGATTCTGTATTTGTTGCTGCTGAGATGCTAAACATCACATGACTCCCTGCACCACCATTGTCTCGTCTCCTTGTCCTTCACTCTGAAGCTGAAGTTTCCCATAGGAAGAGGACGGTTTTCCGAGGATAAAGTGGGTCTCTGGTGTGGTTCGGAGGGAAGTGTTCCCACCTTTGTGTTTTCAGGATTCACAGGCCTGGCTGGTTGTGGCTCGCTGTGGCTCGGCTTTGGCTCGGCTGTGGCTCGGCTTTGGCTCGGCTGTGGCTCGGCTTCTCTCTGACGGCTTCTTGTTCTCACATGTTTGGTTTGGCTCAGAAAATGAGCAGGCACCTCCTTTGACATGAAGCAGAGGAGCAGTGTGTCGGATTGTTCCGGTGGTTTGCTCAGTGATCATCACCTCCCGCCTTCTGATGATTTGCGAAATGCGATGTTTGAAAACGTTTATTCAGAGTCACTGTTGGTTTTTCATCTGGTAAAAATGGAAGGAGTGTGACTGTGCAGTTCTCAGTCTGTGTGTTCACACATTACATGTGTTTTTGTGTGTTTAGATGTTCCTATTGGTTCCTATAATGTTCTTTTTGGTCAGTTTTGTTGATTTTGATGTTTTTTTTTTGTTACGTGTGGATAGATAAATAATGAAATAAATGTACTGTAACTAAGCTTAGCTTTTTCTTGGGAAGGTCCTGAATGTGTGTGAATTTGTTATGACTAAATGTAACATGTACAACCACAAGAAGGGAGGACATTTCATAAAAGTGAGGGCAACTGAGAATTAGAATAACTTTTATTTTTCGTACCTGCTGTAAATGTTAATCATTTAACAAATTAGCTTGATCATGGTTCTCGCAGTTGCCGTGTTGTGCGAAGAAAGGCAACGCCACTGTATGATTTCCGGCAACATTACTGCAGCTTATATGTCGTCTCCTTCTTCTTCCACGTCAAAGACCAGGGAGGAAATTTTGGTGCACGTGCAGAACGCCAAGTTGACTCCAGTCCGACTAAGCTTATACATGCACGAGTAATTTGACTGTGAATCACATTATCCAGGTATGTTAGTCCGCCGAAGCCGAGCTCGATTTTAGTCAGGCGAATGTGTTTACGTGACATTAAGAAAACTGAATTATTGTCTTAGTCTGACTAAAATCAGACTTTTAACATGCATGTAAACTGAATTAGTGAATTTGAACCAATCCTTTTTGAGCAGTGGGGGACGTTTGGTAAAAAGTTGGTGGGTGAAGGTCCCATTTGATTGTTTTCAGTCTCAGCTGTATGCATTTGATTATTTTCATGGGAAATCGTCACAGACACATGTTCTGATTGGTCCCAGTTGGAGGATAAAGTTTGAAAAAAATCCAACCTGATGAAATAAAAGCGGCAATGTTGTTCAACAGAATTAAGTGGAGACATAAATCACAATTAAATCGCACAAAAAACCAAAATGTGACTGTGTGAAAAGGACCTTTGAACCACAAGGAACTGGGAGCTGATTGTGTTAGCAGTGACACACACACTGTATTCCTCACTGAGTGTATTCACATTCAGTAACAACGTACAAGTGTTTGCAACTGAATGTGAAATTAATCTTAATCTTAAGGTGACCTGGAGAATTCTTTCATGATAAGATTGTGTGTTCAAGCTGAAAATAAACTAAATAAAACAAATAAAAAGGCAGACACTAAGCCCGAGGCACCCGGTTCTGACCACTTAACACAAGAGTCACCTAATAGACTGTACACCTACTTAAGTCAACGATATCTTAAGAATGTGTTTGTCACTTTATCTCACTGTTGGACAGACTTTAAAGGCTGGAAACTGACGTCTGTAAACATCTCGATCTCCAGCACCAAAGTCCATAGAGAAAATCGGTGATTTTAGCTCACCGCGACACAGGAGCTGCTGGTCTACTGCTGCCTCGTGTGGTCAGTTTGTGTCATGGAGGTTAATCTAAATGAAGGTTTTCACACACCAAAGTCACAAAATAAGACTTTGAACTCACTGATGGAGGCAGCAGTGGATCAACAACTGTGATGTGTGCTGTGATGTAAAATCACTGATTTTCTCTATGGACTTTGGTGTGGGAGAGTGACTGGTTTACAGACCAGTTTCCTGTTTAAAAAGTCTGTCAAACAGTGTGATAAAGATGTGAAAATGTTCTTAACATAACATTGACCTTTTTGTGAGTGTTTTCTGTTTTTCCTTGTCTCCCCACTGTCTGCCATGTTTTCTGTGAGACCAAGCCTCCATAATCTCAGGTTGGTTCTCAGCCCAGGGACTGTGCACGTCTCAGTCTGCACTGACTACATGTCAGTGCCTCATATAATCTCTTATAATCATCACACTTGAAACAGAAGCACCTTTTTTTTAAATTATTACTGTGGTACATCCTGGAACGGTGCTTTGTAGCAGATTGCCTGTTGTTTGTGCCAAACTTGGCAGCATCCAGGTTTGGTGAGGAGCTTTGTTGTGGTGTTGGAATCTCAGTTGGTGGTTCAGATTTTATTTCAAAATCAAGTCGTAAAAAAAAAAGAAAAGGAAAGGAAAGAAAAAAAAAAAGTAGAAAATGGTTCACCATATATGGCCTGCCAAGCCGAGCAGCTCCAGACTGTCTGTGGGCGTGTCAGGCTGAAGACTGGCTCTGATTGCTACACACCGGTGAGAACCCACGCACCACGGGGAGAACATGCAAACTCCTTGCAGAAGGCCCCTTGTTCCAACCGGGTTGTGAACCCGGGACCTCTTGCTGCAAGGGCAAGAGTATCATATCATTCTGGTTTGATAAAAAAAAATACTCTTGGTGTGTTTCAGTTGTTAGTCAGAAGTCGGTATTTCAGATTTCGTGGTTGGAAGTTTCAACCCAAATGTCCCCTCCAATCCTGGATTGGATTCTGAGATGGCTGCCACTGGTGCAGTGCAGTTATCAGCTGTTATTGCTAACAGTTGATAACTATGGCTAGCCCCAGATGCAATTGTGTACATCCCCCCCCCCCCCCGAGATGGCTGCCACTGGTGCAGTGCAGTTATCAGCTGTTATTGCTAACAGTTGATAACTATGGCTAGCCCCAGATGCAATTGTGTACATCCCCCCCCCCCCCACTTCTCAACTGGAATGCCGTCAACTCACAGAAACACACTACACCACTGGTGTTCAATCAATTAGACTTTATTGATATATTATATATAATCATTGTATATTGACAAAACAGGAGATACTATCATCGCTGGCGAAACACTGACAAGTAAAAATAAAAATAAGACATAACAAATAAAGGTAGGTCAATTAAATAAAAAAAACAGATACTAAAATATCTTTAAATACCCAAAATCGATAAAAAAACACGGAGAGAATAATTAAAGTATTAAAGGAAGATGGGTTGAATGAAAAGGCAGCGGGTGCTCAAAGACACAGTCTAGAATAACAGAAAATAGACAGAAAAATTAAATAAAATAATGAATTGTGTTATTAATAAAAGTAAATGTAGTTAAACAGGTAAGTCCTGAGTTTAGTTAGGGCTGTTCCATAAATGTGAGATTAAAGTTTTTATTCTTTGGATGATTGAAAAGGACCGAACCTGAGGATCTGAGGGTTCTAAAAGGCTCAAGAGGGAAATGCAAATGATGTGTCGTCTCCAAAGGTCTATCCTGGTGGACCTCAAGAAAAAAGGAGACAATACATTTTCAACCTACCTACCAAAAATCGAAATTTGATGATATCTGGCACATAATAAACAAAATATGAACAAAATATTTTGTCGTGTAAAATCAGGTTTTTAAAGATGAATCAGTCTGCACTGTCTTACGTCGCTGTCTCGCTCACAGACACAAACACACCAAACACACACGTGTTCACATGCCACACTGTCATTAGAGCTCATGCTAACGCTGACGATCATGCTCACCGCTCCCTCCCTCTCATTATCTGTCCTCTCTGCCTCCAAACACCAGGTAAAAGAAGACCAACGCACAGATCGGTGCATCATTACTATCTGAGGTTAATACAGTAACGACCGCATACGTCTGCTTTGTCTGCCCCGACCTCACCACAGTCTAACCCCGCTCTGACTCCGCCCTTTTTCTGGGTTATACTTCTGTAACATTTTACCTGTGTTAAACTCATTTTAGTATGTGCGCCATTTGCAGTTGTGTCAAATTAAATTACTGACGAGAAAACAATCAACACAAGAGTTGGACGACAGTGTGGATTCCACCCTGCCAGTTAAAAAAAAATAAACAATTTTACTGCAGCGGTACACTTAGAGTAAATAATGTTTACGGCTCATGTTCTTGGGTTTGGGTTGAGACTGTGAGCTTCCCGTTTCCTCAGCAAACAGGAAAATTACACCTGAAGTGATGTTTTCGGTTGAAACATTTCATCATCACTGCTGACAGTGTCATAGATGTGCTTCACCCAGTGCATTCTGGGATACGCCTCAAGATCGTTGCTAGTTTTGTAATCATAACTAATAACATTAATGCAAAGTTATCTTTCTATCTATGCTAGTTGGCTAAATAGCATCCGTCTAAGCTAAATAGCTATACAGCATCTATCTGCATTAATTAGCAAAACGGCATCTATCTGTTGGCTATATAGTATTAATCTAAGCTAATTAGCGAAATAGCACCTATCAATGCTTTTTGGCTATATAGTATTTATCTAAGCTAATAAGATAAATATAATCTATCTAATAGCATCTACCTATGCTTGTTAGCTAAGTGGCATCTATCTATCTATCTATGCTAGCCTCTGTCTATATCTATGTATCTAAGCACTCTAGGATGTTAGCGTACATTATCCATCTATCAAGTCATTAGCACTGCAAACATAACTAGTACTACAGAATTTAAAAACAAAACCCACTAAATATCTCTCAAAAAAAATTTAAATATTAGTATATAAAAGCAATGCAACTGTATATAGAGTAGTGAAAATTGTCCTAATTACATTACTAAACAGGGTTCATTCACACATTCATTCATTATCAGAAAAATTTTAACTAGAATCTGGTTTGTTGCAACAATTGCTTTGTTTGTTATTGAATGTTGTCTTTATCATTGGAGTTAATTGGAAGTTGGAATGGAGGGTGAGTGTTGCTGAACCCATAAAGCCTTCAGTGAGCATCAAAAGTCAGCTGTAAAAACATGGTGGTACAAAATGGACCACCTCTGTAGAGCTGCCCTGACTCCTGATGTAAATATAAAATATTTACACCCATGAAAAATGTAGTATACTTATTTTATTGTCAATTAATCAAATCAAAATAATAATAATGATATAATAATTAGTATCTGAATTTAACAGTCTTAATCTTTAAATGTGGAAATGATGAACTGTAACTAAATCTGACTTTGACTATTAAACATAATTACCACCTCCACCTTCCAATCCAATTATAGTTTACACCCATGATTGTCCAGACTTGTATGATGTAGTGCATGTAATGAACACGATGAAGAAATTATTACCAAAAACTGTGCCAAATTTAGCAAAATTCCCACCAGCCCTTATTAAAATATTTCCGTTCATGCTTAGTGGGTTGAAGAGATCCAAACTAAAAACTAAAAATTAAAATATAAACCACAATTGGAATCTTGGTGAACAGAACAAATTCAGAAAAATATTCACTTTCAAATCTGTTAGAATTTTAATTAAATCAGCTTTGATGCTGCACAAACTGGCACAGGTGCTTACATCCTTTTATTTCCACGTCCTTGTTGGAATTGTCTACCAAACAGGCTTAAGTTCAGTATGAACATGTTGGGAGGAAAAAAGTCCCAAAAAATTGGCTCAAACTGTGATGAGAGTTAATTAAAAACTGACATTAGAGTGAAACAGTTTTTCTTTGATCAACAGAAAGAGGCTCACTCTTCACTGAAGTAAATTATATTCATAAATTATATGACAGAGTTGGTTTGCTGTCATTCTGTTCCAGTTAAAGGGTGGCTGTTTACATAATTTCATTTCAGGCGTGCCATAATTGCTAACGCTTATGTATCGCTGTTGCCCGGGAGGTTAAGATTAAGTCTCTGGTGAAAAAAGGTGGAACTTTTTTATTATTTTTTGGCACAAGGAAAAGGCAGAGAACCAAACCACCCAAAATTCACCCCGAGCATTTTCTCTGAAACTGTGTTTTGTTCAGGCACATAATGAAAGTATTGGTTTGTGAAGCAAAGGTAAAGTAAAGGGTAAATAAAAAAAAACCCAAATCCACTCACCCATTTAGTAAGCTAAATATTTCAAACAACAAGAACAGATTTATTTGTCATGAACTTCTTCCTCAGTGGATAACTTTAACTCATCTCACGGTTAATCACTTGATACTCAAGCTAGTTGCTAAAATATAACTAGTAGTTAAAGTAGTTGTGCTAGCCTTGTGCTAACTGGCATCTAAGCTAGCAAAAGGTACATTGTAGTTTGACTAGTTATTACTTTGCTAATCTAAATTTGACAGCGCCACTTACAACTTCAACCAAAATATAAGTTAGTTAACTTTCGGTTACTTTTCGCAATCTATAGGGGCAACCTGGACTTTGTAACGTGTGATTAAAACTTCTGATATTGATCAGAAAAGAAAAGGACAATTATTCTGGAGTAGTTGTTTTAGCTGTTATTAGCATTTATTTTCGTTTAAATTTTCAAATTTCAGCATTGTGACATTTGGAGCTCTAATGGGTCCGATAAAATTGGTAAATCTAAAAAAAAGGCTGGCTAGCCTATTAAAAATTTCCCAGATACGAGGACTCAAACACACGTCCAGGGATTTGACCCCAGCACTGGAGGTCAAACAGGCTGGATAGATGTTTAGGGTGTTTGTGTAAGACTTAGTTTTAGGGTCAGCATTTAGCATTTAGCTGTGATGGTTAAAGGTAGGTTAAAATCCTATAAACCATAGGGGTTGAGGATATTTTGGGAAAGTGGGGACATTTTGTCTTGTCCTTTTAAAAATCTTTAAAGGGCTAGTTTTAGGATTAGAATTGGGTTTATGTTAGGTTAGGTTATGTTAGGTTAAAGGTTAAGTTTAGGATTTTAGTTGTGATGGTTAAGGTTAGTGCAAGGTGTCCTTACTAAGTATGCCGCATGACAATTTGTGTATATTTCCTCTTTAGGACCTTTTTCTCTCAAACACTGACCTTGTCAGGACCAGTAGTCCTCATGGAGACCAAAACCTGGTCCTAATGAGACACACTCGCATTTCTGAGAATGATTAAGTTTGGGACAGAGATTTGAATTGTAGTTAGGTTAAGATTAGGAATAATGCTTTGTTTATTCTGTCCAAATAAATGGAATTAAATGCATAGTCCTAAGAAGACTATCTGGGCAAACCTGTGTATGTGTGTGTCTGTTCTTGTATGTGTCTCTTTACGGGGACCAAAACCGTATAAACCATTGGGCATGAGGACTTTTTCTGGTCCACAGAACTTAAATTAAGGGCTTTTTGAGGTTAAGACCTGGTTTTAAGGTTAGGGTTAGAACTGGGTTTAAGTTAAGGGTTAAGGTTTTAGCTGGGATGGTTATAGTTAGTGTAAACTGTCCTCAGAATTTGTGAATGTTGCCTCTTCAGGACCCTTTTCTGTCATAAACACTGACCTCGTCAGGACCAGTAGTCCTCATGAAGACCAAAACCTGGTCCCAATGAGGCAGAACCTAATTTTTGAGGAACTGGTTAAGTTCAGGACTAAAACTTGAATTGGCAGTTGTTAGGTTAATGTCATGGTCAAGGCTTTATTAAGTCCAAGTGTATGGAAGTCAATACAGTGTCCTCATAAGAATAGCTGCACAAGCCCTGTGTGTTTGCATGTGTGAGACATAGAAAGCGTGAGAAAATGGAGGTTATCATTTTCAAAACTGCTGCATTGCCTCCTTCCATATTCTGACATTTGCCAAAGGCCCGGTGAAGGTCACACAGTGTAAACGCCAGCAGTGATATATACTGTTGTGTGTTTGTGTGTGTGTGTATCTGATTTACTGTGTGTGAGAACATGGAGCCTGTCATTTCACAAAACCTCATGACTGGTGCTAAAAAGAGGAGGAGGAGGGTTTTGTGTGTGTGTGTGTGTGTGTGTGGTTAGAGCCACATTTGGGTATGTAAAGAAGTCCTTGAAGGCTGGTTATAATTGTCAGATTATACCAGTCTGACTCATTGTTTACGGCTCACGACAAGGGCCGACTGTGTTTGCCGTAGCCTTCCATTCATCCATTCATCAAGCTCCCAGCTCTGATTAGGCCCGTGCTGAGTTATGGTGGGAACCAGTAACACTTCCTCCCTCGTGGAGACCCGGGTTCCTGCTGATAACAAACGACGGCACAAAGCCCTCGCGGGTCTACGTGCGGCGCAGGCACCGCGATGCGTTCGAAGGCCCCGTCGCTTTCACAACGGTCACGAGGTATTAATAGATTTATGAGACATGGAGGAGACTTGTATATAAAGCAGGAAATGCACATCAGAGGGAGGTTCCCTCGCTGTGCCACTGACTCTGTTTTCTATTCAATCACTGCTCAGTGTCAACACGTGGGTGAACTCTGACTGAAGAACTGCACTTGTGGCTTTGATGCATTGAAACTATTGTTGAACACATTGTTTCTTTCTGCACATGATTCTCTTTATATCTTCATGTTCACGTTGTGGTTACGACGTGTATTTTTAGGAAGTGGTTTTCAAGGATGTAATATTTATTTCTGGAAGAGTTAGAAACTACAGTATAAATGTTCTCGTCCTTGAGACAAGACCCGCACTCATTTCATATCATTTCAAAGTCATGTCAACAGAATCTTGAAATGCTTCTCTGTAGACGGACTGTTCACACCACATCCACACTATTTTCACACTAAATCCACACTACTTTCACACCACATCCACACTACTTTCACACTAAATCCACACTATTTTCGGACTACTTTCACACTCTATCCACACTTTTTTCACACCACATCCACACTATTTTCACACTAAATCCACACTATTTTCACACTAAATCCACATTATTTTCACACTAAATCCACACTGCTTTCACACTAAATCCACACTATTTTCAGACTACTTTCACACTACATCCGCACTTCTTTCACACCACATCCACACTATTTTCATACCACATCCACGCTACTTTCACACTGCTTTCACACTGCTTTCACACTAAATCCACACTATTTTCAGACTACTTTCACACTACATCCGCACTATTTTCATACCACATCCACGCTACTTTCACACTGCTTTCACACTACATCCACACCAATGTCACACTAAATCCACACTATTTTCAGACTACTTTCACACTCTATCCTCACTTCTTTCACACCAGATTCACACTATTTTCACACTACATCCTCATTTCTTTCACACCACATCCACACTACTTTCAGAGTGCTTTCACACTACATCCACGCTGTCACACTATATCCTCACTTCTTTCACACTACATCCTCACTTGTTTTCACGCCACATTCACACTCCTTTCACACCACATCCACACTACTTTCACACCACATCCACAGTATTTTCACGCTAAATCCACACTACTTTCACACTACATCCTTATTTCTTTCAAACCACACCCACTTCTTTCACATTACATCCACACTATTTTCAATCTGAATCCACACTCCTTTCACACCACATCCACACTACTTTCACACCACATCCACAGTATTTTCACGCTAAATCCACACTACTTTCACACTACATCCTTATTTCTTTCAAACCACACCCACTTCTTTCACTCTGCATTCACACTATTTTCACTCTACTGTCACAATACCTTCATTTTTTTAGCTGATTTAAAGTCATGCATCAGGATCTTTTATTTCCATGTTCGTTCTTTGAATTCATTAAAATTAAGGTTTTTCAGAAGACCGGAAAACATAAAGATTTACACTTTTTGCTTCATTAACAACAGTTTAGTCATAAAACTAATTTATACTTTTATTTACTTACTTTTGCATAGTACAGAGTCTGTCTCTGTGTTGTAGACTTCCAATAACCGTTTTGTATTGTATTTGGTTTATAGCTTATAATATTTTATGTTGCTGCTTATTTCTTTTGGTTGCTGTATTGACCTGATTTTTTTCTTTTTAATCCCCACAGGGAGCCATAAAGTCTCATCTGCTGTCTCTTCAGTTTCTCCTACAGGCCATTTCAGTAAGTGACAGTCTGTTTTTTTTCCATACTCTTTGTCTGCCAAGTTACATAAGCATAATAAAGCGTTAATAAAGATAAATGGAGAGAGAATTCCTCAGTGAATTAACTGTGTTTGGTTTGGTTTGATGGCAGCTTACAGCGAAACAAAAAAATGTTTTTACAGTGAAGGTTGGTTTGATTCCTGTTTGATCACCTGTGTTGTGTTGTGCTTGTCATGTACAACAATGGCTGCTTGTGTCTGTCAGGAACATTAGCGAAGATGTTCTGAAATCCAGATTAATGTCCGTGAGAGAGGTCCAGTGGAGGAATAGATCTTTTCTGAATCTTTTCTGATCTTTTTCTGGCTGTTTTGCTCATAGTCTAAAAAATTCAGTCATGTTTCTTTGCACTTTCCAGGAAAATAATCTAATATTTTATGGGGACGTCCCATAAAATGTGGCTGGAAGAGCATCTACTCTTTTTTTTTAAATTTCTTTTCACTGTATCTGTCTGAAAAAAATACAATAAATACAATAAAATGGAAACAAACAACTAGTTTTCTTTAGGTTTACTGAGGTAAACCTGTGAGAAACAAGGACAAATTAAATCTTTTTTTTATTAAATAACACTAATTATTAAAGTCTAACAAAGTCTAACAACAAAAAATACTGAGACAGAAGATGGTTTACAAGAATATTAGATCTAAGGTTTAAAAGTTTTAAAAAACAAGATGAAAAACATGAAATATGTGATATATGATATATAAATATAAACTATGAATAATAAATAGAAATGTGTAAAGCTACAGTATGTGCAGATACAGTACATGAAATAAGTACTGAGCAGGGGTCAACCTTTAGAATTAAAGAGCCATTTTGTTTGATGTATCTATGAAACTTCAAAATTTCATTACTCTTTTTACCTGTTAAAGGAAAAACACTAAACTCTCACTAAACTCCGAAATGATGAAAAAAACACCTTGAAATAAAACACAGAACTATGTCGACCTATTTGCGTCCCCCCATTAATTGTTTGAGGAAAATTAATTAAATAAAAAAGAACCCACTTTAAAATAAATTAAAAATGATTTACATACAGTAAAAATCCATGATGTGGATTTTTACTGTATGTAGTTCATGTTTCAAAAAAAACTGAAAAAACATATTTACATGGATGCAGAGACGGACAAGACGGAGCTGGAGTTTGTCAGGTTTTCAGTATCGCATTTGATTGAGACATAGGATGTGACACATATTTTAATGGATAAAATATTAAAACACTTATTTATCAAATTGGTTGCTAATTAAGTAATAAAAAATTAATTTAAATAAATAAATAAAAAAATAATAAATATTGTGGGGTTTTTTTTTTGTAAAGATACAGGGAGCCACAGCAGAGGCACTGAACAGCCACAGGTTAACACCCCTGGTATACAGATAATAGAAATAGGAAGAGTAACATCTGAACTTGGTAAAACAGCTTTCAGTGTAACTGTGCAGTTAATCTGGCAAGGTTTCTATGAGCAGAATTATTGTAATCTTTAATCTGAAGCTATTAACCAACAGATTAAATACATTTTACTTAGGAAAACTTGAGGTTTCTTGCTGTTCCTGACTGCAGCTAACAGCAGAGCAGACGTGATTGTGATTAAAGCGAGACACAGATGAGCGTTAGCTCCGCATTCCCAGCTGCTCGGTCCTGAACACACTGTCAGCAGCACATCAGCAGAGCAGCCGAACCCCCCACCCTCCCAAAATCGCCCTCCTGAGAGGTGACACACTTCCACCGCGTGTCCTGCAGACCCCACGTAGCAGCTAAAGCAGCTTGTTACATGTTGAGTAGCTGTTTGGGAGAAGGAAATAAAGTAAAAACTCTCATCCTCAATAAACACAACTGCTGTAAAAACCCAGGATTCCTGAGGAAACTATGTTCAAGATTTAAATCAGTGAGGTAACAAAGTGGGAGCTGGAACGTAGATGTGGTTTGTGGTTTGTGAAAGTGTCGTCATGTGGTGTACCTCAGGGTTCAATGCTAGGACAGGTCTTATTCATGTTATATACAGTATGGTCCCTCTCGGAAGGTTCATAAACCTTTTTGATGAGTGTGTCCTATCACTTTTATGCAGATGACATCCAGCTATATTATTCTTTTAATGAATCTGAGATAGATAAGTCATCAAATCGGGAAAGAAAATGTGGTTAACAAGCAACTTCCACCAACTAAACTTAGACACTGGTTATTGCCCCTGATGTGAAAATTCCTCATATGAAACACTTTGGTTCGCTGAGCTCCACAGTCCAGTCGAGCATCAGAAACCTTGAGGTGGTGTTTTGATTAATCAGTGTCCATGGATAACCATTCAAGGCAGTTGATCGAAAACTGCTTCTTCCACTTGAGGAACATTTCTAAACTTTAAAATACTGCATCAGACTCAGATCTGGAGGTGATTATGCCTGCTCTTGTCTTATCTAGGCTCTTTAAATTGTCTACAGATTGTCCAGAATGCTGCTGTCAGGCTTTGGACCGCATAATCCCAATGTGATCTACTCTACCCTGGCTACCGGTCAAATTCCGTATTGACTTTAAAATTTTAGTTTTGACCTTTAGAGCAAATTATGGACAATCTCCACAATATATCTGTGATCTTTTAACCCCATACTCTTCTTGTTGGTCACTCAGGTCTTCAGGTCAGAGATACAGTATAAAACCCGATACAAAACCCAAGGTGACCTTTTGTTACAATGTGTCGCTCCTCGTTTGTGCAACGCTCTGCCCGTGTCTCTGCGTCGACTCTTTCAGAAAACAGCTGAAATCATTTTTTAAGACAAGCTTTTAGTTGACTGGTGGCTTGGGTTTTACTTATCTTAATTTTATGGTTTTATATTTATTTTATGTAAATTAATTATGTAAAAATTCATTTTGTCTAACGCCACTCTGTACTGTAAAACGTGCCGTAGAAATAAAGTTTACTAACTTTGCCTCTCTAAATCAGGACGTAAAACTGTCACCATGTGTTACTCCAGGATCTCAGGTATTTACAGTCACTTGGTAAAGCATCATAATCCCAGTGACGACATTTGATGACAGCTGTGGCCTCTGTTGCCATGACACCCACAAAGGTTAAAGGTTTATGCAAAACAGTAAATTATCATCATGTAGCGAAAAGTAAATGTTGAATGAAGTAAAAATTATCTGAAAATTCAACTCTGCAAGTAAATTTTACTCTATTTAGAGTGGGATCTTTTTTAGAGTAAATTTTTACAAAATTTAGGGAAAATTAACTCAGATAAATTTACTGTGCACGATACTCCATATCAATATTGGGCCAACACTGGTCAAAATACCTAGGCTGTAAAAATGTGAATAATAATCAACATCAAAATTTTAGCTGAGTCATGTTATGGCCAGTTTGTTGGAGTTGGCAAATAATGTATTTGAAATAGCTTGGAATGGTTTAAACAGTCTAAAATGACTGTATTGGACTGATATCGGTATCATAGATAGTTAAGTTTGTGATATCAGTATCTAACATGGAAAAAGTGGCATTGTGCCATTCCTGCTATTATATTAGTAAGATTCCTGCACAGACTCTGGCTTCAAATGTCGTCATCAGTGCAAGAAAACATTGTCTGTATCTGCGATATTTTTGTGCGTGAAGTGTCGTCCGTCTTTATTATCAGTGTGTAGTTTATCTACAGAGGCAGGAAAACCATGTTAGCATTATTATTCCATGTTGCTTTTAGTTTTACTAATATTGTAAACGTTTTCGGACATGAACTACAGACATTTTACAGAAATTGAATCTGGACGTTCTCTATAATTTTGACGTTTGCTGTTTGCAGTCTGTACTTTCTCGCTGTAAATCAAATCGAATTTTATTTGTATAGTGCCAAGTCACAACAGACATCTAAAGGCACTTTACACAATAAGGCCAGAAACCTTACAATATTATAGAGAGAAGAGAAACTTAACAGAAGATAACTCTGACAGAAGCAGACTCAAAAATGTGCGGCATCTGCCTAGGCCGGTTGGGGTGAAAGGGAAAAATGAGGGACTTTTACTGCTGTGTTTTTACGTAGACTTACTGAGATATTATTTGGAAATTTGACCAGGGAGTTGGACGTAGAAGTTCCAGACACTATGTGGATATGATATTTAAACACAACACTGTTGGACAATCTCTGGAAAAGGTTAGTGATTTGTCAACCAGCTGCAGAACAGGAATAAATAACAGGTTATGTACCTATTGTATGTTGACCGTCTGTCTGACCGATGTTAAATTTCACATAAATTAATTGTATTAATTTGGACACTGGTCTGAACTGGAACAAAGGCTTGTACGTGTGCGCACTGTCGTTCTACAGAAGCTTCCTGATCCATCAGCCATTCGTCTTTCCACAACATTCATTCATCCACTCTGCAAATCTGACAACTTTATTGTCCATTATGCCGACAACACATGGGGCTCCGTCTGGGGCACAACAACATGGCGGGCAAAAATAGATTTAAAAGCAGGGACTGACAGATTTACAGTGCACGACATAAATAACATTCAATTCTTACAAGCCTCCAGACACCATATGAACAAACAGGTGTTCTGGCTGTTGTTGAGATCCAGCCGCTCACTGTGGTCTGCTTACATGGCCATGTTCAAGGCATAGGTGTTCACAAATGAAAAGACATTTGTTTAAATCAAAACAAGGACTGAAATGTGAAACCAGTTCTTTACATTCAGCTTTCAGTATTTCCTAATGGCCGCGTTGATCAGTGAACATCTGAATATGCTAGTTAATGTATTCAAAGTCTGTTTTATCAGATATATCAATTTCATGTTTGCCTTGTGTCTGTCAATCAACAAATGCGTCACCATGGAGACAGACAAATGGAAAGCCCACTTCTGATCATCTACATTTACAGCTAAGGTTTTAATTTAGTTTGTGGTTGCTGTGTTTGTTGGAGTAAAAGTACAGACTGATATGAATGTATGTCAGATATGTAAAGATATTGTTGATATTTTTAAGGCAAGACATTGGGTTTATAACCTCTACCATTCTATGAGGCATAAAATCAATGAGGTGTGTTCTGGAATAAGCTTTTAACAGCACATTTAACATCAAAATTCGACGACATCCAAAATGTGGAAGATAATACTATAGCAATGGCCCAATCTTTGCTGAATGTGTCACTTTGAGGAAGTAGGACTGTACCATTTAAGCTGTGTGAGCATCAGAAGGAAACTGGAGAGGCTAGCATTAGCATTAGCAGGTACATGATAAATCAAGGGGACCCAAAATAGATTCCTGGGAACTGGGAAGTTTCATCTACTTAATTTAAAAAGTGATGTTTCAAAATTTAGGGATGTGCAATATTATTGGCACAGTATTGACTGATATTGGCATATTATTGGATATCGGCAAACACGCCAATATCCCGCGATATGACTAATGACTACAACAGTAGTTAGAATAGACCCCTATCTCCTTGACTTCTATGCTAGCACCCTCTCTAGCTATATATATATACATATATATATATATATACATATATATATATGCTCATGCTGCGACATGAGTATGAAAAATAATCTGTTATTTTCATGACAGAAGATATTACCTCTGCTGTTAGGCGCAGGGAGAAAAGTTATGTACATTTATCAGTATCCGTATCGGCCAAAACTCCTGATATACTGGATTATCAGATATCAACAAAAAGATCAATATTCCTGTAAAAATAAAAATTGCACTTAGTCAAAGCATCCGTCCTGATTGCTTAAGGCAAATGGACATGTCCAATCTGGTTTAAACCTTCCACAGGAAACAACTGATCTGACATCAATCTTACACGTGAGCATTAAACATGCAGATAATCTAGGTGCTAGCTCCTATAGCATGTACACGTAAAGCCAGCCATTATAAGGCCAAGGCCTCTAATTGCTTCAGATTATGTTGTCAGGGCTCACGGACCACACTGTCCTGTAGTTTGCTCGGGGGTGAACATTAAGACTCCACTGATCTTCAGGTGTTATGAAGGTTTGGTTCTCTGCTCCGTCGCAGCTGTGATTCCCCTTGTTCTCACAAACACACCCGAATTAAAGAAGTCGACACTTACTAATCCAAACACACATTTGTGAACACGTGTTAATACGATCACGCCCACACACACCTGGCAGCCGCTGGCAGCGGTGGCGAAGTCGACGTGATGCGCGGATATACGCCGTATACCCACTACAAAAGGTGCGTTCATACGTATCATCTCTGCTCTTTTACAGAACTTGTTGTCAAACATTTTATTTTTGCAAAAAGTAACAATAAATATAGTCTTTAATCTTATCGGTGTTACTAGGTAGTGGGGGCGGGGCTCCACATGAGCAACCGTAGCACACAGTGTAGCAGTGTAACAAAGTACAAATACTTTGTTATACAAAATTCATGTACAGTATGTGTGCTTTATTTATATTTCTAGCAACTTTTACTTTTGCTCCACTGCATTTCCTTAATTAATCATGTACTTTTACTTCAATGCAATGATTTACTTATACCATAACTATCTTCGTTCCTCCCAAATAAAATTAGAAGAAGAGCTGCTAAATGGTTCGTATTTATATAGCGCTTTTAAAGTCTTGTTGCTTTACACTACAATTTTGCCGTTCACCCATTTACACCCATTCACTCTTGTCTTGTCTATAGACTCATAGAGCCAGGAATCGAACCCATAGTCAAACCGTTGAAGGACAGCTTGCTCTACCACTGAGCTACTGTCACTTAATTCTAAGCTTGAGTTCATTTTATATCAGAAAATGACATTTGATACCTAAGTACAGTAAATGTCAGTTTTACCAAAGTAATATCGTAAAAGGTGACTTTAACGTAGATGGTTTTACTCGTATTCCTTTTGAGGTGCTTTATTCAAGACTGTTAGCACAGCATGCTAATGCATCACACTTATAAGCCTGCTTATAACTTCTGCTAGCGTAGTTTAGCAGAAAACCTGCATGTCACATTTTTGAGCTTTTACTTGAGAAACACAGTAAAACTAATCACATCAGGACATCAATTTGTCGTACAGAAATCACAGTACACAGTCGAGACGTTAGCATCATGCTAAGGTCTGTGGTTATGCCTGGGATTCCACTGCACGCGTGTTACATGAAATACAACTTGTTGTCAACACGGGTGCTTTTATTCTGAAAATATCCGGACGCTTTAATCTTGTATCGGTGCTTGACTTCACCAGAACGTTCTTGTGAGAACATACACTGTAAATGATCTGAAAATGATCTGTACACTTTATGATCTGAAAATACACTTATAATTATTACCTTTCGCTTCAGATCATACCTGCTTTATTTCTTTGGCTTTTTAATGTTAAATGAAGAGCATTGTTAGAAACAATGACATTGTACCTATAAATATGGTCAGATTCTGCTATAAAACAAACCATTAGGCTTGTAGGTTTTGTTCATTCTGTCAATTCTATGTAATTTTTTTACTCAATATATATGTAACAGTTAGTGTTTTTCACAAATTCAGTGCAATGTCCAAAATCTTGTCACAGTATTGAAATAATATTGATATACTGTATTGATCGGCCCCACAGCTGTCGATAACATCTTCAGACTCTTATGAAGATGAATGTGTTGCAGCTGTGCGCATCTTTTATTAGTGTAGAACCGATCAGAAGCGTTTAAATGTGAGTTTGAAGGAAAACAAAGAGTGGCCCTGTCCTGTTGCCTCCTCTGAGGGTTTTCCCGCTCTTTATTGTCACAGTTGACAGTTGTTTGGATGAAGCTGAGCTCAGTTTTATGACCGCGGCGGATAAAAAAAAAAAAAACTTGAACGGTTTCTTTGAATATTTTAACCATTTGCTGTGAATCCTCGCTGACGACAGCTGCCGCCTCCACAGAGAAGCAAATTCCTGGGATAGTTTCAGATTCAGATCAGTTTGGTTCCGTTTTGTTTAACGGCTCTGGCAGTTTGTAGCAGCGGCAGCAGTTGCTGTGGTTCTAATCAGACCACAAGGCCATGCCAGGCAAAGCCAGGAGCCTTGAAGGAGTGTAATCTAATCTGCAGCCTGAGCAGAAGGGATGTTCTGCCAGCCCGCTGTCTTATTAGGACACGCGGGAGCGGCTGTTTATGCACGTTTGTTCCGTCGGCTCATTGAATCCGCAAAGTGGCAGCCATTTTTCCAACACAAACTGTTCAAACATCACACAAACACAGGTAGAAATACCAGTCAGGCGTCACAGCAGCGTCATGGCAACCATCTGTTTCTCTTGGCGGCGTTGCCGTCTCACCGGGTGTCACGCCTCCAAGGCCGCAGGTCAGAGGTCTTCAGGGTGTTTTCGGGCTCACAGCACTCAGCCACTCACTCAGTCTTTGGGATGAGTAGCTGGTTAGCCGCGTGAGTGAGCGTGTCAGCACTCGCTCACCTGACTTCACACGGCAGCTATTCATCCACATTCACTCCCAGGAAATTCACGTCCGAATAAACTCTGCCTTTATTCTTCCTTCCCGGAGAGATTTCTCTCCCGTTTTGTTTCTTTCAGTCACATCAGTCGAAGTCATAAATTACTTTTCACCCACAACAATCGCAGCCACTTGTTATCAACTGACAGCAAAGATAGGGATCCAACAATGGAGCAGGAGCAAGTCCAAACTGGACTTTTTATTTATTTTACCTCATTTTTCCAACACTGATTTGTCCCAAAGCCAAGTAATTTAAAATGGCAGCAAATCAGTGGCGTCACTGTCAAAAAGAGTCTATAGTAGCCAGTGTTATTGGAGTTGATTATAGGGGTAAGAGAAGGGTACATTCTGTCTTTTTTTTTTTTCCCCCCAATTATTTTCTGTAAAATAGTGGATTTTCTCTTTTATCCCCAATGCCTCAAGGAAAGAAAAAAACACATGTCTGTGCCAGAAATTGCAGCAAATATTTCTGAAGCCTGAAGCAGAAACTGGTGGCATCACAAGTTTTAGTGTAGCAGCAGCAGCAGCAGTGAATCATGGAACTCTTAAAGGCTACTGAAGCAGTGTGTAATGCACAGAGGAGCACTTACAGAGGAAATTACTATTTTTCAGTGAAAACCCTGTTCTGGTGTCAAAGAGGAAAAACAAAATCAAAGTAGGGCAGATGTTGGTGTGTGTCTTTTTGTCATTACACGGTGTTAATTAGATGTGTAACATATGTAAACATGGACAAAGTAAGTGCTTTCTGACAGAGGAAAAACATGACTCCACATCTGTTTGTTAGTTTTGTTATTGTACTTTAAGTGTTAGTCACACAAGTGGCAGAGATCAATATCAGTATAACAAATTTCAAGTCATCCCAGATCTGTTTGTTTAAGTTAACGAAAACATTATAAAACTATTTAACATAACAAGTTTTAAAGACACGCTGTGCACACACATGCTTTTGTATGTACACACACGTGAACACACACACACGCCTAATAAAGTGTAGACATTTTCCATTGAGCTGAAAATAGCTGCACGTCATCGCTGTGTGAAGCGTCTGGACTCTCGCAGCCGATTGTGCGGCTGCAGACAGAGACGGCGTGAGGCTGTGGCACGAGCGCCACCGTGGGTGGAAACTTCTCTCCCACTTCATCCTCCTCGACACCAGCAGGTGCTGAAGTGACGTTAAGATGGTGTTGACGTTTGGCTGCACAAGACATTTTAGTCATGACAGGACATTCACGTTTTAGTTGGATAAATTGGACTAAATTGCAAATTTAGGGACTTTAAGTTAATTTTGGTCAGATTTTTTAACAACTGAAAATATTCACTCTTCATGTTTTAGGTCACTTTAAGGGATAATTTGAATTTTTTTTTTTTTTTTCAAGTGTGATTGCACAGTATATGTGCATGTTCCCCGGCATTTAGAGTCCTTATCAAAACTCACCTAATATGCCAGTTATGCCAGTACAATATCTTAAAAATATATTAACTACTCAATTTCTGCATTAAATAGCCATTTCCAATGGAAGACTGAAGTTTGTAAACCACTCACTCTCCCACACCAAAGTCCATAGAGAAAATCAGTGATTTTAGCTCACAGGGACACAGGAGCTGCTGGTCTACTGCTGCCTCGTGTGGTCACTTTGTGTCACTGAGATAAATCTGAACAAAAGATTTCAAACACAGAAGTGACAAAATAAGACATTTGAACTTAGTGATGGAGGCAGCAGTGGATCAACAACTCCTGTGTCCCTGTGAGCTAAAATCACTGATTTTCTCTATGGACTTTGGTGTGGGAGAGTGAGTGGTTTGGGAACTTCTGTTTTCTGTTGGAAAAGTTGAATTGAGTTTTAAGCGTCAAAGGTTTTTGATGATATCTTAAGAAGGTTGCACAAACTTGAGTTTCCAGGAGTCAAATTTGTCTGATGGTGAGAAAAAGCAGTGAACACATTTTTCATTACTTAACTGGCAACTATCTGTGCGTACATCGTATAGTGAACTATCACTTTAAGAAGCAAAGGTGAAATACTTTTAAATGCACTCCAACACACAAATGTGAAGTGAAAGCTATCATATCTTGTGTGCGTGTGTAGCTGGTCTTCCTTATGTTGTGGGGACCTAAATGTGTCTCCACACACTCACATTATGGGGACTTGTCTTCCTTATGGGGACAAAAATCAAGTCCCCATAACGTAAATGACTCCATTTTAAGGTGAAGACATGTTTTAAAGTTAGGCTGAGGTAAGGGTTAGGGTCAGGGTTAGGGTCAGGGTTAGGGTTAGGGCACTAATAAGTCTCCAGGAAATGAATGGAAGTCAATGCCAATGTCCTCTGAAGTCATGGAAACCAGTGCTTGTGTGTATTTTCAGCATGTTATAAAACCTTGTGTGTAAAAGCATCAACACCGCAGTGAATCTCCATCACTTAACAGTGAGCAGTATGATTAGCATTGTTGCTAAAGCGTGTGAATGTTTTACATGCCTTTCATCTTCCTGTTCTCACGCCTGTCAGGACTTCCTGCTCCCGCCCAGCTGGCCACGCCCTCATCTCGCCCATTCACCATGTCACTGCACCGCTCACTTCCTTCCCTTTACATGCAGTGGCCCCTTTAATTTGGCGGAGCTCGTGCAGCCTGAAGTGTGTTTTGTGTCGCCTGTGCGGTGGCTTTTATTGTGAAAGGCGGTGCATTTGTTTGTACACAGTGTGGTGAGTGTGACATCTGTGGGTAACCATGACACTGCAGTCCCTCTGATTATACACTGTGTGTGTGTGTGTGTGTGTAGCCACTGGTTTACACTCCCTGATTATGATGTGTGGGTGTGTTCACTTTATGATGTTTTCATTCAATCAGTAAAATACCCTTAAGTATGTCAAACTCTAATATCTACACGTTTTTTTTATTCATTTAACAAAAAGAGGAAATTAATATTTTGGCCACAGCTTGTGGGACGAACTGATTATAACATTTAAGAGGTTTTTTTTTTGAAGTGTGGTTGTTTGATGAGCTGACACATAACCAGAGTTGACGGCACTGTGCCAAGAACCTGGTAAGTCTGCCAGCACTGACTCAAGGAAAAAAAATTAATTAAGACACTAACAAAATCTATGTCAGTTTAAGTCTTTGATATCTAAACAACACGCTAATAAAATCTGCACCAGATTACGCCCACTATTTCTTAAACATATGTTCACCTCTTTATCTTGTCATTAAACAGCCTTTTCTGTCAGGAAACTCCAGTTTGTGTTACTTTCACTCTCCCACACCAAAGTCCATAGAGAAAATCTGTGATTTTAACATCACAGCACACAGGAGTTGTTGATCCACTGCTGCCTCCATCACTAAGTTCAAATGGCTTATTTTATGAATTCAGCATTTAAAATTCTTCATTCAGATTTACCTCAGTGACACAAACTGGCCACACGAGGCAGCAGTAGACCAGCAACTCCTGTGTCCCTGTGAGCTAAAATCACTGATTTTCTCTATGGTCTTTGGTGTGGGAGAGTGAGTGGTTTAGAAACTGTTGGAATAGTCTGTCTCACAGAAAGACATGAACATATTCTTTAGATATGGTAGACTTGGTAGATATGGTAGACAACTGATGTTGATTTAATTCAGTGTCTTTTAAGTGGCTAATCTCTTTACTTTTTATTCCCGTGTTCCCACTGTCACATCCAGGTGAAAGTTAGTCAGTCTGATAGAGTGTCTGATCCTGCATACACATACCAAATTATGTTCAAATCCGATGACTTTTGACAGAGGTATGACTATTTAATTTACAGTTTTGCCCATTATAAGATATTGGGATTTATTGAAACTTTAAAACTTTTTTGTGACATCATCAGTGAGTAGATTCTTACCAAAATTGAATGGGAACATACCTGGGTGATTATCTACCCATCACAAAAAAATCTGATTGATCCATCAAAAAAAAAAAAAAAAAAAAAAAAAAAAATTTGCTCATGAAAAGATAAATCTTACCTTAAATCAACCATGATGTGACACTGACTGTTTTGCCTCAGCACTGCCCCTGCTGTTGATTTGGGTATTGCATCTCAGCAACAGTAGGACACGGGGAAGGCAGCCATGATTTTTTACATTTACTTGTAAACAGCAAATTCTGTATATCAGTGATTTTAGTTCTCATCTGTCGATGTTGTAATAATGAACTAAATCATCCCATTATGTCATACTGGTTATCAGGCCACAGTTATTTCCCACATCGTAACACAGGTATTCGATGCCAACATTACAACACACTTTCATAACCGTGTGTTTGGTTGTATTTGTTTAGTTCGAACCTCCCATAATCCTTCACTTCACACAGCTTTGGCTGCTGCTGTCATCGTTTTTCCTGTGAGAAACTCCTGTGAGTTGGTGACTCATTCTTGTTGTGCAGGTGAGTGTGAGCTCACAGCCTCGGTGTTACTGCCTCCCTCTGTGTGTGTGTGTGTGACCCCCGCTGTGGTGTGGAGACTATCATTAGCAGGACCTTTGACCCCTCTCCTTCAGCCTGTAGCCAGGCAGCCAGCTGCTCCCTCATTAGGTCCATCACGGCTCCACTCTACCTGCCGCTCATGTTACTACCCTCCTCTTATCACAAGCTAAGTGACTCTCTTAACCTCACACACACACACACACGCACACACACGCATGCGCACGCACACACTCCCCTCTCTGTATCTTAATCTGTCTAATGTGTGTGTAAATAATGCTTGCGTGGTCCAGATAGTTTTTTGTTTTAGCATCAAACAAGTCCGGACCATGGGAACCTGGTCATTAATTACTCTGTGATTCATGGTTATGGCTCCGTGTCTCGTCTCACCACTAGTCTATCATTAAGACTTTCCCAGACTTCCCATCCCGGCCTCTCCCAGTCAACAGCTCACCCACACCAGCACTCAACGTCGCTAAATCATCACCACCACTCACACACAAACACACACACGCACACACATCATATCAGCACCTTTTCCTCCACCAGGAAACACACACACACACACACTGTTTTCATGCATTTTACAATCAAACACACCATTTTTGTGGGATAAAATGTTCGCTGATAACAAGACCAGATTAAGTCCAGTATAACTGAGACATATGTTCTCCTCTTTATCTTGTCATTAAACAGCCTTTTCTGTCAGGATACTCAAGTTTGAGTTACTTTCACTCTCCCACACCGAAGCCCATAGAGAAAATCAGTGATTTTAACCTCACAGCACAGCACAGTTGTTGATCCACTGCTGCCTCCATCACTAAGTTCAAATGTCTTATTTTATGAATTCGGCATTTAAAATTCTTCATTCAGATTTACCTCAGCGACACAAAGTGACCACACGAGGCAGCAGTAGACCAGCAGCTCCTGTGTCCCCGTGAGCTAAAATCACTGATTTTCTCTATGGACTTTGGTGTGGGAGCGTGAGTAATTTCCAAAGCAACACAAACTTCAAGTTTCTCTGTTGTTTAAAGCTGTATAATGGTGAAGCCATAAACACATTCTTAGAATGTTGTAGCTGAAGTTTGTGTTGCCTAATAAACCAGTCACTCTCCCACACCAAAGTCCATAGAGAAAATCAGTGATTTTACATCACATCACACAGGAGTTGTTGATCCACTGCTGCCTCCATCACTAAGTTCAAATGACTTATTTTGTCAATTCTGTGTTTGACAGTCTTTCTTCAGATTTACGTCAGTGACACAAAGTGACCACACGAGGCAGCAGTAGAACAGCAGCTCCTGTGTCCCCGTGAGCTAAAATCACTGATTTTCTCTATGGACTTTGGTGTGGGACTTTTGTGCATTATCATATTTTATGCTCCATTTTAGTCCAAATTATTGTTTTCTTTTGCTGTACTTTTCTGTCCTCTTTTATTTATTTTTTTTTAAATTAGAATTATGTTTTCATGTTTCCAACTTTTATCAAGCTTGCCCTCCTCACAACTTTCTTGTCACTTCAGGCTGTGACAGAAATCAAAATACAGATGTTTTGTTATGATAAGTGCAGCTGCTGTAAGAAAGAGGGACAAAGAGGGACAAAATCACAATCATTCTCTGTACTTTCACTGGACAAGCTCTTACCTTTGCAAAGTTAAATCTAAATTTAAGCAAAGTTAACTTTGATATAAGAGAGGATAACAAGTGCTGACTGTATTTAGAACTTATAATTCTGTGCTTAATCACACAGGCTTGAACAGAGCAGCGAGTCACACTGAGGCCTTTCTGTGTGTGGGTTGGAAATAGGTTTTTCTCCTGTAATAATTAGCCTTTCAGAACATTTACACGGCAAAGAATCATTAGCACCTGTTTTAATGAGGAGGCTTAAAATAGAGGAGGCACTTAAAGGATGAGAAGGAACCTGCTGGAACCAGAACTTCACACTCTGACTGTGTGTGAGCATAAATTCACAACGTCACTGCTGCTCATGTGGAACTAAGTCTTTCACGTCTGTGGAGACCTGATTGTGGTTTTATTTTATTTTATTTTATTTTATAAAAATAAGAATTGTTACACAATATTCCATCTTGATACTGCAATAACAAAATTCATGACAATATATGACAGAAATTTAAAGAAAACGCCTCCGTTTTGATGTGTAATGATGTAGAATTCACAATTGAAAAAAAAAGACTTTTATGATGCTTAACGAACAGAAAAATTAAAACACTAAACAATCGTATCTGCTTTGTACGATTTAATGTATTTAAAGAAGTGATACAGTCAACCAAATGTAATATTATTACTATTACGAAAATATTGTTTACAGTCATATTTGTCACAGATTAAACAGATTAAAACTCCCACGCTGAAACACACGACGGTAAAGGGGCGAATGAAGCATTTATGGTGAAGAGTCTGTCTGTCTGTCCTCACCTCCACTGTCTGTCTGTCCTCACCTCCACTGTCTGTCTGTCCTCACCTTCACTGAAGTGACATGAGCAACTGTTTGGGCTGTGAGGGGTCAAGAGGGTGTGTGTGTGAGTGTGGCTGGTCTTCCTCATGTTGTGGGGACCTAAATGTGTCTCCACACTCACATTATGGGGACTTGTCTTTCTTATGGGGACAAAAATCACGTCCCCATAACGTAAATGAAGACATGTTTTGAAGTTAGGCTGAGGTTAGGGTTAGGTTAGGGTCAGGGTTAGGGTTAGGACACTAGTAATCATGGTTAAGGTTAGAGTAAGTTTCCAGGAAATGAATGGAAGTCAATGTAATGTCTTCTTCAACCCTTTTCTATCCTTGCAGGGACCAAAACATGTGCTACAAACCTGTCTTCATGGGGACATTTTGACTCGTAGGGACATTTTGCCTGGTCCCCATCAAGTTAAAGGATGTTTTAGGGTTAGGGTTAGAATTAGAATAAGGGTTAGGGTAAGGGGCTTGAGAATGCAATATGTCTGTTAGTGTCAACACGTGTGTGTGTGTGTGTGTTCTTGTACTTGTTGCAGATTGAGGACCAACAATTGTATAAACACCTACAGAGTGAGGACATTTTGACAAAGTGAGGACATTTTATTTTGGCTGGTCCTCACTTTCTGTCACCCCTTAAAAGGGCTTTTTCAGGGTTTTAGAATTGGGGTTAGATTAAGGTTAGGGTAAGAGTTAGGGTTAGGCATCTAGTTGTGATGGGTAAGATTAGGTAATGTACTATGTCTATGAGGGTCCTCACTCTGATAGAAGCGCAAACGTGTGTGTGCGTGCGCGTGTGTGTGTGTGCGTGTGTGCGTGTGTGTGTGTGTGTGTGAGGGTAAGTTACAGTCTGCAGCAGCTGGAACAACATACACATGAGAAAACATCCAGCACTCACAGATATACACTTCACCTACCGAGGGACGTGAATGTGAGGAGGTTTGTTTACACCAGATCTATGACACCAGGCAACAAGGACGGACACACTTTATCGCAAAATATTTAAAATCTAAAGTACTGTTTCTCAGACTTTTTATATTGGGACCACATTAGGCTGGAACCATGTTTTCGTATCCAACTCTAACCCTAATCCAGTGGAACCAGAAGCAAAATGATCAGTGTGAGGTGTGATGTTAGTGTTTCTGCTCTGATTTTACATAATTAATTTTACTATAGTGTCTCATTTAGTCAGAAAATTTGCACTTTTTTTAAAAAAATCTTTTCTCAGTATATATATTTTCAAATCATCATTAAAAAGCCAGATCAGCATTACACTCTGTAAAGCTTTTCTTTCTGTGTGATGGCAGTTTAAAACGCCTGTGTTTAAATTCAAAATTAACGCACACACACACACAGAAGTTTCAGTGTGTGAAAAACCTCCCCAGCTGCCAGTCTGAGTGGATTTAAAGAGTGGGGCCAGTGTGGACACCTGGAATAAAAACCACCCCACTGTTCTCAGGCTGTTTCTGCCTCATTATTCACAGGTCGTCTGGCACCAGAGCAGGTTTAGCTAATTTATGAGCCCACTGAGCTGAGGCATGTTGGATACTGTACCTGTGCTTCTGCATCTTTTGATTCTAAGAATAAAAATAACTTGTGTTCATGCAGCAAGTATTGGCCGTTATTGAGATGTTTTGTAAATCCACAGCTGAAATCAGGCTGACTTTATGTTTCTGTTTAGAATCAGAATAGCCTTTATTGTCATTGTAACAAAAGATACAAAGAAACTGAGTGGCATCTCCTTTGTGCAAGCAAAGACAGTATTATGTATAATATATATATATATATATATATACAATTATTATATCTACAATTATTTTGAATTTTAGTGTTTTTTGATGTTTTTGGTTTAGTTATTTATTTATTTATTTTTTTAATTCATCACTTTACGTTTTATTTCATATTTCAGAATAGTCTTACTTCCTGTTCTTCATTTTGGTTTTCCACGCTGGCGTGAACATGTTCTGCCCTGATTCAGGTCACTTTACCACTTAACTGTCGGCTCATACTGTATCACACGTTCCTCACAAGTAAATCTGGTTTTCCTGTGTGACACAACTGTCTAAGGGCAAAATAGAGTGTAGACTCAAGCTGACATAGATTATTATTATTAGTTGAGCCTTTTAATAAGTGTCTAAAATCACTTTTTCCTTGTGTCCCCACTCAGCTACGACTTATATTTGTATTTATTTATTCATATCAAAAGCAAATCTGGAGGAGTGTTGAATGAAAATCCTACAGGATCTTCAAAAGTGGCATTTTCTATATTATAGGAATTACAGTAATTAAACTTCAAAACATAGTGAAATGTTCATAAACCATATTCCACACAGGAATATGGGGAACGTGTTTAAGTAATCGCTAAAAAAGTTCAATATATCATGAAGATTTATTTCATTCTTCCTGTAAAACAGCAATTTAAAGGCACATTTTCACACTGAATATGCCAGAAGTATGTCTGGATTATTATTATGATATTTTTATTTATTTATTTGTTTTAGTTTTAATCCAGTACAATCCTCATCTGAGCCTTGAGTCCTGCCTTTGTGAGATTTTACAGGCCGTGGTTTCTGCATGCACGTCATCATCTACTTCTTTCACTCCGTCACGTCACCAGCGTTGCAAACAACAGGCCAGATTAACATGAGATTAACAAACCACGGTGCTCCATTTTGGCAATTCTCGTCAGAGAAACGCCACACGGCTTCACGTCTTGTTTTAAAATGGCTGCCAGACACATTTGAAGGTGGCGTGACCAGCGTGGACTCCAAAAACAGTCATTTAAAGGTGCATCCGTGGTTTTCGTAAGCTCTTTCTGTCCCTTCAGCAAAACAATTTGTCCAAACGTGGCGGTGAAGTCAACACGAGGCGATCACTGTCATCAGCAGCCGCGGAGCTTAGCTCCTCTGACGGAGCTGGACGTTGGGATGTTTCGCCCGCTCTCTGTCTGCACCTGCTCGCTGCGTTTCCCCTGCGTGACGCCACAGTGACTGGTAATCACAACCTCGGTGAACAGACGTAAACAGACATTAGGCCCGCTGCTCCTCCAGCCTGCACTTAAGAGATTGAGCCTGGACGCACATTTGCCCCCATATAGTTTTTTACCCGAGTGTACAGTAATTAGAGAGATCAAGTCACTCACAGCTGAAGATCACCACCAGGCTGCAGCGCCCCCAAGTCTGCAGCGCCCCCAGGTGGGGAAGGCTGTGAAGAGCACAATCCCAGCTTATTGTCTGATTGATTTCAACATAAAATTTGTAGGGGGGGGGGGAAAGGAATTGGGGGGGGGGGGGGGGGGGGGGGGGTGATTATGTTTCCAAAACCTGTTTGAGTGCAAGCAGCTGTAAGTGTGGTCCTCACGTGGAGGTCAGAGGTCAGGAGGTCAGCCGGCCTTTGACTGAGATGTCGAGTGGCACACAGCCGGTCTCACCTCCGAGCTCACGTCTCATTGTCCGCAGTTGATTTACAAAGCGTGAAAGAACAAACTGGAGTGTGGGGATCAGAGGGAGGAGATGCTGCTGCTGCTGCTGCTGCTGGAAGCTCTGACAGACAGTTGACACCTCTGTCCATGGTGAGCCGCTGCTATCGTTTCTGGACATTCTGGCTGGAAAACTGAAGTTTGTAAACCACTCACTCTCCCACACCAAAGTCCATAGAGAAAATCAGTGATTTTAGCTCACAGGGACACAGGAGCTGCTGGTCTACTGCTGCCTCGTGTGGTCACTTTGTGTCACTGAGGTAAATCTGAAGAAAGGATTTCAAACTCCGAAGTGACAAAATAAGACATTAGAACTTAGTGATGGAGGCAGCAGTGGATCAACAACTCCTGTGTGCTGTGATGTAAAATCACTGATTTTCTCTATGGACTTTGGTGTGGGAGAGTGAGTGGTTTACAAACTTAAGTTTCCTATTGGAAACATGTGTCTAAAAGTAAGACTTTCAGACATATTCTTAAGATATTGTTAAATTGGTAGACATTTTATAAGGTGAATCTTTTGTTTTTGAGAATCTGTTCACATCTTTATCTCACTGTTAGACATATTTTTCCAACGGGAAACTCGAGTTTGTAAACCACTCTCTCTCCACACCAAAGTCCAGAAAATCATTGGTTTTACCTCACAGCACACAAGAGTTTTTGATCCACTGCTGCCTCCATCAGTGAGTCCAAATGAGTTATTTTCTAACTTCTGTTATTGAAATCCTTTGTTTGAATTGATCTAAGTGACACAAAGTGACCACACTTTGGCAGCAGTAGACCAGCAGCTCCTGTGTCCCTGTGAGCTAAAATCACTGATGTTCTCTGAGATTTGGTGTGGGAGACCTAGCGTTTCACAAAGTAAGACAAACTTCCATTTCTAGGCATAAAAGTCTGTCTTGATAGTTTTCAAGTTCCCCTCTCACTGTGTCACCTTTGACTGAAGATGTGTGCATGTGTGCGTGTGTGTGTGTGTGTGCAGCTCTTTTGAACCTCACTCCAACAGGAGGTGAGGCTGAGATGAGTTTGTTTAGCTGCCGTTCAGTTCAAGTGCTCTTAAATGGAGATCTCTACTGCTGTGTGTGCGTGTGTGTGTGTGTGTGTGATGATTAATGACCTGTCTTTCTCCCTCCTCCATTCACTCACTGTGTCCATTTGCAGTGGATCACCTGTTCTTTGGTCACAGGGAGGGGGGTCTGTGCTTGTGTGTGTGTGTGTGTGTTTTAGGAAACAGTAGATGTTATTGATTTTGTCCTGGAGTCCTGGTTGGTGGCTGTAGACAGGTCTGCAGTTGGTGTGTGTGTGTAGCTGGTCTTCCTCATGTTGTGGGGACCTAAATCTGTCTCCACACTCACATTATGGGGACTTGTCTTCCTTGTGGGGACAAGAATCAAGTCCCCATAACGTAAATGACTCCATTTTAAGGTGAAGACATGTTTTAAAGTTAGGCTGAGGTTAGGGTCAGGGTCAGGGTTAGGACACTAGTAATTATGGTTAAGGTTAGAGTAAGTCTGCAGGAAATGAGTGGAAGTCAATGGAAGGTCCTCTGTTGTCATGGAAACTGAGACTTTTGAATTCCGACTACTTGTGTTATGAACTTTTAATAATCCGATTTTATTCTGTAAGTATGTGTTTGGTTTTGGTATTTGTTGTTTTGTTGTTTTGCTTTTTTTGTTGCATTTTATTTACTCTTCACAGGAAAACAAAACAATAAAACATGAAGAGAAAACAAGAAAGAAGGAAAAGAAAGTGAATCATAATCTCTAAATAACAAAGACATGACATTTAACTTTACAGGCTGTTTGTTGAACAGAATATTCATAAGTCAGCTCAGGATTTACCAGTGTTGTCTGGATTTAAACCTGTTAAATTTAAATGTTAAGTGTAGGATTGAGTTAGGTTTAATTTGAGTTTTAACTCTATAAGGTTTAGATTAGGGCTCATGTAATGTCTGTTAAAAATGAAATCTGTTAACTTTAAGTGAAGCTAAAACCTAGTTTAGTTTGACTGATGCTGAAAATAGTCCTAAAAATATAAATAAATGGATTGAATTAAAAAAAAGTTACAATTATCTTTTATAAAATGCTAAATTTCTTTCAAATAACCACAAAACCTATTACCTGTGTAATATCCATAGCAGTGACTGACTTTTATGGTATTTATTGTAATAAATACATTTTCAGGTTTCTGTCAGTAGATTATTATTTTTTCACTCTGCCTCAAAGTGAAAACATGACTGTGTACTGTTCACTTCAAACGTGAGGACAACCCGCGTTTGTTTTCAGTGCAGCAGCTGCAGGAGATTTGACTCATGTATGTCGCGGATCACGTCGTCTCCCAGAATTCCCAGATCATGGACAGGAACGCCGTCGTGACGCATCATCCCAGCACCGACGCGGTGTTTTAGGGTCTTGATTTTCCCTTTCAAGCGCCTCAAAAACAGCTGTAACCGTGTGATCGTCATGTTTGTCCTGCAGAATAAGAGAAGGAGCTGGGGGCTTTCACTAGAAATGAAACCTTGCTGCTTTTCACAGGGAACGTCCTCGGATAACGCTGACACTCAACACTGTATCAGCTCAGCCCTCCATTGTCCTGAACGCTGTGAGGAGATTCAGCCTGTCATCTCTGGCAAACAACAGTAACCAGCTGCTGTTGTGCTGCCAACAAGTGCCGGCATTCGCCGTCACAAACGCGCCTGTCTACGGCCTGGAGAGACGGCACTCTCTGCTTTTCTGCCAGTAGACGCTCGTCTTGTCTTAATCCCCATTCAGACGGGATTATATTTACACGGAGAGATGGGGTAGAGCGGATGTTACCAGAGCTTCTCGGTGATTTTAGCCCCGTCTGACTGTGCCATCTCAGTAATCATTACCGGACAATAGCGCTATTCGGACCGGATTAATTTTACATGGGGCGGTGGATTAATGTAATTTTACCTGTAATATTAAAGGCCAGTTCGCACAGGATAAGAAATCTTAGTCAAACTACCACAACTGGGAGGAGTCACTCGTCCCAGATGCCCTTTACTGGGCAACGTCGTGGAGCCGCCGCCATGGTGAAGTGCTGGGTGGACAAACAAGAGTCCAGAGCCCTGATGCAGGGTTAGGGTTAGAGCCTCAGCCAATGCCAACAATGGGCCCTCTTCCACCACAGGCTCTTTTGTCATTTACCCGGGTAATTAAAAAAGAAACTTTGGCACGTTTCCACCAGAATTACCTGCTAAATATTACCCGGGTAAATATTACCCGCAACTGTGAACTTTTCAGATTAGTACTTTGGAGGGGCGGGGCTGTGTGGAACACATCTCGCAGCTGTTTCCGTGTTGTGAACGTAGCGACTTTGTCGCTATATTTAGCGAGTATTCAGACCCTCTAGTGCAGGGGTGTCAAGCATGCGGCCCGTGGGCCAGAACCAGCCCGCCAGAGGGTCCAATCCGGCCCACATAATGATTAGAATCTAATCATTATGATTTTTCTATTTCAGATACATGCGACAAATTGTTTAGTGCCTTTGTAGATCCACTGTGATCTGTAAGTTTTAATGCACATGTGTAAATAGTAAACTTAGGTATTTTTCTCAAGAAATTTCAGGTTGTTCATAATGTTTTGTAAAAAGAAGATACTTCATTAAATGTAAAACAAAGGGAAACATTTGGATTTCTTGTTGTTTATAGGTTATTATGCTATTATTTTACTGGTCCAGCCCACTCTGCGACGTTTGTGGCCCCTGAACTAAAATGAGTTTGGCACCCCTGCTCTAGTGACTCTCAGTCAAAAAAGCGACTAGTGACAAATCTAGTGTCTTTATCATGTTATTTGAGACTTTTGGATACACTGATGTGAAAACACGTATTGTTCTAAAGGTCTTTGCACACCGGACGGAAAAATCGAGTGAACGATTCTGATGCACCGCAGCCTCTCATGAACGTCAAGAACATTGAGAAGAAACTAATAAATTAAGAGGAGGACACACACACTCGCTGCTGCTGTTCTCTGGCTGATGCAGCTCACAGTGTTGTCCGTAAAAACTATTTTGAAGCTTGATTCTTCCACACGTCTGTAACTGTTTTATACCTTATTCTTGTTTATTAACATGAAATGGAAACACAGTCAAGCGATCCACCGGCGTGTTAAATGTTCTGACTGTACGTCATCAAGAACACTCAAGAACTTTGAGGTGCAGCGGAAACAAAAGCTACACAGATTAACAGGAACTCATTTACCCGGGTAAATAAAGTTTCTGCTAATTGGTGGAAAAGGAGCTAATTGGTACAAGCAAACAACTTCACCCCGACTTCCCGAACACTGAGTGGCGCTCAATTTATGCTCCACCGTCACCTCTGGAAACATAGTTGTTACTTACAGGGACTTTAACTTTGGGTAAATAGGTCCGGAAAAATGACCCCCAGATAATCCTGTTTACAAGTAGCTTTCCTCAGACTTTCAACCGTGTAGTTGCTTTAAGAAGCATTCAGTTTCCCAGAAGGCGGTCAGAAAAGTCTGTGGCAACCCTTGGGTGTTTTCGGCTAAAAACGGTCAACAGCATACAGTTTACAGGTCACACCTTCAGGCTTCAAAAATTAGCTTTTTGTCTTCTTCTGTGTTGTTGTAGCAATAATTGTGCACAAGTAATAGAGTTTTTCTTTTACTTTTGTTCTTTAGAATGACCCATGGTCTTTTTCAACCAAAAATCCAGATTACTGATGTCTACTTAAATAAATTAAATCATATTTATGGTCAAAAACCTCATAGTCTCTTCAGATTAAGCCAGATTATTGCAGATTGACTGCCAGCCTCTGAACAGGCACTCTGTTTCAGAGCTAATGCCCGCCCCCCAGAACACTGAGTCTCTTGTGATTGGCCAGCTACCAGCTGACTGACTGCTCCGCGGTGCTTCTTCTTCTTCTTCTTCTTCGTCTTCTTCTTCTTCTCCTTCTTCTTCTTCTTCTTCAGGTTGAATGTTCACGTCCATGACCAGGAGTAGCTGTTGGGGGAGGGTTTGTTGCACGTCAAATGTGCTAGTTACGTAACTAAACTGGACTTTTCAGAACCGCTTGCTCGAGCTCAGGTAAACAGAGAAGCCCTTCTTTGTCAGAAGTGGCTGAAGTGTTTATTGTGACACTTTAGTGATGTTTAGATACAGGAAGGACACGGGGACGCACCAAAAAGACATCAGACATTTGATTTTCCACTGAATGTCCTCTTTAAAATGTTTTGTACTTTTGGCTCAGGTGTGTTTTTATATACTTGGTGAAAATGATTATAATATTGCTGTAATATTGATAATATTGCACGTTCTTGTAGCGTCTGCATATACGTTTTAACATATAGAGGAAAAGCAACCAAAATGCTCTTAGTTCTGATGAGTTTTAAGGGTTAATCCACGTCCCCATGTGAAACTAATCCCGTCTCCACGTGTCGATCAGAAGAATGAGGAGTGTTTAGGCTGTTTCTCAGATTAGCTCGTCCTTATCACTTCGACTCTCTCCAGGAGGCAAATTCATCCATTTTCTACCACTTGATCCTCCACATGATGGTCGTGTGGAGCTGGAGATAATCCCAGCTGAGACATACAGGGTCAACGTCAGGGTCAGACACTGGACAGGTCACAGGTCACAGGTCACAGGTCACCGGTCCATCACAGGGACAAACCACCATTCACACGGTCAGTTTAGAGTTTTTGGACACAGACTCCACACAGAAAGGCCCACGGTCGAACCGGGATCTGAACTGCTGTCCTTATTGTGAGGCACTGCACCACCGCGTGGCCCTGCACACAGGAAGTGATTTGTTTTACCCAGCTTTGTTCTTTTTATCTCTGTCACATTCTGTGATGATTATCATTTGGATTGGTATGATGTGACTGAGAGTTGGTCTTATATAAGAGTGGTTCTCAAACTGTGGGCCGTGGACCCCTGATGGGCTGTGCTACTGCTACAGGTGGGCCTTGGAAGAAACAAATACAATGTTTTTTCTTTTTCAGTTTTGTCCAATAACTAAAATATATATACGATTAGTTAAAATGTATTAAATTTGTGAATGGTAACGCCTTCAGAAGATTGAACAAATTCAATTAAATTATGCGTAAAGTCAAGTAGATATGAGTCAAACAGAGCCAAGGGCTGATTTATGTCGTATTTGCTCATTTTAAAGCCTGATTTAAAACTTAAGTGTTGTTTTCTGCCTATTTGTGAAATAAATACTTTACAATTTTAGGACTTCTTTGGGCCAGGAATTTTTAAGTTATTGTTAGAGTTTGAAAAGGGCCGTGAAATCTACAAATCTGGCCTATAAGTCTACAAAAAGTTTGATGGGCTTGAGTCTCCGCCCTCCTTGTGTGAACATTTGACAATTTAATGGACATTTGTTTATGTTAAAAGCTTTAAATCAAACTAAAATAGACCCAAAAAAAAGGGTTTTAAAATGTTTCTCCGCTGCTTCTTTCCTAGAAATGTGAACAAGAGAGTCCACACGCCTGACCTAAAAACCAGACTTACTTCACTGTATCCCGACCTCAGGTGGAGGGCGGCGTCCTGCAGCTGGACTCTAACTGTACGCAGACTTTGACGTCCACCGCGTGGTCAGGTGCGATCCCAGGCGTCGCTCAGGTCTCGTGTTTGCGGCTCTGATTATCTCTGTGATCTTCAGAGCAGCAGCACCGTCTGGGCGTCTTTGTGGTGAACGGGAAGGGAGTGTGCAAAGATATCCGGACGCTCCCCTCTAACCTGGGGGCTGCAGACCACATGAAGAGGGAGAGAACAACACGGACACCGCCGGAAATCCTGCCGTCACACGCAGGTGCTGCTGCTGACAATGGCTCTCCTCCTCCTCTGTCTCATCCATCACCTCTCTTTATCTCTTCCATCAAACTCTCCATTTTCCTTTCTCTTCACACTCTTCCCTTCATATCTGTGGCCTCCCTCTCTCCTCCTCTCTGCAAACACATTCGTGGACATGAATGGACGTAAATTTCTGCCATTGTTGAAGAAAACTGAGGCGATTTGGTCAAATTCACACCAATAATATCAGGGAAAAAAATCACAATTCTTTATCTGCATAACTTCCATAACCAGGAAGAGTTGGATTTATCACTGTCAGAAAAGTTGTACAGATAAAACTGATACTAAGCCCCGCCCTCTAACACCGAAGGGAAGTGTGACTACTTCCTATCTAAACAATTTACTGCAGGTTTAGGGATTTTTAAATAAAATAATGTGATAATAATACATTCTTAGTAGTTGTTTTTAGATAAAATGAATACACGTTTTAATTTATCAGTTTTAGTTCTTATTCAGAGAAAATAAAATAGATGTTTTACAGTATGTCATCTCTCGCTTTATTAGTTGTTTTTATCAAACAAACGCACATTTTTATGTCATCTTTCATTCCATATTCTTACTGAATAAAATACATGTTTAGTGTTATTTGTTGCTTTTATTTGTGTTTATTTGAGTAGTTTCTAGCTGCACAGTAACGGCGAACATGAACAAAGACAAAAGTCCCGCAGCCGGACTTACACAGCACCGCTTCCTTTCAACCTGGCTTTCAAAATAAGAGCCATTTGCCACAACACTTAACAATAAAAATTGCTAACAACTGGTATTTTGTAAAATAAAGCCCATGTTTTTATGACAAAGGTTCTTTCATTCTGCTAGTTAACTCTGCACAATGCTGTTTTTACTGTTATCATTAGAATTAGGCAGCAGGAAGTAGTCACACTTGCAGTCTAACGTCAGCCAGGTTAAGGACAACCCACTGTCCACTGACTTCAAATGTCTTTTCCTTCTACAAATAAACGTCACTGAATTCAACGTCCACGTCAAACGCTTTTAACAAAAACTCAGCTTTTTTCTGCTAACGTACTGTATATATATCGACTCCAGCAAGTACTGTTTCACCTGTTCACCTAAGGGGCGTGGCTTAACCGTAGGTCAATCTTAGCAGCACCTATAGGTAATGGTAAAAATGACTACATAATAATAATAAAAATAATAATAACTAATGTGTTCATATGAACAATAGTGACAGTAACCTGGATCCTGCAGCTCTGGAGTCAAATTACCTTCCTTCCTTTCTCTTCCCTCTTTTATCCACCTGCCCTCATTTCCTCCTCCCTCTCTCTTTCTCTGCCTCTTATCTCCCTCCGATCTTCCTCTCTTTCTCCTCCTCGCCTCCTTACTCACATGTCACCGCCTCGTTTCTACACCGGTTATCTCTCCTGCGATCTGCGTCCCGTCCCGTCTTCCTCCCGGCCTCCGCCTCGCCGCCGTCTCATTGTTGTCGGCTCCGTTTCCCTTTTCCTCGCGTAATGGCCGTCACCTCCGCCGGCGTGAGGTTGATTGACGGTGGGAAGAACGGAGGGAGTTGATTTGGATTCCTCTCCTGCCTCCTGCCGACGGCCCGTGTCGTTGTCTCCTCGGAAAGAGGAAGGTTTGTTGATGTTTGTTGAAGATGACAGCTGAGAAGACGTGTGTGTGTGTGTGTGTGTGTTTCTGACACATAATGTGTTGTAGGGTGTGTGTAAACAGATTTCTCACACTGACAGTCTTCATATCCTGCTGCCACAACAAGGGAACAGATATGGAGAAGAGTGTTCGGTGACATAAACACCCTGCAGCGCTGTGGCTAACAATCACTGCAGCATCTCATGTCTTAATGCAGCCTTTTGTGGTTGCTGATCATTTTCGCATCTGATACATAGAGTGTAATTAGTTTTAACGATGACATGACAACAGCTTAGTAGATCTGACGTATAGCAGCAGATCCTGTAGTCACAGGTAGACAGAGACCTTCTATTCTCATCCTAAATCTCTCTCTTTATTTGTCATAAAATCTGTTTAAAATTAAACTTTCTTAACTACATTAAGTTGCCACGTGCCAATGGGTTGTGAAGAAATGCACATTTTTAAGATTGCAAGAATTTCTGTCACAAAAAACGTCATGTAGGTTCATCTGAGGTTCAGTCACTCAGTAACAGACATTCTACAGACTATACGGCCATAATTCTGCAGTTACTGTGTGGTTAAACCAGAAACAGCACTCTGGTTTTCTTCAGATTAAATTTGTGTGTTGCTGTTATAATCACACCACTTAAGGTTTTGCATAACCCTAAAGGGATAGGTTAGGTTTGTAGGTGTCGGTGCCCCCTTCAGACAGACTTTTCCAAGAGAAAACTGAAGTTTGTAAACCACTCACTCTCCCACAACAAAGTCCATAGAGAAAATCAGTGATTTTAGCTCACAGGGACACAGGAGCTGCTGGTCTACTGCTGCCTCGTGTGGTCACTTTGTGTCACTGAGGTAAATCTGAACAAGGGATTTCAAACTCCGAAGTGACAAAATAAGACATTAGAACTTAGTGATGGAGGCAGCAGTGGATCAACAACTCCTGCCTGTGAGGTAAAATCACTGATTTTCTCTATGGACTTTGGTGTGGGAGAGTGAGTGGTTTACAAACTGAAGTCTATAAAAGTCTATAAAATCTTTAGAATCTGTTCACGTCTTTATCTCACTGTTAGACATATTTTTCCAACGGGAAACTCGAGTTTGTAAACCACTCTCTCTCCACACCAAAGTCCAGAAAATCATTGGTTTTACCTCACAGCACATAAGAGTTTTTGATCCACTGCTGCCTCCATCAGTGAGTCCAAATGAGTTATTTTCTTACTTCTGTTATTGAAATCCTTTGTTTGAATTGATCTAAGTGACACAAAGTGACCATACTTTGGCAGCAGTAGACCAGCAGCTCCTGTGTGCTGTGATTTAAAATCACTGATTTTCTCTATGGACTTTGGTGTGGGAGACCTAGCGTTTCACAAAGTAAGACAAACTTCCATTTCTAGGCATAAAAGTCTGTCTTGATAGTTTTCAAGTTCCCCTCTCACTGTGTCACCTTTGACTGAAGATGTGTGCATGTGTGTGTGTGTGTGTGTGTGTGTGTGTGAGAAAGATAGTTCAACAGGTGACACTGAAAGAGTCATGTGACCTTTTGGACAAGACATCTCAGTGGACATACAGTGTATTATGTCAGTATCACAGAAGTGTTTGTCTTTTCTTTGCCCACATGTACTGTACATGTACAGTACTGTGCATAAGTCTTAGGCCACCACCATCTTTGTTGTTTTTATGTCACTTTTGTGATCGTTGGCGTTCAGATTGAAAAGATGTGACTAAAAGTCAGTCTTCTACTATATGATCAACCTGTCAGTGAGTTGAACTTGTGCAACATGTGTATGTAATGCTCCAACATGTCTGGAGTAAACCAGGTATAATAGACCTTTTTCACAGCAGCTATTTGTTGCCATGAAATAGTAGGAGAAACACAGGTTTGACCAATAACATTAGGGTTCCATTCCAGGTTTTAAAGAGCCATGGTTGTGTTATTGTTCAAGTGGAAATGTAGCTCACACTCAATATTTGATATTACTGAAAAAGATGTTATTTTCAAACTGCATATGTGTTTCTCCATATTTTCAGGATGTGTTCCAATAAAGTGGTTGAGAAATAATTGTACAGTATGGTCATTATAGCATTGCTAAAACACCAAATCTAATGGTGGCCTCAGACTTATGCACAGTACTGTACGTGTGTGTGTTTGTTGAGTGTAACTGCAACTCTCAGCGTGACTGATGACTTGGCGTCCGTCTCTCTGACAGCACAGACTCCTGGGAGTGTGCAGGAGGACAGATGCTCCTGAAAGTTGATCTCATTGTCTCATCTTCAGTTGTTGTATGGAAGGAGGGGGGGTCAGTGCGGGGGGGGGCAGAGGGGGGTTACAGTTTAATAAGACTGTTTTCACAGTTGTTGGTGTTCTCCTGGAGACCGCCTGCTAACAATGACCTCACCATCACACTGCAGCTGAAGGTCAGGCCACCGTGACCACAGACGTTCATCAAACTGTTCTTTCCAAATTCCATTGCAGCAAATATGAAAATGTGACATATTGTTGCCATTTTTCTGGCTGGAAACTGAAGTTTGTAAACCACTCACTCTCCCACACCAAAGTCCATAGAGAAAATCAGTGATTTTAGCTCACAGGGACACAGGAGCTGCTGGTCTACTGCTGCCTCGTGTGGTCACTTTGTGTCACTGAGGGAAATCTGAATGAAGGATTTTAAACACCAAAGTCACAAAATAACACATTTAAACTTATAGATGGAAGCAGCAGTGGATTATTAACTCCTGTGTGCTGTGATGTAAAATCACTGATTTTCTCTAAGGACGTTGGTGTGGGAGAGTGAGCGGTTTACAAACTTCAGCTTCCTGTTGTTAACAACTGTCTAATGGCAAAATAGAGTGGCAAACATATTCTAAAGATATTGTAGACTCAAGCCGACATAGATATTATTAGTTGAGCCATTTAATAAGTGTCTAAAATCAGTTTCCCGCTCGGCCACAGCTACAACTCTGTATTCGTTTATTTACACATGTTAGAAACAAATCTGGGGGAGTGTTGCATAAAAACCCTTCAGCAGCTTCAAAAGTGGCTTTTTCTGTGAAGCATATTATAGGAATTACAGTAATTACACTTCTCAATCCTTTCAAAACATAGTAAACATTTCATAAACCATATTCCACACAGGAATATGGGAAACGTGTTTAAGTAATCCCTTAAAAGTTCAATACTGTATATCATGAAGATTTATTCCATTTTTCCTATAAAACAGCAAATTTAAAGGCACATTCTCACATTAAATATGCCAGAAATATGTCTGGATTTTGGTTTTTAGAATCATAAAGCTTTAACTTTTCAAAATATTTCTCTATTTTGAGCGTTTAAAATGAGAAGTTGCTGCAGAGGGGCATGACAGCGGCTGACTGAATATGCTTGAAATGCAGCGCACCACACGCATGACAATCCCTCAGTTTTCATCGACGTCACGGTGCCTCTGTAAAAGCTCTTTTTTTTTTTCCACAAATAAATTCACCACATCTAGTGTCTTTAAACGTCAACGCTCGTTCCAGCGTGATTTACTGATGGAGGCACCGACATAATGTGTTTTTCTAATGCGGTAATTGCCCTCATGTGGTTTCTCGTTCCGTGTCCAAAAACCCTCCAGCGTTTTTTTAATCTGCGTGCCAAGATATGATGTCGTGAAGTCTTTGGGAGTCGGGCCGGGACGACAGGCGCGAGACGGGACACAAGACAATGTGGAGACGCTCAGGCTGCGACGGCAGCACCGGCCTGTCGGAGCCGCTCTTTTTTCCATCCATCACTGCTGTTAATCAGAGTCAAATGTTGGGGGGGGATTTGTTTTTGTTGTCGACTTTGGTGTAAATCACTTCTGTCCTGTGATCGATCACAACGTGCTGCCTTTTCATTTCCACTCTTTTAAATCCGAGCACTTACTGAGAGTCACGGTTTCCAGGAAAAGACAAAGTCGTGCTAATTAGCGAAATCTCTCTGTGGCAGGTCCTCGTGAAGATTCAGTGACACCATCACGGCAGCCTGTTTGAAGTCGCTGGCTTCAGTGTTTCTCATGTTTTGGTGCTTGAATGCTGGCGCCCCCACTTTGGCAACGGTAGAAGACGTTTAAATTTCAGAAACAGGAAGTGCTTACTCTTGTTGAGCTGGTTTTCGTAAAAACACTGAGTTTGCACTTGGTTTAATCGATCTGTCTGTCTGTGGCGATGGTAGCTAAGTGGTAGGGCAAGTTGTAGTTCAACTCAAAGGTTGTGGGTTTGGATTCCGGCTCTGATAGGTCCTGATGGTTGTGCAAATGTAGTGTAAAGCAGCTTTAAGTGATCAAGACTAGAATAGCGCTATATAAATTCAAACCATTTATCTTCTGTGCATCTAATAAAAGAATTGGCCAATCATGGAGTGGAAAATACTCCGATAACCTAATTATATCTGATAAATAGATTGAATAAGTGCAATAATGTTACTTCACTGGACAGACGGTGCACGGTGTAGCCCATAGAACGTGGAGGAGCCTCATTAGAGCTAACTGGAGCTAACGCCACTAACACAACAAATCTGGATTGTTGTACATTGTGATTCAGAGAGAGGAAGGAAAAGAAAAAAAACAAGACTGCGAGTTTTAAGTCGTCATCACAGTGTAGCTGTATGTGACACAGCTGTAGCCGCCGTAGCAACAGCTACGTAGCTCCAATGCTAATAACTATAAATTGAGTGCGAATGGTGAAAAGAAGCAATAATTTTTCCAGAAATGATGCTCAATAATCGCAGAGATGTCAGTCCCAAACAAGGAAGCATGACTCAGTGGAGAGACTGCCCCCTGGTGGTGAGTTAAGAAGCACACCGTTCCTACTGAAAGGCATTAAACTGGTAACTATTTCTATTGTCATCATGTTTAGTATTGATAAAATCCTTATGAAAATTATTCCCAGGTATGAGACGGAGTGTTTGAAGTTAAGTTGGCTCGTGGTCTGTCAGTAAAAACTACAACAAAAGTTTTGATGACGTCAGGAAACAGCTAGTTTACCTAACTAACTTTAACCTAACCCTAACCTCAGCCTAACTTTAAAACATGTCCTCACCTTCAATTTCAAAATAAGGCAGCTTTATTTGTACGGCACATTTCATACAGACTCATAACATTTAAAAATGACAAATAACATTTAAAACTTTGGAAACTTTAAAACGTACAATCTGAACTAATTCCAACTGTCACATAAATAAAACAGAGTACAGAATAGAACAGCACGGCACCATGGGAATTGTTGTCTTGTTTGCTTCTCCTGTGAGTTTGTGGTTTACGTTGAGAACTTTGTCCATAAATGACACATGCTCACAATTATCTGCAAAAACAAAACAAAATCTTGACTGTAATGTTTCATAGAGAAAAAAAAATGGTCCCGTTTCCTTGGAATCATTTTAGCTGAAGTAAAAAAAACTACTCGACAAGCTGTGTCACATTAATGCTGTTGTTCTTGGATATTTCAGAACGCTCTCCTCTGTAAAAGTCCTTTGCTCCACTCAGAGGAGCTGGAAGAGGCTCTTCCTCCTCCTCCTCCTCCTCCTCCTATAAATCAGTCATGTTGAATACGTGTTTCACGTTTGTTTTGGCAACAGGCGGGATGTTCGTCTTTGTTGCCGCTCGTGTGCAAAGTGTCTCTGGGATCCGGCGACATAAATCACCCGTTAAAGCAAACGTGTGCGCATGTTCTGCTGAGAGGCTGAATTCACGAAACCAGATGCTCGTCCTTTACAGCGCGGCGTCGACTCCATGATCCGGCTCAGATCCAGCAAATGAGAGTTTGAATTTAGCATCAATTTTATAATACATATACAGGTTTTTTCTGGGGTTTGAGTGACGAAGAGTGAGAGTAGAGCATCGAGAGGTTTTCTTATGTAAAGGTAGTCCAGTGAAGTTTGAGTCCGGTTGAAGCAAAGAGAGACTTTGGTTTTGGGACGACACCAACCAAGTGTGACACACAACATTGTGTACATTGACTTCCATTCATTTCCTGGAGACTTACTCTAACCTTAAGTTTAATAATTACTAGTTAGGACACTAGTAATTATGGTTAACTAGTAAACCTTAACCTAACCCTAACCTCAGCCTAACTTTAAAACATGTCTTCACCTTAAAATGGAGTCATTTACGTTATGGGGACTTGATTTTTGTCCCCATAAGGAGGACAAGTCCCCATAATGTGAGTGTGGAGACACATGTAGGTCCCCATAAGGAGGACAAGTCCCCATAATGTGAGTGTGGAGACACATGTAGGTCCCCACAACATGAGGAAGACCAGCTACACACACACAAACTCTGGTTTCCATGACTTCAGAGGACATTACATTACATTGACTTTATTTTTTCTGGAACAGTTGAAATACTGTTTGATGCACAGTTATAGTCATTCTTATTTTTTCCATTTATGGAATTTTTAAAAGATTTATTAAAATATTATTATAAAGAACTAAGTTATTTTATTTTGTTGATTGAATTTCAAAATAAGGCAGCTTTATTTGTACAGCACATTTCATACACAAGGGTAACTCACAACATTTAAAAATGGCAAATAACATTTAAAACTTTGGAAACATTAAAACGTACAATCTGAACTAATTCCAACTGTCACATAAATAAAACAGAGTACAGAATAATAAAAAAAACAGTGTAGCATAAACTGCAGTACAGATAGTGCCACATATAAAAATAATGTATTCTATTAATTATTGTAATTAGTTAATTATTGTACAAATGTAAAGTGCAAAATGTATGCATTTTTTTTCTATAAGCAATTAAAATTATTTTTGATTTAAAAAAAAAAAAATCACATATTGGTAACTTGTTCCACTTTTCATGATTATTTTTCATTTTATCTTATTTCTTTTCATTTAAATTTACTGACCTCATCATGGACCACGATCACGGTGGAAAATGGAGGCAGGTGTACGATACAGGAGGAAGGGTGTTCGACTCCCATGTTTCCTGCCGACCATAAGAGGAGACAGGTGACCCAACCATAGAACATGTCTTCACCTTAAAATTGAGTCATTTACGTTTTTGTCCCCATAATGTGACCATGGAAACAGATTTAGGTCCCCACAACATGAGTTATACCTGGAACACACACATAGGAACTTGTTTTATATTTTACTAAGGATACACCACGGACATAATACATTCCTGACCTCCTTATTCTAACTGGTACCATCACAGATAACTGCCTAACCCTAACCTGGACTCAATTCTAACCCTACAATCAGGACTTAACCCTGAAAAAAACCCTTTATTTACTATTTACTTTACTTTATTATCCCAAGAATGGGAAATTTGTTGGGTCAAAGTGCAATACATTAAACACAAAGACATATAGACAAACACCCGCCCTCCCCTCATAGCCAAACACACACACACACACACACACACACAAATAACTAAATAATAAAAACAGATAACAAATTTGATTAAAACAGTGGGTTACAACAAAATAAAAACACAAATAAAAATAAAATAAAAATAAAATAAAAACAAAAGTCTAATAGCAGAGGGGCCAAAAGACAAGCTGAACCTTTTGGTTTTTAATAGGCCTTTGCAGTAACCTGTTTTTGCCATGGTTGCTAAGTTGGAACCTACTATATAAAGGATGGGTACGATCCTGAAGTATCTGCTCGGCTTTACTCACAATAAGATCAGACCAAAGCTGAGTAACTGACAACTGGCTGCATCCAATGATGTCGCTCGCTGTCTTCACCAAGCGCTGCAGTTCACTTTGGTCTTGCTTGCGCATGTTCCCAAATATTCAAATGTTGTGAGGACCAGACAAGATGTCCTCACAAGTACACACAAACACAGGACTCACATTGACTTCCACTTATTTTGACAGCCCGAACAGAACTTAGCACCATAACCATAATTCAAATCTCTTGAACTTTAACCAGTTCCTCACAAATGAGGTTCTGCCTCATTAGGACCAGGTTTTGGTCTCCATGAGGACTACTGGTCCTGACAAGGTCAGTGTTTATGACAGAGAACACACACACCGGGTGACTTTGACAGTTGCTGACTCGTCACTCCACTGATCCAGTATGACCTCACTTTGACCTGCTTTTGAACTCGCAGACCTCGAGTCCACTTCCTGTTCCACGACAGTGGCAGACCAGTAGCCCCGCCCCCATTTGTGGTTGACTTTCAGCCACAGGAGGGGCGGGGCTACTGCGGCCATAACCACTCTCAGCCACTCAACCCAGCGGGGTTTGGCAACAAGGTCAAGGCCACATAATTGGTTAAATCATCGTAAAACAAACACGCACACCCTTACCCACAATCCCCTGCTTCACCGGCATAATGAGTTAGAAGACCGTGGTCCAAACAATAACACCCTTCATCTGATGAGGGATTTGAAGAGGATACGACAGTTGATTCTCTGCACACGTGACATTTTACTGCTGTTAATGTGTTTGATTTAATGCTGCAGCACACACACACACACACACGTTTGCACTTCTATCAAAGTGAGGACCCTCATAGACATAATACATTCTCTAAATCCCTTACCCTAACCGTAACCTAAACCCAATTCTAACCCTAACTCCAAAACCAGGTCTTAACCCTGAAAAAGCCCTTTAAAGAAGTGAGGACCAGACAAAATGTCCTCACTTTGACAAAATGTCCTCCCTCTGTTGGGTTTATGCAATTTATGGTCCTCGTTCTGCAACAAATACAAGAACACACACACACACACACACACTCTTCTGCTGAAAACACAGAAAATTTCCATATGATTTTTTGTCACAGTTTATACAAGAACAGACTGTAAAGTGTGAAAAACTTGGTAATCTCCATTTAAATAAAAACTAGAAAAAACAGAAACTTAATCATAGCAATGACAAATGTTTTTGTATGTATTTAATATGTTTATTTTATTGTTTGACTTTTTTGGTATATTTTTATTATTGCAAATTACGTTTCTCTTCTTAATAAGAGTTAGTTATTGGACCCGCAGAAATATCAAGATGATATATGTTTTGTAGTGTCACATCATTAAGATGAGCCTTACTGTGTCTGTTTTCTCCTGAACCTCAATGCTTTTTTTTGCAATATGCCGGCGTTCTCTGGAGTAGATTGAGATTGAGGGAAAGTTTATCAGAAATGTGCAGATGTTATAAGATTCCATCCTTGTAAAAACCACCAGGGGGCAGTATAAGGGTCAGATATATATCCATTCTGTCAGTTTTTGCGATAAATTCCTCAGTCTAAGTGGATTTAAAGTGACCGTGAACTAAAGCTTGAAACCAGGTTTTCCTGCCAACATGGCAGTAAACTGAGTCACATGACGTCTGGAGCTCACGTCTCAGCTTTTGTCAACATCCTCACACTTTAAAAACACAAACTGCCCCTTTAAATCCATCAGTAGTTGTTGTATCGAAGCTGTAATGGCGTCACACTGAACTCTTTCCGAACTCTCTGACCGGAGAGGACAGGACAGGACAGGACAGGACAGGACAGGACAGGAGGGGACGGGACGGGACGGGACAGGAGGGGACGGGACGGGACAGGACAGGACAGGACAGGACAGGAGGGGACGGGACAGGACGGGAGGGGAGGGGACAGGACAGGAGGGGACAGGACGAGACAGGAGGGGACGGGACAGGAAGGGATGGGATGGGGACGGGACAGGAGAGGACAGGAGTGGACGGGACAGGACAGGAGGGGACAGAACAGGAGAGGACAGGAGGGGACGGGACAGGACAGGAAGGGATGAGACAGGACAAGAGGGGATGGGACAGGAGGGACAGGACAGGAGGGGAAGGGATGGGACAGGACAGGACAGGAAGGGATGAGACAGGACAGGAGTGGACGGGACAGGAGAGGACAGGAGTGGACGGGACAGGACAGGAGGGGACAGAACAGGAGAGGACAGGAGGGGACGGGACAGGACAGGAGGGGACAGAACAGGAGAGGACAGGAGGGGACGGGACAGGACAGGAAGGGATGAGACAGGACAGGAGGGGATGGGACAGGAGGGACAGGACAGGAGGGGAAGGGATGGGACAGGAAGGGACGGGAGGGCACAGGCAAGGGTGGGAGGGGACAGGAGGGGTCAGAACGGGACAGGACAGGAGGGGACAGGACAGGAGGGGAAGCAGGAATCAGAAATGTGGTTCCATGTGACTGCAAACTGCTTCTCTATTGAAAATAAAGTGGCCATGTTTCCATGCCTCCTCCTGTCATGGCAACAAAACACGGAAACTTGAAAACAATGCAGGCGTGAGCGGTTTCACCCAAAACGCCACAATGAGCGGCACAATTAGCCGCCTCAAACCAAGGAGGGACCACTTAGTGGATTTAAGAGGCATGAGCTGTGGACGGCAGGGGGAGGGGCAGGGGGAGGCGGGACAGGGATCACGCCCGCTCCAGATCTGGACCGGGATCTGGTGTTGATAAGTGCCACTCTGTCCCAGTTCCTCAGATAATTATCCTAATGGATGTGGCTGCACTTCACTGGTTTGGACGAGGACATGATGGTGTCACTTGTCCACATAATGAACCTCCTTTTCTCCTGCCATTATGGTCCATTATGTGACATCTGCAGAGTCCATTAACCCCGAATCACCGACAACAAGGCAGCAACAATAACAGATTAAAACAACAGTCGTCACAAGAAGCACATTCAAGCAGAATTTCATCAGAACTGTATTTCCAACACAGATTGTGTTATTTTAGGCAGTTTTACAACATTTCATTGATTCATAATAAAAATCAACTATGAAATGAACAGATACCTTTTTTAATAAGTCATTAATCCGTTTCACTCTTGGTTTCTGCTTCTTAAATGTGAATATTTTCTGTTTTCACTGATCCTGATTATGTTTGGTTTGTGAAACTGATTAGTGATTAGTTATGAGGTGAATTAACAATGTGCTGAGATCAGTAAAGTAGAAAAACCCCAGTATACACAGAGAAAAGTTATATAATAAATAAACAATACAAAACAAAAGATAGGATTTGGGACATTCACTTGTTACAGCATCAAACATGTCATTGATAGACAAGTGATTTATACAGATTATGAATTTATATCTGATCCAATCCAACTTTATTTGTAAAGCACTTTAAAACAACCACAGTGGAGAATCATGAATAAAAGACACAGAAACTCACGAAAGGCAACAAGATACATCTGAAACACCTTAAATAAAATTAAAAGAACATGGATAAAAATAATAGCCAAAATAAACCACAATAAAAACAGATAAAATGAAATAATAATAATAAAATAATAACAAAATGTATGAAAACACAACTGCAAAAATTGAAATAAGAAAATAAGATATAGAATAAGATATAGAACAGGAATTTAGAAGAACACAAGAAAGTGTTTTGAAATCTTTTACATACACAATCTACAACTTTCATTAGTGAAAGTAAACATGACACAAATGTGTCGGCTCTGGATTAAAGCACAGACAATAAATAAAAGGGAAAAATAGCAAAAAATACAGCTGAATAAATGTTATTTCTTTCAGGACAACACTGTATTAAAGTCTGAATTGTATTTACTGACAATTTTTATCAATGTAATGAAAGTAAAATACACCAAAGTTTTGGTATAAATATAAAAACACGGGACATTTGATTCAACGAAGGACATAAAAAATTGTTTTATAGAGCCTTTGAAATGTGCTACTGACGTATACATCCATGAGGTCACACTGTCCTCTAGTGGTGATTCTGGGTCAGTACACGCTGCAGTACCAGCTCAGTAAACTCTCAGAACTTCTCTTTGACTTTACTCACTAAAAATACAAAGGAAAGGAAGTAAGTGAAGGAGAAGAGGACACAAGAAGTCAGGAGACAAGGTCACAGCTGTTGGTGTGAGGTCAAAGTCAGGATTAAGACATTTTACTTTAAAAGAAAAGGACGTTATTGATCCTTAACAACAGGTCCGTGCAAAGAAAAGAGAATAAAACAACATTTGAAGATGATATAAACAGCGAAACAAGATGAAGAAAATGTTGCAATAATGTTAACATAAAATGTTAAATTGTCAAACACCACAGTTGTACAATGAATAAGGAGGATAAAAACACGGTGTAAATGAAATTGAAATAATATGAGATTATTAAATGTAGATGTGTTACTGAAGACTTTTACTTACTAAAAACTAACTAAAAAAGGCAAGACTGTTATCTGGATACTACAGCAACATTAAGTCATATTACATATATCAGAAATATTATTAAATTATGTACAATGAATTGGGTTTTATCCCATTTTCCACAAATTGAAGTATGTATAAGATCCATCACAGATTTGGTAAAATTTATATGAAAGAGCACTGCACCTTTAATAGATTATAATCCATCCACCTGTCTCAGGTGTCAAATCAATATTCTGAATAAAGAGCGTGATTATCGTACAGGTGATTCAACTTAAATTCATGGAAAATGGAAACAAAAATGTCAAATAACATAAAAAATTTTGAAAGGTTTGACTTAACAAAAGTCTGACCTGATACACTTATGTACAGCTATGATATCTTAATATCATATGGTTATGAATAATTAAAATAATGAAAATGTTACTTCCTCTCACTGTTAGACAGACTTTTCTGGCTCATTGTAAAGTGATTCCTCTTCCACACCAAAGTCCATAGAGAAAATCAGTGATTTTAACATCACAGCACACAGGAGTTGTTGATCCACTGCTGCCTCCATCACTAAGTTCAAATTACTTATTTTATGAGTTCGGCCTTTGAAATCTTTTGTTCAGATTTACCTCAGTGACGCAAAGTGACCACATGAGGCAGCAGCAGACCAGCAGCTCCTGTGTCCCTGTGAGCTAAAATCACTGCTTTTCTCTATGGACTTTGGTGTGGGAGAGGGAGGGGTTTACAAAGTGTGTCTTGCAGTAGGATGGGATTGTAAAAATGTTATTTTGGCTTTACTCACTTGGTGGCACATATTCAACGCACACACATTAGCTCATTTCAGCTCACATTTATGGAAACGGCAGCTTGATGTGAAGAAAGTCTAATGAGTTTCTCTCCTGAAAATCTCGCAGCCGCTTAAATAAAGTTCTCATTCACCTGCAACATTATTAAAAAAGTTGATAAAAACCCACAGTTCCAAGCTGTTTGACTCTGTTTGGTTTGAGTCGAGCATCAGAGTCATAATTAAAAGGGATGAGCTGTAATATATTTGGATTTTGAAGTTGGATTTTAATTGCATTGGCTGATGTAGGTTAGTTAGTGGCACATATTCCTGTGACACTGTCTTTAACTAGAGCTTATTTTGATTCATCACGTCTTAATATTCACTCACATACAGCTCAGGGTTTTTCAGGTGTGTTCAATTTAGGTAATTCTACATGAGCTCAGCAGGATGATGGGAAAAGCAGATTTTAGCCCCTTAACAGAAGACTCACCTGGTAAAATCTGTCAGCTTAAGTCCATGATTTAAATGTTTTATCTTAATGTAAAACAGCCATTTTCAACTAGAAACTGAAGACTGTGTTGCTTTTTAATCGTCTCATTCTGCCACACCAAAGTCCATAGAGAAAATGAGTGATTTTAGCTCACAGGGACACAGGAGCTGCTTGTCTACTGCTGCCTCCATCACTAAATTCAAATGCCTTTTTTTATCAATTCTGTGTTTGAACTCCTTTGTTCAGATTTCCCTCAGTGACACAAAGTGACCACACGAGGCAGCAGTAGACCAGCAGCTCCTGTGTCCCTGTGAGCTAAAATCACTCATTTTCTCTATGGACTTTGGTGTGGGAGAGTGAGTGGTTTACAAACTTCACTTTCCTGTTGGAAAAGTCTGTCTAACAGTGAGATAAAGACGTGAACGTGTTCTTGAGATATCGTAGACTTAAACTGACTATGATTTTCTCTCACTCACGTCCATGTGGTGCTAGCATTTCACTGAGTTCACACCGTGTACAGTTACATGTATGTAACACTCAAACACGTTTCATGTTTTAAAACAACTTCCTGATTTTCTGTGACAGAATTGTTACCACAGGTAAAATATAAAAGCTGCATTATCTCTGTATTTTCTTAGTCAAACTTTTGTTCTCATGGCAGTTCATGTGTTCATCAGTGAGTACATGACTGATGGGGCTGTAAATAATTCAGAGGAAAGCAGCTTGGCTGGAGCAGGTGAATATTTATAGAAACTGAGGGTCTGGTCAGATTCTGGGAAGCCTTGAAAACAAATTTCCTAGAAAGCAGCCTGTTGTGGCCCGGCGAGCCGAGTACATCCCGTCCTCTGCTGTGCCTGACGCTGCAGTGAGGGGGATGTCCGTCACGTTTGGAGACGGTGCTGCAGGTTTGTGCTCGCCTCCACAGTCCTGTTCTCCCTTGTTTTCTCCTCGAAAATAGTTAAAAACAACCAAAAACTGAGTGTCATTTTAGAGGAGGAGGAAATGATTCTGCCCCGTGTCCATCATTTACTGTCTTTGAAAAACAGAGGCCCCAGAGTGGAGTTGTCATCGTTGTGTCGAGCCTTCACAGATTCACCGCAATTTGTTTCAATTTCACGTCGTCAGTCATTTTCAAGCGTCGCTGTCACTTTAAACGGACGCTTCCCGGCCTTTTCACGAACAAAATAAAAAAAAAAAAAAACAAGGAGGAAATTTGAAACTAGGCCTGAAAGCTGCACTGTCAGGGTGTGGCGTGATCACGATGGCCATCGGGTGGCGCTATGTCAGAGTATATTAAATATTAAATGAAAACTTCATGTAAATGAAACAATGATTGTGACTGCCAGTAGGTGACACAGTGACTTTGTGCTTTGCTAGTTATCGTTGAGGACCGATAGGCGTTAATCACTCTTCCTGGTTAGCATTTCCGCTAGGTCACGGAGCAGTGTCTTCAAACTTCCGGTGGTTACCCTAGTTACTTGATAAACTATGGCCGCCTTCTCTCGCCGGTGCTATTGCAGCGTGACGTGCTGCCCAACATCCAAACAAAGACAGCCATACTTTAGTTTTCTCGATTTTTCCAACAGACAAACGCCTCCGCAAAGCTTGGGTGAGGTCAAAAAGAAAATTCTCCACGGTAGCACGCTCGTGTGCAGCTAGCACTTTGACGAAGAAAGCCCGCACGTCTCGAAAAGTGAATGGAAACAGTGCTAGTCCAAGCTGACTTTTGTAGAAAAGCTGGGGGAAGTATTTTGCGGGTACTTCGCCAGTCGCTTTTCAACCGGGTTCATGTTCATCTTGGAGCAGGGAAAGAGGCTAATGCTAGCGGCTCCGCTGTAGAGGACGAGGACGAACAGGCAGCTGGAGGTTAAGATTCCAACAGAATTCGCGCCACTTAAGATAAAATTCTCGTACAAGAACATATTCCCGTCCAGTTTAACCATTTTAACCTTGGAGCGTTCAACTTGGCCGACTTTTGGGAGATGAGAGAGTGAAGTTGTCCAGCTAAAACTGGGATACACCGCTTCGGCGATTTTCGAGGGCTACTTCCAGGAACTAACTGTGACGTGATAAAAGGCCTATTAACTCTTAAAAGAAGAAGCTTTTGGTCACTACTGTGGTTGCCAAGGTAACCTGCATACAGAGCACTTGAAGGTAATGGGTGGAGTCTGTCTGGGCGGAGCCTGTTGCAGGGCTAGTGGGAACACAAATGTGTTTTTAGTTGTAAGTGGGTTGCCCTGAAACTCAGTCAGGTCCTGAAGTTTGGTGAGTGTTCATGGAAGGCAAGTCTAAAATTAAAAAATCATTGGGAGGAGACGAGTTTGATAATTGGTTTTATAGTTAGAGTAGCCACACGTTTGTTTCCACGGTCGAGTGATCAAATGTCTCTTCATATTTGGGGCTAAATTGCAAGGAATTTTCCTTTCTTTGAACTTCAGACAGTTGCTGTAGCGCCACCATCAGGACATTTGGCTCCCTTTTTTAATGAGTAATGAAGTTCAGATTCTGTGTTCACATAAATAAATGAAATGAACCACTATTTACAATCACTGCTAATATAATTCTGACAGAAAACAATGTAAACTGTCCAAGGCCATGCAAGCTAATTAAACTAGTAATTATTAAACAAATTTATCAATAATTTTCATAATCAATTATTCTGCTGATTATCTTTCTCAATTAATAGATCAGTTTATTTGGTCAAGAAGAGGCTAATTTGTTCAGATTTGTTTCCGTGTTTGCACAAAATGACGCCACTAGCTTAAGATGGCGCGGTCGCAGATATTTCTTTGTGTTTTCACATACTGTATTAATATTACAACATACGTTTTCATGAGTTCACAGTGTGCGTATGTTCGCGTCACATGACCCCGGCGTGACCCGCCGATCATTCCCGCCTTGTGTCGCCACATTCCCGTTTTCAGCGGGCAAAGAAAAAACAGACTTTCCCGCTGATTGAAACGGCCTCATCCTTTTATGATGACAACACTTTTCCCTGATTTTACTCGGGATTTCAATTTCCACCACATCTGGACACTGAAAAGCGTCTTTGTGCAGCGAGAGACGAGAACAATGAGGGGGGAAAAAAAAACCATAAAAACAGACGGACAGCGAGTGAAAAAGAGAAGAGTTCGAAAGATCCTTTCCCGAATCTACTTTTCCTGCCGCCAAACTTCTATTAACCTCCTCCGGCTCCTTTGTCAGAGATGGTGCAGCGCCAACAGAGAAGAAAGGTCACAGCTGAATAGTGTCATCGCAGTCGTGAGGCGGCGAGAAGCCTGCTGCATTAAAGAGTCTGTCACTTCGCACTGAAGGCACTTATTTGGGAAGGAAAAAGAGCTAAAGAAGAGATATGTCTCATAAAAGGGCTGATGGTTTTTTGGGGGAATAAAACGTGAAAAGTGTGGTTTCTTTGACAGGAGGTTTTTACAGATAAAGCCCGAGTCAAATGAAGGGTATTAGATCTCCACCGAGGAGACGTCTCATTTGCTCACATGAATATTCAGCCGTCACCTCGCTCTGTCTCTCCTGTAAAGCCCTCAGGATTTTAAGGGGAGCGTTTATTAAAAGTGAGCAAACATTCCTCTCGGGTTACGGCTCCGCGCTGTAATAAAACTGTGTTTACTGTATCAGCCCCAGAATTAATGAGACTAAATGGTTTTGCTGAGTTTATCTGTGGAGATGAAGCAGATTAAGCTGGTGCTGAAAATCCTCAAAGTTCCTGACTCGACTACTGTGGATCAGCGAAGGAGGAAAAGTTGCGGCGACGAGCTGAAAAATTAAGTTTGCTCACATATTTGTTTTGAAATTCACAAACAAACAGGTTTGAAGTGATTTTTTGTTTTTTTGTTGTTTGTTTCTTGAAGTTCTATTGTATGGAGTTCGGGTTGTAAAGTTCTGGGAATTTTCAAAATTGCAAAGTTTTTATGAGAATTAATGGGACATTTGTATATAGTTGTAATATAGTTGATTGGTAAATAATAAATTGTATCATCATCTTTGGCTAAAACAATCAGATTTGATACAGATGAATATTAGTGTTATTCCTCAGTCACAGTTGTATTGTACACTACTTACTGCAGGGCTATTGAGGCCACGCCCCCTACATGCACTGCACATTCCTCCATCACATGACATCACTGATTAGTTCTAGAAACCTGCACTACTGAAGTTTGTAAACCACTCACTCTCCCACACCAAAGTCCATAGAGAAAATCAGTGATTTTAGCTCACAGGGACACAGGAGCTGCTGGTCTACTGCTGCCTCGTGTGGTCACTTTGTGTCACTGAGGTAAATCTGAACTAAGGATTTCAAACACTGAAGTGACAAAATAAGACATTTGAACTTAGTGATGGAGGCAGCAGTAGACCAGCAGCTCCTGTGTCCCTGTGAGCTAAAATCACTGATTTTCTCTATGGACTTTGGTGTGGGAGAGTGACTGGTTTACAAACTTCAGTTTCCTGTTCGAAAAATCTGTCTAACAGTGAGATAAAGATGTAAAAATCTTTTCTGCTTTACATACAGCATTTTAAATAAGAATAATCATCAGATTACATTGTAGCTGAACCGATTTCTTTCATGTGTACACATGAAAGAAAGTGAAAGTGGGGGAGGAGTCTAGGACAGCAAGCCTAGACTCCTCCCCCTTTAATCAACATCACAGCTGTCACTCTGTAACCTCGGTGTCAGATTTCACTCCCAGACCACGCCCACCTGCACTGTCCCCACTCTCCCTCCCACAGAAGTTCCCCAACAAAACAGGAAGTTGGACCAAGAGTTACTTCCACATTTCAAAATAAGGTCAATATGTCACCTCTCAGTGACTCAGTCAGTTCAGTGGCATCTCTTTGCATATACTAGATTAAAAATTGTTTTTACTAACTCAGCTTTGATATAAAAAACAGAGGAGGTGTTTGTGGCTAATGTTCATCTCAGCTCAGGTTTGTCCCTCCATGAAATACTCACCATAATGAGCCTCTGATCTCAAACACATGACAACAGCACAGCCCTGTCTTCAGCCAGCGCTGAAATCTGTGCCAGTGTTCCAGTTCCAGATCCAGATCCAGATCCAGATTCAGTCAGAAACAGGTCGAGAAACCTCATCAGACTGGTTGTAAATAAACCCCACATCTCGCCAGACGATGCAAATCACTTCCTTTGGAGTTATAATCAAAGACCTGCCCAGTGAACCATGATATTCTTTTTTTAAAAACATCTCTAGTTCTTTTATGTATCAGCCAGACACAACTTTATTCTTCGTCTCTTACACTTAGAAAAGAAAATGTCGCTGTTTAAAGAAGCTCCATTAGGAACGAGGTTCTGAGAGACATTATCATGTCATTATCATGTCTATGACCAAATACTAAGTGGCAAAATTCTATTTTGGCAGCTTCAACACAACGGCAACCTGAGATCAAACTGAGACTTTGTCGACCTCTGGCTCTTTCTGTTCTGGTGACACTTTGAGTGTGAAAATGAAGTTCCTCGTCTGATCAAAGCTCAGATTTATGTTTCCGATGAAAAGTGAAGTGCGAAACAGAGATCATTGATCAGACGGAGTTGTCATCTGCAAAAGTGATGAATCGCAGCTGTTGCAAACATCAGTTTGGACGCCGCTGATATCCATCAGAGAGCATTCCATCTCTGTTAATGACATGCTTTTTTTTATCTTAATGTGTTTGCCACTTTTCTCTCCAGTACAAAGCTTATTTCTGTAAACTGCACCAAAGCCCATTGAAATAAACAATGATTTTAACATCACAGCACACAGGAGTTGTTGATCCACTGCTGCCTCCATCACTAAGTGCAAATGTCTTATTTTGTCAATTCGGTGTTTGAAATCCTTTGTTCAGATTTCCCTCAGTGACACAAAGTGACCACACGAGGCAGCAGTAGACCAGCAGCTCCTGTGTCCCTGTGAGCTAAAATCACTGATTTTCTCTATGGACTTTGGTGTGGGAGAGTGAGTGGTTTACAAACTTCAGTTTCCTGTTGGAAAAGTTCTTAAGATGCTGTAGAATTAGGCAGGTGTAGATATGTGAGCCAACATTTAGTAAGTGATAAATTGTTAAAGCCCTTTCTGACTGGAAACTGGAGGTTTCTTTGTTTATTCTAACTGCACCAAAGTCCATAGAGAAAATCAGTGATTTAGCATAATGTCACATGGGAGTTTTGGATCCACTTTTGCCTCATTTGGTAAGTTTATATGTGTTATATTATGACTTCTGTGTTTGGAAAAACTTAGTGTCACTGAGATAAATCTGAGCTAACTGACCACAGAGGCAGCAGTAGACCAGCAGACCAGCAGCTCCTGCTAAAATCACTGATTTTCTTTATGGAGTTTGGTGTGGTGCGTTGAAAAAAAAATTTCAGCCACTTATCAAAAGACTTGAGCAATAAAATCTATGTCAGTTTAAGCCTACGATATCCTAAGAGTATGTTCATGTCTTTATCTTAGACTTTTCCAACAGGAAACTGAAGTTGGTAAACCAGTCACTCTCCCACACCAAAGTCCATAGAGAAAATTGATGATTTTAACATCCCAACACAGGAGTTGTCGATCCACTGCTGCCTTCATTGGTAAGTTCAAATGTATTATTTGTTTAAATTCAGTGTTTGAAAAACTTTGCAAGAATTTCCATAAGTGACACAAAGTGACCACACGAGGCAGCAGTAGACCAGCAGCTCCTGAGTCCCCGTCAGCTAAAATCACTGATTCTCTCAATGGAATTTGGTGCCAAAGAGTAAACCTGTCACAGACCAGTTTCCAGCTGGATAAAGCTGTCTAATGTCAAGTTAAAGAAGCAAACATATTTTTAAGATGTCATAGAAAATACAGTGAACTTCTCTCAAGGCAATACAATCATGTATGTATTTTCTTTTAGACCTTGTAAAGTGTCAGATCAGTCACTCAGAGCACAGATATATATATATATATATATAATAATAATGTTTGTATATAAATCTAACAGGTTCCATGTTCCTGATTTATACTTCGCCCTGCACCAAGGAAAAGACATAATGTGCTTGTCACGTCCTTAACATGTCTCAGAGCAACGGTGTGGCTCACTGATGGGGTTTTAATGGTTCTGGAGCTTCTTTGGCTCTGAGGAATAAGATATACCCGGTTTTTTTGCCACACACTGAAAACAAATTTGGACACGTTCATTGTTGATTTTGGTCTTTCCGTGGAATCTGTTGGCAATAAAATGACAGAATGTTGCCAGTCGTGTGTTTTGATCCAGGACTGTGTGGCCTTGAATCACGGGTCTCGTGCACTGTAACGTCTGCTGGAATTTAATCGTGTTCTCGTGTTTATCTTACCCCCTAAATCCTGACTTCAAGTCTACACCGTCATGTCCGTCATGGAGCCCATGATCTGCTCCAACAGGGAGTTTCTGGTGAAAAATTGCCGTCTGGGGTTTCATGTCTTGTGGTCAAGGGCTGAGAGTAGCCTGTGTCCTGCCAGAGAATTCAGAAAAACCCTTAAATTTTACCCAGACAAGGGAAGGATTTCCACAGGACTGAAAGTACAAGAGTTCAAGGCAACCTCTCCTGCCACTGCTGCTCCTCCTCCTCCTCCTCCTCACTCCCACGCTGCTCCACTCGGTGCGTCCACAATTAAAACCTGGCGGACGCTCAAAGGCACTTTGTCAGGAAACGGCTCTGAGGGAAGGAGGTGATGTAATTCAGGATTATTTTACGCCACGACACTGTAGCTTCACTTCTACAGTGAGTGATACATGATGTGGAACAGAGGGATTTTAGGACACCGTTGCATGAAACCATATTAAACTAGTACACAACCTGCAAAATTCACAGGATACATTTTCATTTGTTTGATTTAATTCATGATTATTATTTACCGTGAACTTGTCCATCTCTGTCAATGTCAGTGGTTGAGCAGGTTTGATCACTTATTTCACGCTCAACCGTCTCCAGAGCAGTTCAGCAATCAGTTACCATGGTGATTTACCTCGATAAGGAATCGAACCACCTTTGAACCCACGTCGCTAACCATGACTCTTACTTCATAATTCAGGCCTTTTGTTTCTGTAAGATTTACGTTTCCACTCAATGAAACAGTTTCTTTTTTGTTTCATGAGGAGAGAAAAAAAATTATGACCTGTTCACATTTATAAATGAAAGGCTCCCATTTAAGATGAAGAAAAGACGATGTTTGTCCCAGTGGTGGTGAAATGTCCTCGACCAGGAATTGGTTTTTGACGTTAGCAGCTGCCCACGTTTCGCTACAATTAGCCTTGGTGGATCTTCTAAATCACAAACCCCTGGCGCTCTAGAGGCGGACGTTTGGATAAATCCAAATATGACGGTTTCGGTTTTAAGCGACTTTCTTCACAGAGATCCATCGGGCGAAAATCGTTTGACTCCATCACTAGAGGAGCCATCGCTTCTTCAAAACTAGAACAAGCATCTTCCATCATCCTGGTCATTGGTCTGATTGGTTGTTAGTCTGTCCAATAGCGTACAGAGGTGTTTCCATCATTGTCCGCTGGCCACGCCTCTTTAAAGTGGGAGGTGAATACATTCTTTCCAGACTGTATCTAAACCAGTCTTAGCATTTAAGTCTCCACAGAGGAAGGGCATGAAAATGGAAAAATCTGTATCATTTAAACAGAGACAATAAAACGTCAGCGTCCATTTATCAAGATGAATTCAACAATTTCTACTGTCATGACCTGATTTGCACCAGAAACCCACTTTGTTCTGCTCATGTGCCACGTGTGACCTGTCGAGACAACCTGCGACAGGTTTAGGGATTTCAAATAAAATAATGTTATATTATGTTCTTAGTCATTTATGTCAAATAAATGCACGTTTTGAGTTTACATTTTGTTATTCTTTGAAAAATGTAAATAAGTTATTGTCATAAAATTGACTTTGTTAGAATATAATTAGGTTTAACACTTATTCTGAGAAAATAAAATACAAGTTTTGTTTATAAATTAGTGTAAACTGAGCGACGCATGAGCCTGTTACCAGCTGACCCCACTTTTTCTCCCCCTCATACATAATAGTCAATAAGCCAATGTTACATAACACCATTTCCTTTCAACCAGATTTTCAAAATAAGAGAGAATGACTTTGGCTTTTTTATATATATATATATATATATATATATTAACAATAAAAGTAAAACTTTATTTTTAGTGTCTGTCGTCAATCCACAACTGTCATTAGCACAACAGGAAGTAGTCACATTTTGCAACATGCAGAACAAATCATGGCAATAAATACAGCTTACATTTGTGATTCTTACAAAATGAAATACATGTTTTATAGTATAATTTGTTGTATTAGCTAATTCTATCAAATAAAATACTTTTACACATGCACAGAAACAAATCCGCTAGTGAGAAGATGGCTGCCCCCTACTGGTGAAAAAAGTGAAATACTAATCACTATTTTTTTTTAGCAAATCTATTAGAATATCACTTTTGATTGTTTTGTTTAATCAAGAATGAGATTAACCATTTCAAGTTCAAACTAAATGTGAAAGAACAGAATTGGAAAGTGACCACAGGCCGAGCTGAGACGATGCGTTTGTCCATCATCTGCACTGACGCTAACAATCCATCACCCTGCTGACCTGAGCTGAGCTTCACCTCGCTGAACATGCAGCTGAATATTTAGGCAATTTACGTCCCTAATAGGCAGCGGGCTCCTTCTTCCTCGTCTGTCTGTGGTCACCGACGGCCAGTGAGACGCTTTCAGAAAAAGATTATGGGCAGAAAAGAAAAGAAAATCAAGCCAAGGATGAATCACCTCACGTGCCACGAATTTAAACTCGCCAGCAGCAGAAAGAACTGCACATGTAACACGCTCACAATCCACAAACTCCACTTTCCTTCCAAAAATACACACACTTTTCCCCGTGTGAGGAGGAGGAGGCCTCATTTATCTCTCTGTCTGTCTGTCTGTCTGTCTGTCTGCTGCTGGAGCAAAGGCTAAAGGAGAAGCGAGGACACAAGAGGGAACACGCAGTTCCTCCCTTTTTACTTAGGAGATATATATATATATATATATATATATATTTTGTGGAAAAAGGAAATAGCCCAGTCTCGCATTGAGTAACATCATGTTGCAGCATGTTTGTGTGCCACCAACTAATATGGCAAATAGAAATATCGGGAGATAATTGGAGAAGGAAGAGGAAGACTCTGTGAGTCATAGCATGAACTCTGTTTTTCAAAAGCAGCCCCCCAAAAAATGAAAATAAACATGAAAAAAAATTCTGACGGATTGAAGCATCTGAGGCTGAACAAACAAGCTGATTTCTATTAAAAACTCAATTTCTGTGCTGCTTTGTTGCCTCCCACTGTGGATTATGTTCATTTAATCTCATTTCATGTGTCCAAACGTTCCTCATAACAAATGTATAGTGACTGGGAGATTAATTTGACTTGTTTACTGGACTTTATGGTTGAGTTTACGCATTAAAAGTTTACGTTAAATATGAAAATCATGGGCTCATGGGTGAGGATTTAATGTAGATTTTTGTCATTTAACTATAATCGTCGAGATGTTGCAGCATTTCTCGGGAAGGGACGATGTCAAACTGTCCTTTTAATCCTGATTCACTCACAGGAAGACAATAATGTTCCCCAGAAGGGCTCCTGTAATACCAGTAAAGGTAAATAATGTTCCTCATCTGCATCAAATCCTTATATGTCCCCAATAATGTCTGAGTTTGCCTTATCTTTGTCATAAAGACAGGTTTTTATGTCTGAAAATGGACGTCTGTGTCCCTTTGTAAGCCACTCACTATCCCAAACCAAAGTCCATAGAGAAAATCGATATTTTTTACACCACAGCACACAGGAGTTGTCCATCCACTGCTGCCTGCATCAGTAAGTTTAAATGTCTTATTTTATTGACTTCAGTGTTTGAAATCCCTTGTTCAGATTTAGCTCAGTGACACAAAGTGACCACACGAGGCAGCAGTAGACCAGCAGCTCCTGTGTCCCTGCGATCTTAAAACGTTGATTTTCTCTATGGACTTTTGTGTTTGCAAACTACATACAGTGAACATAAGATTTCATAAACTTGAGCTAGTGCAGATTTTATTAAAGTGAGTCATTAGTTAAGTGGCTTCAGACTGTGACCTCCAGGAAGACGACCCCCTCTGACCACTGATCCACAGCACCAGCTAATGGCTTGGTGAAGTCAGCTGAGCTCCTCCTGTTTTTAGAAAAGCAACTTGGCCGAATTTCTTTGTGCCACTTTTTTTTTGTTGCCTCATCAGACACAAAAGGAGGTCAGGGCTGAATTCATTTCTGCTTCTGCAGCTGAGCAGAGGGTCACCATATTCCCATTTCTGATATTTTTCAGCTGAAATAAGGCAGGATGACCTTACAGGCACAGGAGCAAAGTAAGAAATCAAATCTGTCTATGAGCCGTGAGAGCCACATCACACTGTTTCAGTGTGAAACTCACTGGAAAAGGTTTATTTCAAATCACATCTCTGCTGTTCATTTAACATCTCCACAAACACTGTGTGAAAACATGGCTGCCAGTGGAGACACTTAACAGAAAAGAGTTTTAGTCACTTAGCAAAAAAAAATCTACATCTACAATGTTTTAAGAATATGTTCACGTCTTTATATCACTGTTAGAATGACTTTTACAACAGGAAACGGAAGTTTGTAAACCACTCACTCTCCCACACCAAAGTCCATAGAAAAAATCTGTGATTTTAGCTCACAGGGACGCAGGAGCTGCTGGTCTACTGCTGCCTCGTGTGGCCACTTTGTGTCACTTAAAATAATCTGAACAAATGATTTCAAACACTGAAGTGACAAAATAAGACATTTGAACTTAGTGATGGAGGCAGCAGTGGATCAACAACTCCTGCGTGCTGTGATGTAAAATCACTGATTTTCTCTATGGACTTTGGTGTGGGAGAGTGAGTGGTTTACAAACTTCAGTTTCATATTGCAAAAGTCTTTCTAACAGTGAGATAATGACGTGATCATGTTCTTAAGATAGTGTAGACTTAAACTGATATAGATTTCACCAAGTGAGTATTTTGCTAAGTAGTTAAAATCTGTTTTTCAACAAACCACACCAAAGTCCATAGCGAAAATCAGTGATTTTAGCTCACAGGGACACAGGAGGTGCTGGTCTACTGCTGCCTCTTGTGGTCAGTTTGTGTCACTGAGGTCAATCTGAACAAAGGATTTTAAATGCAGAATTGACAAAATTAGTCATTTGAACTTAGTGATGGAGGCAGCAGTGGATCAACAACTCCTGTGTGCTGTGATGTAAAATCACTGATTTTCTCTATGGACTTTGGTGTGGGAGAGTGAGTGGTTTACAAACTTCAGTTTCCTGTTACAAAAGTCTGACTTACAGTGAGATAAAGATGTGAACCCGTTCTTAAAATATCACATATTTAATCGGCTGTACATTAGAGACGCACAGGTGTTTTCTTATCGTCAGTGTCATGTGACCAGCTGCAGTTTCATCAGCGGACTGAGACGAAGCACAGACGCAGCAGGAGCCGTTTCTTCTTTTATTGATCTGTCATGTCACCGTGTTTTTCCTTTTATCTGCGTTTGTAATTTAGGGCGAAAGTTTTACGAGCACATAAACGTTGTCAGCGCAGTGAGACTGTCAGTTCTGTTCATGTTGTTTTTATTGTGCTCCATCTTTTTTAATCATTAACTGAGCAGATGAAGGGAACGAAGGAAAAAAAAAATCCAAACCGAAAAACAGGCAGCAGCTTTTTTACAAGACGAGACTGTAAAAGTGAAAGAGGAAGGTCATCACTGACAACATCAGAATCTTAACAAACTTCAGGATTAAGAGGAAAAAATGAGATTCATCACAGAAAATCAGTTAAATGTAAAGTACATTCAGTTGAACTTAGATTAGATTGGATTAGATTAAAAGTAAAGTACATTTGATTCAATTTAGATTAGATTAGATTAAATGTAAAGTATATTTGATTCAATTTAGATTAGATTGGATTAGATTAAAAGTAAAGTACATTCGATTCAATTTAGATTAGCTTGGATTAGATTAAATGAAAAGTACATTTGACTCAGTTTAAATTAGCTTGGATTAGATTAAATGTAAAGTACATTTGATTAAATTTAGACTAGATGAGATAACACTAGAAGAGAGTACAATGGAGTAGATTAGATTAGTAGAGTAGCATATTTTAAATTACAGAAGGGGATGTTAGTGTAGATTAAATTTGTAGATTAGAGTAGAATGGAGTAAAATGGTAGAGTAGAATAGACCAGATTGGATTAAACTGGGGTAAAGCGGGTTAGATTATATTCAATAAAATAAGACTGATGTAAAGTGCATTATGTAATAGTTTAGATAAGTGTAGAGTATATTAGAGGAAATGAGATTGCTATAATGGATTAGATTACACTAGATTAGAGTATATTAGATTCGGTTTAGTGTATAGTTAGATTGAGCATAGATTAAAGTACAATGGAGTAAATTTGATTGGGGTAAAGTGGATCAGATTATATCAGATAAAATAATATTTGGGTAGAGCAAAGTAAAATAGATTAGATTAGAATATGCAATAAAATAAGTTAAAAATGCAACAAATATGACAAATACAAAAATATACAATTCTAACATAAAAAAAAGATTAAAAAACTTTTTTAAAATGATAAATGTGAGGATTATTGTGTTTATATTCAGTAAATATGAAGAAAAACCCAAGTTTTTATTTTAGTTAACTTCAGCACACGCGCACACACACAGTCAATTGCATTGACTTCCATTCATTTCCTGGAGACTTAACCATAATTACTAGTGTCCTAACCCTGACCCTGACCTCTAACCTTAACCTCAGCCTAACTTTAAAACATGTCTGCACCTTAAAATGGAATCATTTACATTATGGGGACTTGATTTTTGTCCCCATAAGGAGGACAAGTCCCCATAATGTGAGTGTGGAGACAGATGTAGGTCCCCATAAGGAGGACAAGTCCCCATAATGTGAGTGTGGAGACAGATGTAGGTCCCCATAAGGAGGACAAGTCCCCATAATGTGAGTGTGGAGACAGATGTAGGTCCCCATAAGGAGGACAAGTCCCCATAATGTGAGTGTGGAGACAGATGTAGGTCCCCATAAGGAGGACAAGTCCCCATAATGTGAGTGTGGAGACAGATGTAGGTCCCCATAAGGAGGACAAGTCCCCATAATGTGAGTGTGGAGACAGATGTAGGTCCCCATAAGGAGGACAAGTCCCCATAATGTGAGTGTGGAGACAGATGTAGGTCCCCATAAGGAGGACAAGTCCCCATAATGTGAGTGTGGAGACAGATGTAGGTCCCCATAAGGAGGACAAGTCCCCATAATGTGAGTGTGGAGACAGATGTAGGTCCCCATAAGGAGGACAAGTCCCCATAATGTGAGTGTGGAGACAGATGTAGGTCCCCATAAGGAGGACAAGTCCCCATAATGTGAGTGTGGAGACAGATGTAGGTCCCCATAAGGAGGACAAGTCCCCATAATGTGAGTGTGGAGACAGATGTAGGTCCCCATAAGGAGGACAAGTCCCCATAATGTGAGTGTGGAGACAGATGTAGGTCCCCTCCTCCTCCTCCTCCTCCTCCTCCAGCTGTGCGTAATTACGCAGCCGGGCAGCTCTCCAAGAAAAGGCGTGGTCACTGTGACGTCACCAAACCGGCCTGAAACCTGGCAGTGACTTTGCTGAGAGAGAGACAGAGAGAATGAAAAGGGGGGAGAGAGCGGAGAGGACACGCGTGGACTGAAGAGACACTCGGAATAACGCGCCGCTTTTCTTCTTCTTCTTCTTCTTCTTCATCCGGTCACTTTCACTTTTTACGCGTCGGTTGTTTTGTTTCTTTGTTTTGTTTCCCTTCATCGGTTTTGAACCTTCACTTTTCTCATCCGAGAGGAGGAAGAGGAGGAAGAGGAGGATCCGCGTGGACAGGTGCAGCTGCTCCTCACAGGTAAGATCACTTTTCCTTCACTCGTTCACTCGTTCACTTGTTCACTCCTTCACCTGCATCACTGGTTAAACATCGTAGACGAACCAGCCCTTTTATTCTCTCTTTTCTTCGTGGAAAATGTCATATTTTATAACAATATTTTAACCTTTATACTCTTTATTTGTTATATATTTTGGCCCAACTGTGGAATATTTTTCTTTTATATTTGATTCTTTGATCCTTACATTCATCTACCGTGTATTTAATCTCGCTTATTTCACTTCATTTCTGTCGTTTTGTATCTTTTGCATTTTTCATTTTTTATTTATTTATGACAGTTAAGTGCCTGATACTGTGTTGCAATTTTAAATATTTTTTTGAGTCAAAAATAATAAATATGTGGGGTTTTTATTTTGGTCATATCTCAGCAAAACGGTTTAAACTAAATTAAGAAACACTGTAGTTGTAGCAGGTGTTTGAAATCATAAAATCATCAGGGGCGTTTCAAGGGTTTTTGGGGACCATGGGTAAAAGGGGGAACCTGTGTGTGTGTGTGTGGGGGGGAGGCGGGGGGGGAGGGGGGAGGGAGGGGGGGGGGGGGTGTCAAGAGTCACACAAACGTTTTTATTACTTATTATTGACTGTACAATAAAATGTCTATAGAAGTATCATTTCTACATTTATCACTGTAGAAAAACTACTTTAAAACAGTTATTTCATGTTAATGTGAAATTAAAAAAACAAAGAATTGTCGCAGAACCCGAGTCCATCAAACAATAAGTTGCATTTTAAGAAAATAATTTACAAAAAGGACATTAAATGTTGATAATTACATGTGGCCAAAAACATTTTCACGATGAAGATAAGATATTGTTTTAAGATATTTTAAGATATAGTGATTCAAATATCAAATTGTTTTAGGATTAAGTTTTCACTCCAGAGTGAAAGTTGAGGAAACCTATTGATTATGTTTTTCCATTTTCTTTATAAAACTGCAAATCTTTGTTTAAAATAAAGAGCGTTTTAAAAATCAGAGGAAAAACAGTCACTAAGTTGCATTCTGTAATATGTATCGTTTTATCTGAAGCATTTAAATGTAAATTATACTTTGTGGGAGTTTTATGTCAACACATTTTAATGGTTGTTTTTTTTATTATCTAGATGATGATGTCAATATTTATGGAGTTCAGCTCCTCATAAATATAATCCTAATCCCATCACTTCAGTCTTCTGCACTGTTTATACCTGCTGCCTTTGGGATTAAATTACAGGCTTTTTTTCTTTTTTTTTTATTGCTAATGTTAAGTCAGATTTAAACACCAGTTCTGCTTTTTTAACTCGCTGCTTGTCTGGTTTAACTGGTCACTAAACTGAAGAGGAAAAAAAAAAAATAATCCAGACTATGGATTGACCTGTGAGAGGGAATCTGCAGATTCTGTTTTAGAATTCACTCTATAATCTCACTTCTCAACGTGTTTTTAGTTTTTATTTGCATAACCATGTTTTGAAACAAGCTGCTTCTTATTATTTATTATATATTTTTTTATCTAGTGAATAAAACCTGGAGTGAGGCTGTAAAAAGACGGCCGAGTTTTAACCTCGGAACAAAGTACATTTACTCTTGTCGTCTCACGCTTTACTACCAATTTCTTTTTCTTTTTTTCTTTTTACAGTAAATTCACAATTAACTGTAAAACAAACAAAAGAGCTGAACGTTAATTTGTTGACTCACTCTGAACAAAGGTTGGTTAAATTAAATGTTAAAGGCAAAAAAAAATCAGCATCTTTTTGAATCAAATCATAATCTGAACGTCGTCCGTCCTTTTTAATCTGCTGCTCGTCTTCACTGGGCCTCGCAGTCGGAGTCAGAACGTGGACAATATTTCACCTAATATCAGTTTTAAAGGTTTTTAAGCGAAGCCATTGTGCCTCTGATCTCGTCAGGGTTGTGAATTTTAAATGTTTTTTACGAGATATACACTATTTAAAAAAAATAAATAAAAATAAAGTCATAAAATTTAGAGAAGGTCAACATTTTCTTTTGGATCCATGATGATGGAAAACCCCAGTGAAGACTGTCACAGTGTCTTAGAGGTAGAGTGATATTGCCAATAATTTCCCTTTATTAAATCATCTGCATTGGTCAATTAATGTTTATTAATCACCCAATTATTACAAATGACACTTTGTTCAGTCTCAGAAACTTGATAATGACTTTTTTCTATTAAAAGTAATTTTTTTATGACCTGTTTTATGTAATTAAAATCAGAATCAGAGCCAAAATTCACGATGAATTGGGTTTTGTTACAGTTACTCCAACATATAAAATAATATTGACTTTATAAAATACTGTATATTTGCTATATAAATGTTGTTCCATCAAGTTAAAATGCGTTTTTGTATAATTGGTTATTAATTAACTGTTTATACTGTACTACGTACAGTGACTTTTATACATATTTTTATACACACAAACTAAAATAACCTCATTGTTTGAGGTAACAATGCTTCTCATCACCCTCATTTCCTTATTTCCACCCAAACCACAGTCTCTTACATGTCTGTAAACGCATGAAAAAATAACATTCATCTTCTTTATGAAATGTAATATTTAGAAGATTGTGTTCATCAGAGTCGGAATGAAAAAATTTAATTCCCAATTAAGTCAGTTTCTGCTTTTAAATTTACTTTTTATTTATTTTTTAAATTCTTTCAGGATTTTAAAACCGTCACACAAAAGCAGACGTAGAACGACTGGAGTGTGTTTTCACACAGTGAAGATGCTCCGCGCTTTATTTCATCGTTATTCGACTTTGACATTTGTTCTAATCTTTTTTTTTTTTTGACGCTGATTGTTTTTATCTCACCAACGAACCAGAGCCTGTGTGTGTGCGCGTGTGTGTGTGTGTGTGTGTGTGTGTGTGTGTGTGTCACTTCAGCCTTGAGACTGTTCACACTGTAATTATAATCTGAGTGATTCTCTAAATACAAGATTCCTGCTTCACTCACAAATAACTAAGCTGTGTGGGAGTGTGTGTGTGTGTGTGTGTGTGCGTGTGTGTGTGTGTGTGTGTGTGTACCTGGTATTCCTTATGTTGTGAGGACCTAAATCTATTTATTCAGTCACATTATTGGGACAAAAATCAAGTCACCATAATGTAAATTGTGACATTTTAAGATTAAGACATGTTGTATGGTTTGGATTAAGGTTAGAAAAAGTTTCCAGGAAATGAATGCATTGTCCTCTGAAGTCATGGAAACCACTGTGTGTGTGTGTGTGTGTGTGTGTGTGTGTGTGTGTGTGTGTGTGTGTGTGTGTGTGTGTGTGTGTGTGTGTGTTTTGAACAGTGTGACCTTGAGGAGTTTTCGTCATCGACCAGCAGCCTGATTTCTTTTTTCTCAATGTGGGTGAAAACCTGCAGAACGGAAGGGGATGAGCCTTAAATCTGATTTATTTATGGTACTAGCAGGACTTCCACACACACACACACACACACACACACACACATGCTGCTTTTACTTACTTTATGTGGACCCTCATAGACTTAATCCATTCTCTAAACCTTTACCTTAACCATCACAACTAAATGCCCAACCTAATTCTGACCCTAAAACCAGGTCTTAACTTTAACCTTGTGAGGACCAGACAAAATGTCCCCATAAAAACAGGTTTGGACAGGTTTTGATCCCCACCAGGATAGCTAAACATGTGTACACACACACACACACACACACACACGTTAAAGCAGCCATTCCCCAAGTGAAGAGTCCCAGGGTCCATTTTTGAAATCTGAATTTCCTCTGAGGTCCACACCCAAACTTTGAATTACGACTCTGATCCACACACAAGACCAGGATCAGTAATTCCCACAAATATTCCCACAAATATTATTGTTTTCATTTGAACAGGGGGATTAATAATCAGTCCACTTCACTTTATTTCTGAACTTGCATGTCAACATAAGCACAATATAACACAACAAACTGAAAATGTTAGGCCTGTACTATGTTGACCAGCTGACACTGTATACTATGTCAGATAAAAGAAAAAAATTTTTTAGTTTACATGCTGTCTTTTATTCTTTTTTAAGTATTTCTTAAAATCAATTTAAAACTTAACTAGTAAACAGAAAATGTAAACATTTATTTACTAATATTTCATTTAATTATATTTAAATATTATAGCTGATGAGCTTTTTTTTTTTTGTTTGTGGGTTAGCATAAAAAAATAAGTTGACATTTCAGTCCACGAGATGGTGCCCGGTCTCTTGCAGTACCATATTAGGACTTAAATACCATCATTTTCATGTCTCTGTCAATTAAATGACCTTTGACAGCCCACATGCAGTACCATCACAGCCCACTAGGGGAGGCTGCTTTAACATATTGCTATTGACTTTCATTTGTTTGAACAGCCAAAACTAAGCCTTATCACTAACCTGAACCACAATTCAAACCTTACTCTTGAAGTTCTGCCTCATTAGGACCAGGTTTTGGTCTTGGTGTGGACTACTACGGGTCCTGACATGGTCAGTGTTTTTCATTTGGAGGAAGCAGTAAACCTCAAAAGTTCCATACTGTAGCTTTAAGATAACAGAAGGAAACAACGGGCTTCTTGCTTCAAAAAGCGTTAAATAAAACGTAGCCAGGATCAGTTGAAACTCTTACGTGGTTGATTATTTACTGTCGGACACGTTTGCGCGGATTTGAGACGTCGTGACACGGAGTGTGACAGACGGAGCGAGGCCTCGGTGAGGTGCGTGAGCGTGTGTGTGTGTGTGTGTGTGTGTGTGTGTGTGTGCGTGTGTGTGTGTGTGTGGTCACAGTAAACACTGAGTCCTGCAGCAGCTGCTGACCATGAGACTGCTGAAAACCCTCCAGCATCTCAGGGATTTCCAAGTGTGGGAGTTTGGTGAAATATAATTTGATCTGACATTTACAGCCAAGTCCTGCTGTTTAAGGACTTTTATGGAGATTTTTTTTAACATGTGGAACCACCTTAAATTGTGTAATTCTCTGAAACAATGCTAGAACATTCAAAAGGAGTGTTTTCATAGTGAGAGCCAGCCTGACACACAGAGGCTCACCCTCAGTGAAAACATGGCTGTGACACTTTTTTTTAATAAAACGGATATCTTAAGAGCATGTTCACGTCTTTATCTCACTGTTAGACAGACTTTTCCAACAGGAAAGTGAAGTTTGTAAACCACTCACTCTCCCTCACCAAAGTCCATAGAGAAAATCAGTGATTTTAGCTCACAGGGACACAGGAGCTGCTGGTCTACTGCTGCCTCGTGTGGTCACTTTGTGTCACTGAGGGAAATCTGAACAAAGGATTTCAAACACTGAAGTGACAAAATGAGATATTTGAACTTAGTGATGGAGGCAGCAGTGGATCAACAACTCCTGTGTCCCTGTGAGCTAAAATCACTGATTTTCTCTATGGACTTTGGTGTGGGAGAGTGAGTGGTTTACAAACTTGACTTTCCTGTTGGAAAAGTCTGCATAGCAGTGAGATAAAGATGTAAACATATTTTTAAGACACTGTAGACCTTAGCTGGCATACATTTGATCAAATTTCTTGAACACATTTTTAGTGTAATCCTTTATTTCCAGATTGACATCTCAAACCGTTAACTTGAGTGTTTATTTTGCTGGTGTAGCTGCTTGTTATGTGCTGCTAGAGGGTGGAGAAACGTGTGCTTCAAGTGTAGTCCAAAATCTGCTCGTTGTCTTTCTTAATTACTCTCCACACTCGTGTTATTTTGTGAATGTGCCACACAGTTGATTTCGGTGTGCGTCAGCGACGTTTGCCAAACCACATCCACACAGCCTCGGCTGAAACGTAATAACCAGTTGTGCTGAGAGCAGGGAAGAGTGATGGAGGTTAAGACATACAACAAGGCTCAGGGAGAGCAAAGTAAATACACTTTTTACACATGTATGTGTTTTTATTTAGCCACCAAACTTGAGCACCAACATTTTTAGAAAGCTCAGTCAGACAGCTCATTCTAACCACCTTTTAATCTAAAATCTCAATTTAACTGGAACCAGATAAGTTGCCTCCATCTTAGGCAAAACCTTTTTTAAATTTATTAATAATAATACAAACTTTATAACAGGCACTGCTCTCAGTAAACCTCTCACTTACTCAGATGAGGCCAAAAGACCTCAAAGTGTCTTTACAAATGTAGTGGTGCATACTGTCCTACAAGAACTTTATCTCAGCACTGGACAGTTTTTTGATGTCGCCACTTAATGAGTCATTTAGTAATATTTACATCAGCTTAAGTCTACACCATCTTAAGAACATGTTCACGTCTTTATCTCACTGTTAGTCAGACTTTTCCAACAGGAAACTGAAGTTTGTAAACCACTCACTCTCCCACACCAAAGTCCATAGAGAAAATCAGTGATTTTAGCTCACAGGGACACATGGTTTCTCAATCCACTGCTTAATAATTGTAAGTATTAAACATGTTTTAATATTTACGACTGAACAGCGATGGGGGCGTGAACAAAGCCCTGCAATAACCAATGAGAGGATCGACCGGGAGACAATTGTTGCAAACTTTTGTTTAGAACTATAAAATGTAAAAGTTGATTTTTTTTCCGCCATGGTTTCATTCAGTTTTTTTTTTTTGCATTTTTCAGCACAAAACATCACACACACAACAGCTGTTAACTGTCCATGTCCGTTTACATTCTGAAGTCACGTTAAATCACGCGAGATTTTGGCGAGGTCCCAAATCTCCCCCCTTGAAATCGCTGGATTAAGTGTGTGGTCCTGTGTCTGGACTGGATCGTCTAGTCCGAGTTTTCTCGGGATGAAAACAAAGTTCGTCGCCTCTGTGGCCTCCCACATTTTTAAACTGCAGTCAGATTTGAAAATCCTCTCTTTAGTCAGACTATGAACTTTTCAGCCCGCCCTCCAACAACTGGCTCTTTTTGACTCATTTTACTTCATGTTGTTTTATGATCGTTTCATTTCAAGTCTGTCTGAAGGAGAGTCTGAATATGAGGCTGAAAGGAAGATTTTCTCTGCAGTAACAATAACCGATGACAGGTAAAATTGCGTTAAATCCCGACTCTGTAATCAGCCTGTCGATTGTGGTTGTCGGACTTGACTGTGGAACAGGAAGCAGCTCCGACTGCTCTTCATTTCAGCTCCGTTCTTTCCCCTCCTTGTTCGTTTACTTGTAATGGAGGCGACAAACTGAAGGAGCAGAGGTCGGCTAATGGTTTTGCTGGGAGTCTTTGTGTCTGGGTACGTGCTGCTGCTGCTGCTGCTGCTGCTGCTGCTGCTGCTGCTGAGAGCCTCGTTCTGACTGGACCAGGGTCCGAACTCCTTTGTAAACAAGAAGCAAAACATGGTTGATTTTTTTTTTTTTTTTTGATTTTCTTACAGGCCTGATATTTTCCTCATCGCGTTCTTTGCTGCTGACATGAGCTTTGTTAAAGTGGTGAAAACATTCAGACTTGGCCTCATCTTCTGATGTGCTGTGTGTGTCGTCAGTAATATTTTGTAACTTTTTTGTAACAAGTTGTTTTTGGTCATTTAAGTGCTTTTTCTTTTCAAAATGTGCACAAGAAATTAAGTAATGTTACTAATGTTATGAAAGTCATTATGAAAATGTTGCAATGTTACAAAAAACACATCAAAATAAATCACTAGGGCTGTATGTTGGCTCTGCCAGGCAGCACTTCCATGTTGCTCACATGAAATGATAGCGATAATGAAAAGTCACTACCATTACCTTATTGTTAGCTATAATTTGACTTAATTTTTGGTGTGTGTGTGTAGCTGGTCTTCCTCATGTTGTGGGGACCTAAATGTGTCTCCACACTCACATTATGGGGACTTGTCCTCCTTATGGGGACAAAAGTCAAGTCCCCATAACGTAAATGACTCCATTTTAAGGTGAAGACGTGTTTTAAAGTTAGGCTGAGGTTAGGGTTAGGTTAAGGTCAGGGTCAGGGTTAGGGTTAGGACACTAGTAATTATGGTTAAGGTTAGAGTAAGTCTGCAGGAAATGAATGGAAGTCAATGGAATGTCCTCTGAATTCATGGAAACCTGTGTGTGTGTGTGTGTGTGTGTGTGTGTGTCTTAGTGGCACTCAGACCTTTGACCTGTCATGCTGTGTGTTGCTGCTGTAAACACATTAATGACTTTGTTGTTTGAGTTGACCTTGATTCTTTTGATAAGAGGGAAAAAAATGAACAAGTTTGACTGTAACCATATGAAGAAAATGGATCAAGTTTTTGCTGAAGGATCAGGATTTAGTTTTATCGTTGTTTATCGTAACTAAACGTTCACAGTTGAGAACACGAGAACAATTCACTGAATTACTGAGTGACACTTTAACAGGAAACCATGAACATTAATGGTGTCAGCTACTGAAAACAGTGGTGGAGTCTGAATGTCCCAGTTATTATAGCGCCTCCATCAGGTGGTTACAGTTCTGCCACCATTTTGGTCATCATTGTCATGTAGCTATAGCACCACCACTACTATTGTAGCTCAACCACTGGAGCCGCCATCATGTGGTTATAGCACCACAGTTTTGGCTAACATCATGTAATTATGGCATTATGTTGGCCACCATTTTAGCTCAACCACTAGTAACTTTATCAGTTGGTTACAGCGCCACCATGAGGTGTCTATAGGTGTCTATACCACCATTTTGGCCATCATTATATGGTCACAGCGCCACCATCAGGGCCACTTATGGAATGTGAAGTGCGACTCAATCATAGCGCCACCATCAGGGCCATTGCCATTTAACTTAAATTAGTCTTTTAAAGTTCAATTTTTATGTAAATAATACACTGTAAAATGAAAATGGTAAAATGTGAACTAAGTTGGATTTAATTGGAATCAATTGAGTTTTTTTTCCAACCATTTAGTTTTTATTAGTGTACATTTCTGACTGATTGAACCCCAGGTCGTTCACCAGCCTCATGTCTCTCCACTGCTAAATATAATTTCACCAGACAAAGACATTCAACACCTTATTAAAGGTGTTTTTTATGTCAAATAGAATAAAAGAAATCAGAAAAATTGAATCATTTCACAGTTTCTGGACAAATCTGGAATTTCCACGTTGATGAAATCAAACGTTTTTCCTTCTGTGACATTTAAAGTTTGACTTTATACCTTTTTATGTTAAAGTAGGAGCAGTTTAAAATTAATGTCACTCTTGACGAGGCTGCTGCAGGTCACTGTCCTGCATGAATGAAGAAGTGAATTAACAGGCCGAGTTGCATGAAGACAGTTGCCCTTTGACCCTTTGTTGCCTGCCTGGTTTACCATGGAACGCTGCCATGATCACCAGTCTGTCCAAAGCTCAAACTTCGGCACACGCATTGTAACAAAACGGCGTTTGGAAAAGTCAACGGTTAAAAGTCAATGAGCTGCCGAGCCTGAAAGAAGAAGAAGAAGAAGTAAGTGTTAAATGTGTTTGGTGTCTGTCGAAGCTTCACACTGTGGTTCGGAGGATGTTTAATGTCAGAGCTTTTTCCAGGGAACAGTGACAGACTGTGATTCATTAAGTAAATTTAAGCTGCGACTCTTTAATTGTGTCAGATGCGAGAAAAGGTTTCGGGTGGTAAAATGTCAGCCAGGATTTTCGGTGGTTGGTTTTTCAGCAGTTGTGTCTGATTTGTGCTGATCTTGTGTTACGTTCGACTCGGCAGGATCCAGCGCTTCCGTCTGTTTTACGAACTTTATTAACAGTTCAGGTTTCACTGACTCAAACGGGCTCTTTGTATTTTGCGTATTTAAGTGACGCACTTTTCTGCAGACACTCGCTGCAACAGAATCGAGATCTAAACGAGTAAACACAAACATTATCTTTGAATGTTTTCTCACTTTTTTATACAAGTCTTGTGTATTTACTTTTTCTAAATAGTAAAAAAAAAAGTACTAACCAAATTCATGCTTTTAAATATTCAAACTCGTATTCAGTGTGTTTGAATTCAATCAGCCAAATTTTCATCTGGTTAAAATGTAATGAATGTTTGTCCACCAACAGCAATGTCTAAAGTATGAACTGTTTCATTTTTGTATAATGGTTATATCTGTTTTTGAATCATTCTGAAGCTTATTTTACATTTTTTTTAACAATAATATTGTTTTTAGGTTATTTTATGGACCAAGCAACGGCTTATTTGAGAAAATAAGCAGCAGATTAATTGATAATGAAAACAATCATTAGCTTATCATTGAATCTATACATGCACAAGTGTCGTCACTGCAAAATGTAGCATTGCACAGTTGGTTTGGGGCTTTTCCAGTTGCAAACTAAAGACAGGAACTCTAACGTATCTTGGGCTAACCATTGTTAGCATTACCACTCATTAACAACATCTGCAGTATATGTAGCAGCATGTCCTCTGATTACATTAAATTTAAAACCTTTTTAATATGTGTACGACTGATTTACTGTAAAATAAATGATAGAAGTGAAATTAATGCTAAAGGTCGCAGTGTTTGTTTCAAGTGGCAGCCATCTTGGAATCCTGTATTGCAGTTGGAGAGGTGACTCCGATTTTCCGAGTCAGAAATCCACACTTGATGAAACTTCCCCAGAAATTCCAGTTTAGAAGTGGAACGAACCACTAACGTATAAATTAGCGAATGTTTGTCATAGTCCGGCACCTCCTTGTGTTAAAAAATCGGTTACTGCAGCTCATTCAGGCGCCTCTCTCTCTCTCTGACGGTGCATTCAGGTGCCGTTCGACAAACTGCCAAAGTCGCTTAATCGTGACGAGCAACCTCAAAAATAGAAACCGTTTCGTCACACCTGAGTTTACTGTACACACTGTAATGTTTTTAACGTCAACATGATGGACAAGTGACAACAGTTGTACCACATTAACTTCAACTGTGTGTCACACACACACACACACGTTTGTGAATCGTCTGTAATAACTAATCGTAGCTCGTCAGTTGTAACAAACCTGTTTATTTGCTGTTAGATAAGTGACCGGTTAAAGTGATTTCTGCTTTTCTTCTCTGTATTTTGGTTTGTTTGAAGTGAGTCGACACTGTCTTCAAAGCGGCACGATGTATGTACGCAGGTTGACATGGAACCTTGCGGGGGAGGGGAGGAGGTAAGGGTGAATTGTTTTGAAAAAGGCCACATTGACCCGACCTTTGTGACACACACACACACACGCACACGCACACACATATTGATTGCTGATGTGACCGACCTTCGTGGCTGTTTGTCGTGCGTCTCGTGTCCAACTCGTCCTCACTTCAAAGACGGTGTCTGACGTTTTAGATCCAGACCGACTTTTAAATTTATCACGGAAATAGACTTTTTAATTTAAACTTGCGTTTGCGATGTTAAGGATCGCAAAGCATAATGGTCATTTATAAAACAACATCATCTGCATACATAGATGTCATTCAGAGATGTCTTGTGTTAAAATTTGACATTTTTCAAAATTTTAAGGACACACCAGGGTGGTGGAGGTTACCGTTTTGTTTTTATGAGAGGAAATCAAAGTTTAGTCTCCGGTCCTTTTTTTTTAAATATCTGTAAATGAAATGTCATTTTACTTTGGTACATTCCAATTTCAGTGGTTTCCCTCAATGACGTGCACATGAATATATAAATTCCTAGAAATGTGTGCTGTGTCATGGTATGTTGTGGTTTCTTGAGTGTCCTTGAATAACAGCAGCAGCAGCTCTGGTGGAAGGTAAACGCCCACTGAGTCACAACAGCTGAGTTCTGACGAACAGTCCAGACACAATCAAAGCCAAACGGCAAGAGAAGGACTCAACTTTTCGTCGAAAGTGAAAGCACAAGCTCTTGATGTTTGTTGGTAGAAAATAATTTTCTCTTTTGTTGAACTATTTTCCGTGACTATTTCATCCTCGACTGTTGATAAACCAGTGATGTAGTAACAGTGGAAGAATAAGGTTTTTGTAGAAGAATCGGTAATTCAGTCACTTAGTAAAATCTACATTGTTTTGCTCGTCTTTTGAATCTGATGAGCTATCAGTAATTAGCCAAGGTAGGACAATTTTTTTTTTTTTTTTCCATTTTTAATATTTTGTGTATTAAAAATTGTGTACCGCCATTTTATCCTGATTTGGCATCAATGCATTTGTCAAAACATTGTCCAAGGGAGGACATTCCTGTCCACAGAATTCTCACTCATTTTCTACTACTGAGAGTCGCGTAACTCCAACTGACATAGGGCGAGAGGCAGGTCACCAGTCCATCACAGGGCCACTCTCACACCTATGGGTGTCCAATTGGCCTAATCCAAGGAGAAGATGCATTCTCTTTCCCCAAATCCCCAAATCTGCATGTTTTTGGAAGCTGGAATACCTGGAATGACATGGGGGGTTCCAACCGGGTTGTGAACCTGTGACCTCTTGTTGGAAAGGCAAGAGTGCTAACCACTACACCAATCGTGTGGTCTGCATTTAGTAAACAGTTTATTGATTATTGCCAGAAAACAAAGGTCTGAGGTTAGCTTAAAGATGACATCACTGACAGCCGTGTTAATGTTTTACGATCAAGATTTAGCATCAAGAAGTTAAGTAAAAGGTTAGCCATTAGTTAGCAATTAAGAGTTGGCTGCATTTAGAATTATTACACATGTGAAACAGTTTGTTTGTTGCCAGAAAAAACTTTATTTTTAGGCTAACTTCCTGAGAGCAAATAAAGCTTAGCTTAGAGCTGACATCGGCCGTGTTAAGGTTTCATGATCAGTATTTTTCAGCATTTAGGACAAGACCTTAAACAGTTGTGTTTTATTTTGCTTGTCTGTACCATTTTGTCCTGATTTGGTGTCAAACATGATCTTTATTACCTCCCAGGACACTAGCCTAAAGTTAGCCTAAAGATGACATCACCGATGTTAAACATTTTGCAGCATTTTGGACAAGACTTTAAAGTTTTTTGTTTTGTTTTGTTTGTTTACTTTTGCTTGTCCTGCTCAGAAAAACTACCCACATTTGCCCATGTTTGTCTTTCAGCACAGTTTGTTAAAATACAACGTTGCTAACAGCAGCTTTAAAAAGCTAGTTAGCTTCAGCCCATGTTAACTCAGTGGTTTTCATATTTGTGTTTTTATTCCCGCTCTGCCGCAGGAACCATTTTCCCGGAGAAGATGCAGTAGAGGAAACATCTACAGCGTCGCATTCATTCTCATTGCCAACACACACAGAGTCGGTCCCAGGTCCCGCAGGCATGGCTTCCTCCCCTGGACTGGATTCTGACCCGTTACCGCTGCTCCAGCTCCAGGAGGTGGACTCCAGTAAAGCGTCGGAGAGGCCGAGCTCCCCGGTTCTCCTGCCCTCAATGTACAGTCCTCCGCTGGGCGTGGACAACCACGCCGTCTGCATCCCGTCTCCGTACACGGACGGTGGCCACGAATACAACCACGGACACGGACCTCTGACCTTCTACAGCCCGCCGGTGCTGAGCTACGGCCGAGCGTCCGTGGCCGAGGGTCAGTCGTCTCTGTGCGCCCCCCTCAGCCCCTCGGCCTTCTGGCCCTCACACGGTCACCCCAACGTGCCTTCGCTGACGCTGCGCTGTCCTCAGCCGCTCGTCTACAATGAACCCACGCCACACGCTCCGTGGCTGGAGACCAAAGCCCACGGCATCAACCCGAGCAGGTAGAACCACTGACCCGCGACAGACGCCGGCTGACTCCGCTGACTCCGCTGGAGTTAATCAACGTTAACTTGTCTAGTTTATAGTCAAGACTGTTGATTCGTGATTACAAAAATATAAAGTAGAGACTGATTTGAATTTGCAAATGTACATGAAAACATAAAATACTCTACATATGTGAGAAGACATAAACATAAACTCAAGAGTTAGAAGGAAACAATGTAGGGACACAGCTATTCAAAGAATGAGGAATAATAAAATATTCAAGCGTTAAAATGAATTGATCAAAATAAATGAATGTGCATGTTGAGTAAAATCATAAAATAGCAGAGGAACCGGGTTTGTATGTTAATTTAGGTATTGAAAAGTCCAGAATATTCTGCATCATTTAAGATGAAAAGATTAATTAATGGGATTAAAACTCTTGCAGAAAGTGAAAAAACTCCCAGTCGTTTGTGAAATAATTACTTAATTGAAATATTTAATCAAATTATGGCAGGTTGCTGAGAATTTGGGGCATTATTTTAACACCCAAACATAGTTTATTGCTGCAGAAAAGTCACTCTTTTTGCCGTTGAATCTTCGAAACAACTAATTTGTCTTTTTTCAAATCGGAATCATAAACAACGTAATTAGCAAATTGTAAAGGCTGCAGTTCAGGAAAGGACCATCATATTCTAATATAAATGATTCAATTATTAATCATGTGTTAATCTAAGCGCTTACATTACATTAGAATATAGAGCAGTCAATATAAGAATACTTTTAAAATCTGTTTCACTGTCAGGGTGGAACTAAAGTTAAAATTATGTTGCAAATAAAACTGCAGCTGCTTTATTTGTCAAACTTTCATGCAATTCACTTTACAGCAATGTTAGTTGAAAAAGGGATTAACGCAAAACGTAAAATTAGCAAATAATGACTTTTGTATGGAGAATTGCATGAACTGTTTGCATTTAAACTGACAATATCTGTCATTAATTATTTTTACATATTTGTCAAAAATAAAAAAACAACTCACTCCTACATCAGTGTATTTTTAATACATTCCCTTTTTTTTTTAATCTAAAAACCCATCCGTGGTGACCGCGCCGCTGTCAAACTGCAACTGTCCCTCAGAGACACGTCTCTATTTTCTGTCATTACCGGCCGATGATCGCGAGGATGAATCCGATTGAAACAGTTCACTTTGACTGAAACGACATTTTCAGCAACACGGTGTCAAGTTGTCCTTTGTCGGTGTGTGTGTGTGTGTGCGTGTGCGCGTGTGCACGTGTGTGTGTTCTCGCAGCTCCATCATCAGCTGTAATAAGCTGGTGGGGAAGAGATTAGACGACGGCGTGAACTCGTGTTCGTCTGCAGGAGGCAAAGCCGACATGCACTTCTGCGCCGTGTGCCACGACTACGCCTCCGGGTATCACTACGGCGTGTGGTCATGTGAGGGCTGCAAGGCCTTTTTTAAGAGGAGTATCCAAGGTACGAGTCCCGTCTGTTCCCAACTACTTTCTTTTTTCCACTGCTAACAAGCACCAGTCAGTACTGAAGCAGTACGGATTAATTTCTCACTGAACTGAGTAACTGTTTTGTCCATAAAATGTCAGAAAATCTTGATTGTTGTTTGTCAAACCTGTAAATAATGTTCTCAAATGTCCAAAAAGCAAACAGATTCAGTTTTAATGGTTTCTTTTTTACACGGAGCAACGAAACCAGAAAATATTCACATTTAAGAAGCTGAAACGATTCACCAAGGATCAAAATAGTTGATAATCCCGTAACTGTTTCAGCCCTATAGTCCATATTAAACAGAGCAAATACATTTTAACCCAGATTATTCATACTGGAAGCATGTCCTTTGGTCAGACGAGACCAAACTAGAGCTCTTTGTCCACAGAGACATTGTTTCTGTTTGGAGACAGAAGACAGAGGCGTATAACCCAAAGAACAGCGTCCCCACAGTGAAACACGGTGGTGTGAGGATTATGCTGTGGAGATGCTTCAGTGAGTCTGGAACTGGGAATCTCATCGAGGTGGAAGGAATCATGAAGAAAGAAGGAGATGTGAAGATCTGGAAAGAAAACCTGAAGCAGTCAGCAGCAAAACTGGGTCTGGGTCGTCGCTTTGTCTTCCAACACGACAATGACGAGCCAAAACATACGTGGCTCCTGGTGAAGAACGACCTCCAGAACATTTACAGTTGACGACAAAATTATCGGCCTCCCTATGAAAATGTCATTGTTTTAAAGGTTACACAGATTAAGAGTTTTTAACCCAGATTATTCATACTGGAAGCATGTCCTTTGGTCAGACGAGACCAAACTAGAGCTCTTTGTCCACAGAGACATTGTTTAAAGTCAAATAATGGAAGCATCCAAAATAAAAGTAGCTGTGTTAAAAATTCTTTGCTCTGTTTAACAGAAATACTTTTAAAACAATGACATTTTCATAGAGGGGCTAATCATTTTGTCTTCAAGTGTACCTCCGTGCCTTCCTCTAGAGGGCAGTACCGAGTTGGAGACATTACAAACATAGTGACTATTGAAGGGACTATTTTATTGCACTTGATCTGAAATGGACAGAAACACCAGCAGATTTCATGCTCCAGTTGAGAAGTTGAAAAACAATAATTGATGCAAATGTATCTTGTTAGCAACACCAGTCGCTAACAAAGCTCAGTGTTATTACCAGTGCTTGTTAACAACAACAAAATAAACAGTTGTTTTTTGAACTGTTCTTAGGACACAATGACTACATCTGCCCCGCAACAAACCAGTGCACTATCGACAAGAACCGCCGTAAAAGCTGCCAGGCCTGTCGTCTACGCAAATGCTACGAAGTGGGCATGATGAAGTGCGGTAAGACTTGGCCTCTGTGTTTCAATAAACACAACTTTGGTCGCTGATGTTTTGTTTTCGTACACAAAACCTCCTCTTTAATCAGATTATTTGTTATTTTATAACCCAGATGAGACTGAATTTAGTTTTTTTTTTTTTTTTTAATTTTCACTCAATTTAAATGTGGACATTTACTTTTTAAGTTACTCAGTTATAACTATTAAGCACTGTAGCATTGTTACAATAAGGGCTATATAAATAAAGTTATGTTATTATGATCATGATCATACTTTTTTTTTTTTTTTTTTTTAAATATATATACTGTATATACACAGTATATCCTGTATAAACATGATAAAGAGTCGATTTCAAAAACAATTCTGGATTGGACAAATTGCCAGTCCATATTTTACCCTTTAAATGCGATAGCTCTGATTTTAAAGTGTGGTTGTGTTTGCAGCCCATTTTCCAAGAACCAGGATAAGACCAGCGGACTCTCACTCACTGAACTAAGTCTACACTATTTTAAATAAGAGTTTGCCACCTACTCTCTATGTTAAAACAACCTTTTCCTTTAGAAAACTGATGTTTGTGGCACTTTGACAAACCACTCACTCTCCCACACCAAAGTCCATAGAGAAAATCAGTGATTTTAGCTCACAGGGACACAGGAGCTGCTGGTCTACTGCTGCCTCGTGTGGTCACTTTGTGTCACTGAGGTAAATCTGAACAAAGGATTTAAAATGCAGAAATCATCTATGAACATGTTTGAACTTACTGGTGGAGGCAGCAGTGGATCAGCAACATCCGTGTGCTGTGATATAATATTGACGATTTTCCCTCTGGAGTTTGGTGCAGGTCATTCTTCTGTCCTTTTAAAGTTGAAACCATGATATTTTGTAAGCACCATCAGTGAATTTCTTTACATTTTCGTACCATTGTTTTTACTCCTGACCTTTCTATGACTTTACAAATGTCTTTTCTGTGATATCACAATAATCAGTGTGTTCATTTGGACAAACAGAAAATTCTTCCAATAAAATGATGAAATTTTATAAAGAAAAGGTCAAAGTTTAGCTTCACTCTGCAACAGAAAGTGATATTATTGTCATTTTCTTGTGCTTCATTTTCACTTTCGAACAGATGTTTCAGGTCATACTGACTCTGTCTTTCTCTTTGTCTTCATCGTCCAGGTTTGAGACGCGAGCGCTGCAGCTATCGTGGACCTCGGCATCGTCGCGGTGGACTTCAGTCCCGGGACTCAGCGGGCAGGGAGTTGGTGCGGGTGGGTCTCGGCTCACGAGCTCAGCGGCACCTCCACGTGGAAGCTCCTCTCGCCCCGTTCACCCCGCTGCCTCAGCAGAACCACCTTCACCACGTGACCATGAGTCCAGAGGAGTTCATCTCCCGCATCATGGAGGCGGAGCCTCCGGACATATACCTCATGGAGGACCTGAAGAAGCCGTTCACTGAGACCAGCATGATGATGTCACTCACCAACCTGGCAGACAAGGAGCTGGTCCTCATGATCAGCTGGGCCAAAAAGATTCCCGGTAAAATCCAAACATTCTGGTTCAGAAAATGGATCTTAAAGGGATAGAAAACATGTCCACTAGGACGGAAACCAAGAAGACTCAATTTAGCCACTTTACAAAAGTGTTTTCAATTTTAGGACCATATTCACTGCTGAATCTCATCATTATGTTACATTTTCCACAACCCCTGTGTGCTGTGATGTAAAATCACCGATTTTCTCTATGGACTTTGGTGTGGGAGAGTGAGTGGTTTACAAACTTCAGTTTCCCGTCTAACAGTGAGATAAAGACGTGAACATGTTCTTAAGATGTCATAGACTTAAACTAATTAATTTTAGACAGACCCTTCCAACAGAAAACTGACATTAATAACCCACTCACTCTCCCACACCAAATTCCATAGAGAAAATCGGTGATTTTAGCTCACAGGGACACAGGAGCTGCTGATCCACTGCTGCCTCCATCACTAAGTTCAAATGTCTTATTTGGTCACTTCGGCATTTAAAATCCTTCATTTAGATTTAAATCAGTGACACAAAGTGACCACACGAGGCAGCAGTAGACCAGCAGCTCCTGTGTCCCTGTGAGCTAAAATCACTGGTTTTCTCTATGGACTTTGGTGTGGGAGAAAAACATTTTTGTGAAAGGTGATATCTCAAGTATGCCTTAATGGAATTATTTCACATTTGCCATAAACATTCACTTGGACTCGTAGATGAACTGATTTGATTTTAGTTGTCAAAAGTGTGAAAGTTTGCGGTGACCTCACAAACAAAACAAGGTTTTTGCAGCTTTAACATTTCAGCTGAATTGTGATTTTCATCCTCCAGGTTTTTTAGAGCTGAGTCTCTCTGATCAGATTCACCTGCTGAAGTGCTGCTGGCTGGAGATCCTGATGCTGGGTCTGATATGGAGGTCGGTGGACCATCCTGGAAAACTCATCTTCTCACCCGACTTCAAACTCAACAGGTGAGAAACCGGCGGACGAAGGCGAAGTTTGTCGTCACGCAGACAGTGACGGCCGATTGTTAACGGGGAGTTCACTCAGACCTTGGAGCAGAGAAGATACATTATCTCTCTTCGCTGCCGCCGCTGCCTCGGTTTACTGCCAAAAAAATCATTTTTATCTCTCGCTGTTCCCAAAAACACTGACCTTCAACTCTGGCCACAGAGCGGTCGGCTGCTTCTGACAGTGGCTTTCACCCTCTGCCTTCATCCTGGTAAACACGCTGTGATTAAGCTGCCACTTTAGCAGCACTTTGCATTTCCTGATGAACTGCAGTGCACCCACTCCTGTAATCTGCTGCAGCTAATGAAACAGTAAAGCAAATATGTTTGTGGTGCAGGAGAATATGACGACGCGTCCAACTCCGATTGCTGGTTTGTTCTGCCGTACTGTTTATAAGAAAAGCTCTAACTCTCGTAACATGCTGTGAAACTTTACAGGAAGGTCACATGTTTGAATACTTACTGTATGTTAAAGTGTTAGTTCAGGGGTTTTTATTGATGTCGCGTTCACTGAAAACATGGCTGCAAAAGAGATTTTAGCCACTTGAACTATGTTCATGTCTTTATCTCACTGTTAGACAGACTTTTCCAACAGGAAAGTGAAGTTTGTAAACCACTCACTCTCCCACACCAAAGTCCATAGAGAAAATCAGTGATTTTAGCTCACAGGGACACAGGAGCTGCTGGTCTACTGCTGCCTCGTGTGGCCACTTTGTGTCACTGAGGGAAATCTGAACAAAAGATTTCAAACACAAGAATTTACAAAATAAGACATTTGAACTTAGTGATGGAGGCAGCAGTGGATCAACAACTCCTGTGTCCCTGTGATGTAAAATCACTGATTTTCTCTATGGACTTTGTTGAAAAATGGATTTTAGTCTTTTAACAAATTACTCATTTAGTAAAATCTACATCAGCTTAAATATATGTTCACGTCACTGTTAGACAGACTTTTCCAACAGGAAACTGAAGTTTGTAAACCACTCACTCTCCCATACCAAAGTCCATAGAGAAAATCAGTGATTTTAACATCACGGCACACAGGAGTTGTTAATTCACTGCTGCCTCCATCACTAAGTTCAAATGGGTCATTTTGTAAATTCGGTACTTAAAATCCTTTGTTCAGATTTACCTCAGTGACACAAAGTGACCACACGAGGCAGCAGTAGACCAGCAGCTCCTGTGTCCCTGTGAGCTAAAATCACTGATTTTCTCTATGGACTTTGGTGTGGGAGAGTGAGTGGTTTACAAACTTCAGTTATGTCAGAAAAGGTATTTTAAAAAGGTTTTGCATGCGTTTTATTAAACATTCCCACAGGTGTATGATCTCAGTGTTTTTGGTTTCTTTCCATGAACAAATAGAAGAAGAAGAACATCAGTAACATCAACAAAAGTTGCAGCTTTAAATCAATAGGTTTAATTATTTTTAGCAAAAACAAAAAAAACTAATGACATCTTTTCTGTTTTAATTTCAAACTGTCAAACTTTATAAACACATTTGTAATGTTCATTATGTTACATTTATTTACATTTTAATCTATGATCTGGATTTAAAGGAACAATAATTGCAACAGGAATGAGTTCAGTGTTGATTTTTGTATCTTTTTGGAATTTGCTGACACAGCTCAGCCTGAAGAAACAAAAAACCGACAGTGAAATTCACACGAGGACAAGAGAGACAGACGGAGACGGCGGTGGTTTAGTGTTTGACCTTTCTTTGCTCACTGCCACGGAAACTATCACCACAGACTTAAGTTGACCTTCATGTGTTTTCACAACGCGGCCAAACTGTGGCAACCTTCTCTTCTCCGACTGGAGAGTAAAGAACATCCTGGATGTAAAGATCCATCTCCTCTTGTTTTTTCTCCACCTGTTCATCCTCGTTTTAAAGCTTCAAACACAAACCGACGTTAGCAGAGTGTGAATTAACCGTTGCCTCGGCGCCACAGTCTGAGGTGTAAAAGCTTCGGATGATAACAGGAGCACAGGCGAAGCTTTTGCAGCCAATCAACACTTAGAATCTTGTTTTGGGAAGCAAAGTGATGAACCTGAGAGACGACGGTGCGTCCCTAGTCTGCGGTTCGCCGCATAAATTGGCGTCGCACGTCGTAATTGGATCCAGATCCTGCGAGATGACGAATATCATGTTGTCACTCAAGTTTAAAAAAAAGTAAAGCCAGATTAAAAGCGACAGACAACCTTGAAATAAGGATTATTTATCAAATAAGATTATATTGATGCTGCAACAACTTACACAAGGACCTTCTTAAGGACTTGAGTGTCCTAAAATGTCAGAAAAATATTGATTAGTGTTTTCCAAAACCTGGAAATGATAACGTTCTCAAATGTCTTGTTTTGTCCACAAACCAAAAATTAACCAGTTTTAATGAATTATTTGTCATATGGAGCAAAGAAACCGGAAAATATTCACATTTAAGAAGCTGAAAAATGCGAGAAACTTGTTTTTAATTATTAAATTACACTCAAACCAATCAAATCATATCAAAATAATTGAAGATTGGTTTAGTTATTGATTAATAATCAATTAATTGTTGCAGCCCTAGTTGTTCTATCTTTTAAAAGTTGGAAAAAAATTAAATCGTTGTTTCCCAAACCTGGAAATAATGATATTCTCAAATGTCTTGTTTTGTCCACAAACCAAAAATGTTTTAATTTTAATGATTTATTTGTCATATGGAGCAAAGAAACCGGAAAATATTCACATTTAAGAAGCTGAAAAATCTGAGAAACTGGTTTTAATTATTAAAAAAAAAAAAGCACTCAAAACATTACTTTATAAATTAATTAATGGAGTAATTGTTACATTTGTTAATGTTCATTTTGTCTTTTAAAAACTGCACAACTATGTACATGAGATTATTACAAATATAAAAAAGATTAAGAATTCAGAGAAAAGAGTCAAAGAAAATTTAAGCTGCAGGTTTGTTTTCAGATGTCACAATGTTCTGTGTGCATGCGTGTGCATGTGTGTGTGCACGTGTGTGTGCACGTGTGCAGGGAGGAGGGCCAGTGCGTGGAGGGGATCATGGAGATCTTCGACATGCTGCTCGCGGCCACGTCCCGCTTCCGTGAGCTGAAGCTTCAGAGGGAAGAGTACGTTTGTCTGAAGGCCATGATTCTGCTCAACTCCAGTGAGTTTTCATCAAACGGTCACACGATCGCGTCACGGTGACACGAAAGCGAAAACACAGCGGAACAGTTTAACCATCTCTGCTTTGCCTCCAGAACGGTCAAAATAACACGGCTGCAGTTTGAAAAAGTGATTTTTCTCCACCTTTGTCTTAATCCTCTTTGTTAATCTCTAAGAATGAAATGTGACAAACACAAACCCAGCACATCTGTAGCAAAGTTCAGCCACAGGTCGAGGAAAAAGTCATGAACACATGAGCACATGAGCACGTGCCTCATAGAAATAATGTTTCATCACATGTTCCACTTTATTTTTGTGCCTACACTTTGGTTTCATTGTGACAGATGCTCTAATCCAACCTGCTGTTTGATGCCAACATTTCAGCATTATTTTTATATATATAAACAAAAAAAAATCATAAAATGATGAAAAAATGCTTTTTTTTTAATTTTAGACGGACTTTTCTGACAGAAAACTGAAGTTTGTAAAGCACTCACTCTCCCACACCAAAGTCCATAGAGAAAACCAGTGATTTTAGCTCACAGGGACACAGGAGCTGCTGGTCTACTGCTGCCTCGTGTGGTCACTTTGTGTCACTGAGGTAAATTCAAACAAAGGATTTTAAATGCCGAAATAACAAAGTAAGACATTTGAACTTAGTGATGGAGGCAGCAGTGGATCAACAACTCCTGTGTCCCTGTGAGCTAAAATCACTGATTTTCTCTATGGACTTTGGTGTGGGAGAGTGAGTGATTTACAAACTTCAGTTTCCTGTTGAGATGAGAGCACATTCTTTGGATATCATAGACTTAAACTGATGTAGATTTGATGAGGTAAGTCCTTTTGTTAAATTAAATCAGATTTAAACCTTAAAAACCATCAACCTTTAAGTTCTGATTCCTTACAAATCACTTAGTCTGAATCTCTGTGGTCGTCAGTCCAAACAGTATTGGTTCAATTTTAACCAGGTTACACTACACTGAGCGGTCACTGTGTCCCCGACTCACACAGAAGCACCAACAGAATCAGTCCAGGTACAACAAAGTCACACATGCACACGCACACTCAGGGTCATGTGACACACTCTGTTTTCTGCAGCTGTGGTGAAGGAAAAAAAGTTCTGATTGTGCAATAAGTGAAAGTGGGTCAGAAACAGTCCAATGAGCAGAAAGGAATGTAAAGATTAATGATTTTTGGCCAAAACTAAGCTGCTCTTCTGTCGTCATGGAGGGAACAGGGGGTGATTTACTGCTCCCAGCGCACTGTACCGCCCTCTAGTGGTTTATCCTCAATGTCCAGCTCAATAAGGAGAGTTCAGTCTTTTTGAAGTGTGGGACGATTAGATTAGATTAGACTTTATTGATCCCTCATAGGGGAAATTCACTTGTTTACAGCAGCAAAAAGGGACAGGGAGTGGTCAGGGAGTGATAAGTAGAAAGTAGGAAGTGAAGAAAGCAATAAAACGGGCAATAAAATAGGATAAATGTCAACATGTGAAAATGCAAGTTCAAAACAGGAATAGAATATCACGATACAGGTGGGAAACGATGCTTAGAACCTGCTGAAGTCAAACAGGAAGAAATTATATCTAGTGTTAGACAACATTCTTCTGGAAACGGAAGTTTGTAAAGCACTCACTCTCCCACACCAAAGTCCATAGAGAAAATCAGCGATTTTACATCACAGCACACAGGAGTTGTTGATCCACTGCTGCCTCCATCACTATGTGCAAATGTCTTATCTTGTCAGTTCGGGATTTGAAATTCTTTGTTCAGATTTACCTCAGTGACACAAAGTGACCACACGAGGCAGCAGTAGACCAGCAGCTCCTGTGTCCCTGTGAGCTAAAATCACTGGTTTTCTCTATGGACTTTGGTGTGGGAGAGTGAGTGGCTTACAAACTTGTTTCCTGTCAGAAAAGGTCTTTTAAAAAGGTTTTGTGTGTATTTGTGCTTAATGTTCTTACAGATATATGATCTCGGTATTTTTGCTGATGAATAGTAAGTGTGTTTTATTTATTTATTTTAGATCTGTGTTCAAGTTCCCCTCAGACCACAGAGGAGCTGGAGAGCAGGAACAAGCTGCTGCGTCTGCTCGACTCTGTGATCGACGCTCTGGTCTGGGCCATTTCTAAAATGGGGCTGTCGACGCAGCAGCAGACTCTGAGACTTGGACACCTCACCATGCTGCTGTCACACATCCGCCATGTCAGGTACACTGTGTGTGTGTGTGTGTGTTCTTCATCTGTAAACTCACAGAAACAACTCATGAATCTGTGTGTTATGACTGATATAAAGTTTTAGTGAAGTTTGTTTACAGAATTGTTTACAAACTACAATATGATTTCCATGATGTTTGACACATGTATGTTTTTTGTGACTTTTTTCATGTTTTGTCATGACTTTTTTGTGACTTTTGTCATCTATTTTGTGACCTTTTTTGTGACTTTTCTTGTTTTTCATGACTTTTGTGACTTGTCACATTTTATCATGTGTTTTGACTTTTGTCATGTTTTTCATGACATTTTTTGACTTTTTTCATGTTTTTTGTGACTTTTGTCATGTTTTTCGTGACTTTTTTTGTTTATCATGACTTTTTTTGTGACTTGTCACATTATTCATGATTTTTTTTGTGACTTTTGTCATGTTTTTCGTGACTTTTTTCGTGACTTTTCTTGTTTATCATGACTTTTTTCGTGACTTTTCTTGTTTATCATGACTTTTTTTGTGACTTGTCACATTATTCAGGACTTTCTTTGACTTGTCATGTTTTTTTTTTTGTGACTTTTGTCACATTTTATCATGTTTTTCATGACTTTTTTTGTGACTTTTGTCATGTTTTATCATGGCTTTTTTGTGACTTGTCACATTATTCATGACTTTTTTGACTTGTCATGTTTTTCACGATTTTTTTGACTTTTCTCATTTTTTCATGATGTTTTTTGTGACTTTTGTCACATTATTCATGACTTTTTTTTTGTGACTTTTGTCATGTTTTTCGTGACTTTTTTGTGACTTCATGTTTTTCGTGACTTTTCTTGTTTATCGTGACTTTTTTGTGACTTGTCACATTATTCAGGACTTTCTTTGACTTGTCATGTTTTCCATGACTCTTTTGTGACTTTTGTCATGTTTTTCATGATTTTTTTGTGACTTTTCTCATTTTTTCATGACTTTTTTGTGACTTTTGTCAAACATGTAAAATGTGAATTTATTTTTAAGTCATGATAGTGACATCTTTTAAAAAAGTAATGAAAAACCTGACAAAATTTTAAAAAGTCGTGATAGTGACTTTTTTATTTTTAATTTTTTAATTTGAAGTCATCGAAAACGTGACAAAATTTAAAAATGTGATTTTTTTTTTTAAAAAAAAATCATGAAAAATTACGTGGAAAACGTGATTTTTTTTTTTTAAAAGAAACCTCATGAAAAACGTGACAAATTTTAGTCATGAAAATGACAATGTAAAAAAAATCATGTTTTTTTTTATTTTTAGTCATGAAAAATGACACTTTTTTGAGTCATGAAAAATGTTAATTTATTTTTAAAAATCATGAAAAATGACAAGTTTTAGTCGTGGAAAACATGATTTAAAAAAAAAAAAACTCAACAAATTTTAGTAATGAAAACGACAAAATGTAAAAAAAAAAAAAAAAAAAAAAAAACCTCATGAAAAACGTGACAAGTCTTGAAAAATGTGACAAAAGAGATAGTTATTGCAGACATTCTAGAAATATTACAAGTTAAAGTGCATAATTTCAAACCATAAATTATCAGCAGTGTATGTAAAGTGTCGGGGTTGGTGTTGCAGCTCATTTTTTCTGCTCTCTTCTCTGCAGTAACAAAGGCATGGACCATCTCTGCACCATGAAGAGGAAGAACGTGGTGTTGGTGTACGACCTCCTCCTGGAAATGCTGGACGCCAACACGACCAGCGGCAGCAGCCAAACGTCGTCTTCTCCAGTCTCTGACATTTACTTGGACCAGCAGCAGTTCCCTCCTCCTCCTCCTCAGTCCTGCTCAGACCAGAACACCACCACAGTCGCTGATGACCACACCACAGTGCCTCCACACAAACCAGCCGACGATCCCATCCTGGACAGACACATGCAGGCTCTGCCCTTCCCGTCCACACCTCTGTCAAACAGTCTGATGGTGTCCAACATGAACGGCAACGAGTAAGTTCCTTCAAAAAATATCCTTGTATCGTAAGCCTCAAAAGACAGTTATATTAAGGCATAGTATAGTAAGGCGTTAGTAGAGTATATTATGTCGCTTAAAGGACATATGAAGGTGTCCAAAATATAAGAAAAATGACTTAGTAAGGTGTCCAGTATGTTACCAAAAAGTCTTAGTAAGGTGTCCAAAATGTAAGAAAAATGACTTAGTAAGGTGTCCAGTATGTTACCAAAAAAGTCTTAGTAAGGCGTCCAAAATGTAAGAAAATGACTTAGTAAGGCGTCCAGTATGTTACCAAAAAGTCTTAGTAAGGTGTCCAAAATGTAAGAAAAATGACTTAGTAAGGCGTCCAGTATGTTACCAAAAAAGTCTTAGTAAGGCGTCCAGTATGTTACCAAAAAAGACTTAGTAAGGCGTCCAGTATGTTACCAAAAAGTCTTAGTAAGGCGTCCAAAATGTAAGAAAATGACTTAGTAAGGCGTCCAGTATGTTACCAAAAAAGTCTTACTAAGGCGTCCAGTATGTTACCAAAAAAGTCTTAGTAAGGCGTCCAGTATGTTACCAAAAATGACTTAGTAAGGCGTCCAAAATGTAAGAAAATGACTTAGTAAGGCGTACCAAAAAGTCTTAGTAAGGCGTCCAGTATGTTACCAAAAAGTCTTAGTAAGGTGTCCAAAATGACTTAGTAAGGCGTCCAGTATGTTACCAAAAAGTCTTAGTAAGGCGTCCAAAATGTAAGAAAATGACTTAGTAAGGCGTCCAGTATGTTACCAAAAAAGTCTTAGTAAGGTGTCCAGTATGTTACCAAAAATGACTTAGTAAGGCGTCCAGTATGTTACCAAAAAGTCTTAGTAAGGCGTCCAAAATGTAAGAAAATGACTTAGTAAGGCGTCCAGTATGTTACCAAAAAAGTCTTAGTAAGGCGTCCAGTATGTTACCAAAAATGACTTAGTAAGGCGTCCAGTATGTCACCTGGTACTGAATGTTGTTGTAGTGTGGTCTATGGTGAATGGTAACTAACTTTACTGTCTTTGCTCACAGTTACACTGATGCGGAGCAGTGGTCACTGGACTCACGGGACGACAGTCCATCAGACTGCATCATCTCTGATCGAGTTATCATGGAAACCATGTTAGAGGACTGACGGGACAGGAGACAAGAGACAAACTGAGACTGAAACTCAAAAGCTTTTCATCCTCCAAAGATCAAAAAAAAAAGGGTTAAAAAAGAAAAACACAAAGTGCTGTTGGGAGGTAACGTTTTTGGGAGAAAGGGGAAACCAGTTTTTTGGATTAAATGTATATTTTGTGTGTGTTTAATATTTCTTGTGAATGTGCACTACAGTAGCTGTCCCCCGAGGACATCGCTGAACCTCTGCCAGTCAGTTTGTGATCTTTTTTAATATCTTGTATTTGTATCTTTTTTTTTTTTTTTTTCCCACCTCGGTGTCAAATCCAGACTGGACTCGTATACAGGTGCATGTGGTCAACGCGGTCCACGTCCTGCTCCAGGAACGGTCGTCATGGTGCCTTCATATGGGACGCACAGTGCACGTAACGACACTAAATAACGCAGATTAAATAAACAATTCCAAACCATATGTGCTTAAAATGACCCAAATATTAACTTAACCGTTTGCTAGTTTTGGGAAACCTCAGCCCAAACATTACAACTAGTTGCACTTTTGAAACATTTCCACTCCCACTGTTGTGAAAACACGTGAAAACGGGCTCGTCCCGTAACCACGGCGACATTTAAAGGCACCATGAACGGCACGGTCCACATGGGGGCAGTGTCTTCTCTCTCACCGTGGTGTTTTCCTTCTCCTCCTTCACGACTGCCGTGTACTGTCGGTGTTTGAATCGGTGCCTGTTCTGTTCACCCAGGACTTTTCTACTCTCTTTGTACAAACCTTTGCGTGTCCGCGGAGTCGACAAGCAGCCGCCGAGGCCTTTTTCACCAAACGACTGTTAAAAATAGCCTTTTATCTCTTACTGGTCGTCTTCTGGAGAAACTAAAGCTGAGTTTACGCGAGATGAGACGAGGCACAGCTCACAAGACGAGGGAAATTAACGACGGAAATCTCCAAGTGTCGTTCACAAAGACATGATGAGAAACTGTGAAGGGCAAAATTAAACTTTGGTCAATAATGCTGTAACTCCATAAATAAGTTGAAACCTTTTAAAAGGGGGGAAAAAAAACTTTAAAATATAATGTGTAATAAATGTGGAAACATTAACGTACTTTAATTTCATGACAAAAAATGAATTCCTGTCATTTTAGGTGCATTTTTTAAAGCAAAAAAAATGCTAATTTTACCATTCCATATACTTTCCTTAAATGTTGTTAAAGTACTCTTAAAAGTTAAAGATAGTAAGTGGCCTTTAAGTGGTAGCTAAACTTCTAAAACTGACCTGAAGTTTTATCAAGTGAGCTGCTGAATCATTAGCATGCTAACAGTGTGAAACGTTCCAAAAATCAGGATTGATGTCACATTAGCATGTTAGCGATGTAACAACCTGATGTTGTGACTGAAGCGGCTAAAGAGAAAAGTGCAGTTTAACTGGAAACACATTCACGTATGCCCAACGGTTCTGTGTTAACATGCTAACTGAATGCCTGTAATGTAATATCACATGTATAGTTTGTGCCGTTGCCATTAACTGACTTGACAAATTAATGGCGAGGCTTTAAAATATGTCAGTTTTGCTAGTTGTTGGCATGTTGACATGCTAACCAAATTAAGCTTTCCAGGTTCGTGTTAAATATCAGCACCTTTCAAACGGTTTAAACTTAATATTTTCTGATTTTCATCGTCGTAGAAATTGACTTTTTGATTTAGTGATAAATGTGGAAAAAAAACTCACCTAATGGTGGCATGTTTTTTTTTTGTGTGCAGCTAACAAACATTAATTTAATGAAGAGTTTTTAGTGTGAGCTAACAATATTGAACAAAGTGCCCGAAGAGAGAAACAAACTTTAAATCCTTCAACAGTTTTATCTTTTTAAACGAGTAAAACCTCGCGTTTTCTGCTCATCTGCCGCGTCAAAGTCAAAACTCGAGCTGAATTTTGTTCCCGAACTCGGCGTTAGCGTGAAACCACGAGCTGTGTCGCTTTTCTGACGCTGTAAATTTCGGCTTTAGTGCCAGATTATTCACTGTTCACTATCTGTCCTGATGTCTGTGGCTTATACATGCATGAACACACACACACGTTCCTCGTGGAACTGAATCTGGATTATTTTTCAGTTTATCCGGGATTTCTCTCTAGCACAGTAAACACACAGCAGCTCAAAAAAAAAAAGAAAATCATGGCAAACACCATTTTATTGGCAATCAATGTTGACAGTCTATACATCCCATAAATAAGTGTTCACAAATAAATCAAACTTTACACGCAGAGTTTTGTCTTCAGTTTGTTTTTGTCGCGTTGGTTGGAGTCAAACTCGCGTTATTTACAGATTAGGATTAAAAAGAAAATGAATCAGAATTGTCATTTCGGCCCCTAACGAGACAAAACCCTGACCTTTGATTGTGTATTTTCAGCTACATTCAAAACAACGGCTTTACCTTCATGTTGTTGTTGAGTGTGACGTGTTTTCAGTCTGACGTCAACTGCAGGAAAGAAGACGAGTTTCACCCGCAGCGTTCAGGTGAATCCATGCGTGTGCATATTCAACAACAACAACAACAACAAAGGTGAAATAAATATTTACTGTTTTTACGCCTGCAGGACTTTTCTTCATGAAGCCGACACAGGAAACAGTGGGTAAGTTTGGACTTTATTCATTTATTCTTAATTTATTCTTCACATGGTAAATTTAAGACGTTTGGACAGGAACTGCTTTAGTTTTGTGGAATTCTTTTCAAATAGAATGTCTAAAATTCACAGTTACACCTGTCGTCCACACTAACCTGGAGTTTTTTTCATTGTAAATGAGACGATTGACAAACCTGCCTGCCCTGTTTTTTAGTGTGGACGGGCAGAATGCAGAATGAAAAGCGGTCATTTAGTTTAATTTGCTCTATTTGCAAACAAAAAAAATTAAAAACTCAGTGTGGACGAAGTTTTTAACCCGAGATTAATTGTTTTTAATAAAATTTGCGTCTCATGAGCCAAATATTTATCTATTTCTACCATGATTTCAAACCTCAAATTCAGGTGGATGATGATTCTAATCTGCTTCATTTCGGGTTTGATTTTATAAAACTCTGTAATGGTTGATTTATTGTATGTTTTTTTTTGTCCCTAGTGGGATTTTGTGCTGATTTATATGTGAATTTGTGCTGATGTTATAGAATTTTTGATTCTATATTTGAAGGAAAAAGTCAAAGAAAAAGACACTTCAGCTTCCTGTCACATGATATATTATGTTAAATTAATCCCAAACACTCGTTCGTACACCGTTGTCTGTTCCGTCAGCTCTGAAAAAGGCTTGTCTTTTGCAGTTTGTGCATATTTATATTCACACGTCTAAATCTATAATTCCTTATACAGAGTCAGATTTGGAAATAATGAAAAAATAGCTGCAGTGATAGAAAATGGCGAGTTCACTAGTCGTTTTCCGTTTCCTTTGGTTAAAAACTGACCTTTAAACCTTTAATTGTGACGTCACCGACTGTGTTTGACTGTAAAAAAAAAAACAACAAATGTAAAGTTTTCTTTTGTATGAATGCTGACGTTGATCAGTATCAAAGCTACGTCTAAAAATCCCACAGACCAGTTAAATATGGCGGCGGCTGCTGCTGCTGCTGCTGCTTTTAAATGGTGTTGCAGAAATAATAAATAGATTTAAAACAAAAAACTGTGTGGAAGCTGCTGCGTCTCTGAATTGTCTCTTTGTTTGTCTTCATTTTAGGCCTCCACGTGTCGCGGTGGCGGCGGCGGCGGCTCACGTGGGCGGGGGTCCGTTGGTGTAACGCAGCATCGGGTAGAAGGAGCGGGCGAAGTTGTTGGACGTGGTGCAGCTGAAGTCGTCCTCGCTCGTCGGCACCAGACACGCGAGGACCAGCAGGACCAGGAGGAGCACGTGCAGAGGGAAGGCGGCGCGGAGGACGCGGTGCAAGAACGGACGACGCGGGGTCGCGTCCCTGCAGGAGGACACGAGTCGGTCAGTCAGGTGAGGGACAAGTTTAAAAGTGAACGCCTCATCTGGTGTGTGTGTGAAGTGTAACTACTTCCTGTCAAATGTTCTGCGTCAGTTAGCAATAGCTCAGTGGTAAAGTTAGCTGCCTTTCAACTTGAACATTGTGGGTTTTATTAATTAAGTCTATCTTTTAATTAATACCTACTAAAAACATACCAGTTAAAAAACCTTGTAGTCACATGTCTCAGATTTGCAGAACAGTCTGGTAGAGACTGCAGCCATTTTGTCAGGTCACCGGTTCACATAATGAAATAATTGATGGCTGAATTCCAATTAGCTTTGCTTTTTTTTTTGTTCTTAAAGGTTTCAAGAAATAGTTAAAGGAGTTAGATCCTTTGACTACCATGACCTGGACCAATGAGAATCTACACAGACATGGTTTTGAGAAATCTCTTCTTACACACAGAGTTCCCCCCAAAACAACTCTAAACACTGTGGTGTGTGTGTGTGTATATATACTGTGTATACGTATGTATGACCCATATGTCACACTTTTCCTGCTATAACAGGTCAAAATGGCTGCTGTGGAAAACATTTTTTTCAATGTGACAATGTGTTTTGTAATGCGGTTGAACCGAATCCTAAGCTTTGCTTTCTTTAAAACGTGAGAAAATCGAGTGTCGGTTTGTAACTTTTACCTTCGAGTTGCTGCGCTCGTCTGTGGAGCGTCTTCTTTCTGAGGTGAGAAACAAACGTTTCAGTACATGAAGCAACTCTGACGCACGCGTGTGGGTAACATGACACTTTTGTCACAAAAACAGAGGCAGTAGTAACTCCAGACTTGCATCGTCAAATCTGCACCAGCTTAAGTCTACGGTGTTTTAACAATACGTTCAAGTCTTTTCCAACAGGAAAGTGAAGTTTGTAACCCACTCACTCTCCCACACCAAAGTCCATAGAGAAAATCAGTGATTTTAGCTCACAGGGACACAGGAGCTGCTGGTCTACTGCTGCCTCGTGTGGTCACTTTGTGTCACTGAGGTAAATCCTTTGTTCAGATTTACGTCAGCGTGCATTTGGACTTTCTGGGCATCTTCCAGGATTACTGAAACCAAGCTAAGCATCGCTGGAATGGGTCTTTCTATAGGTTGTTTCCTCATTAGTACTTTGCCAGGGTTAGAGCAGCTGCTGCTGTTGTTGCTGTTGGTCGTCACCAGCTGGGGGGAGTTGTCATTGATTGCAGGGGTGTGGCCAACACAGCTGTAATCAGTCATGGATCAGGTTTCAGCTACAAAAAGCGGCGAGCATTGTGAAGCGGCAGCTTCAGCGGCAGCCTCCTCAGACGAAGACGGAGGAGTCTATGCAGGAGTCCGAAGACAAAGACGGAGGAGTCTATGCAGGAGTCCGAAAGACGGAGGAGTCTATGCAGGAGTCCGAAGACAAAGACGGAGGAGTCTATGCAGGAGTCCGAAGACAAAGACGGAGGAGTCTATGCAGGAGTCTGGCGGGAGGCCCCGCGGGGGGCCCAATAGGCGACTTCTCGGAGGAAATGGACACTCTCCTTCCTGATATCCCACAAAATGGTCCTCCACTTGTTCTTCTTGGTAAGTTATCCAACTTACTACTTCTACTTTCCTCTCCCTCTCTCTCCACCCACAAAGCTGGTGATCCCCTCGACCTCATACTTACCACAAACTTTCTCTGCACACCAACTCTCTTGGCTCTGTTATCCACTCTTGTGGTTTTTCTTATCACAGATGACGCCCAACTAATTTTCTCTTTTCCCCAGCCTGAAACACAGGTAGCTGAAAGGCTTTCTGACTGCCTGACTGACATCTCTCGGTGGATGTCTGAACATCACCTGAAACTCGACCTCAACCAAACAGAGTCACAGACCTGACCGTCACCCTCAACAACCCTGTGGTGGCCCCCACTCAGACTGCAGGGAACCCGGATGTGACGCTGGACGACCATCGCTGCAACAACTCGATCGTGCGGATACAGGTCGCACGACGTCAGGAGGATTCGGCCTCTTCTTACCCAGAAGGCGGCGCAGGTTCTGGTCCAAGTTCTGGTCCAGGCTCTTGTCATCTCACGTCTAGACTAGTGCACCCCCCCTCCTGGCCGGTCTGCCTGCATGTGCCATTCGACCTCTGCAGCTCATCCAGAATGTGCATGCGCTTACTTACGTCCAGCTCTTGTTTGTACCCAAATGTTGAAATGCACTTATTGTAAGTCACTTTGGATAAAAGCGTCTGCTAAATGAAATGTAATGTAACAAAGTGACCACACGAGGCAGCGCTGATTTTCTCTATGGACTTTGGTGCGGGAGAGTGAGTGGTTTACAAACTTTCACTTTGCTGCTGGAAAAGTCTGTTATAACAGTTACAACAAAAACCCAAACCATCCCTTTAAAGTGTTAATGCAGTAAATACACAATACTAATCAGTTATTATAAGAAAGTTTTAGTAATTCAGACTAAACTACTGAATCTAATCCAAAAAAAGACACATTTATACTAATGATCCAATTCATGTTATGCACAAATTTGCTCTTGTTTCACGTTACATTATATTTAGTTTGTCATCTGTGTGTGTACATGTGTGTGTACCTTGTGCAGCAGTGTTGTGTTGTTGACTGTTCCCAGGCCGATGCTGTCCATCTCAGAGCAGCTGGCGCCGACTTCCTGTGACAAACAAACAAGCAGATTAAAGCAGTTCAGACACTCCTGACCTCATCTGACCTCTGACCTCACCCTTGTAAGCTAAGGTTTTAAATTTCCCCTTAGGAAAAAACAAACTTAATTCATGTTCACAGATCTTTAATTTAATATGACCTGATTTTAATGTGCACAATTATGTATTAGCAACATCTAAAATGTTATTTCTCAACAGAACTGTGTTTTTTTTTTTTCCTATTCAACTCAATTTTATTGGTGCTGCACCAAATCACAACATACATTATCTAAAGGAAACTGATTTCCTTGGATAATTAGTTCCTGGTGATCAGAAACTTTGTTTTCTGTGTTTTTTTTGTATAAATGATGTCAAATTCACGTCTAGTTGCATGAGTTTGACATCATTTCTTAACCAACTGAAGTTTCTTAAATGTGAATATTTTCTGCTTCCTTTGCTCCAAATAACAGATAAAAGAAATCATTTGTGGACAAAAGACATTTTAGATCAAATATGAAAATAATCATTAACTGCAGCCCTAATATCCAGATCAAATCAATTTACTGCTGAGAAAATACAACAGAAGTGCAATCAGTGGTTAAAGTGGAACATTTTCATATTTCTACAAGAAGAAAACAGAAAGTCAAACGTACCAGCGTTCGCTGCAGCGCGTGCAGGTCGGTGGTCGTCTGTCGCAGCAGGAGGCGGAGCTTGTTGCCGATGACGTGGACTTTCTCTTTGGCCTCCACGCTTTCGTCGCCCGTCGCCTCCGGGAGGAGCTGCGACGAGATTTCCTGCAGCGTCGAGACCTGACGCTGGCGAGTTCGCAGGTCGTGCTGCAGTTCCTGCACCGGCAGCAGGGGGCGACAGAGCGAACCGATCAACGCACAGCCGCAGTTTTTTTAACGCTTTGTCATGAATAATGAAATCAATTTCATATGCGATTAAAAAGGTGACGTTAAAACTGGTTTGTAACTTTAGCTTGTGCCAAAAAAGACATCGGTTTATGGCTCGTTAACGATAAAAGTGACATTTTGCATTTTTACTTAAATCTGTCATGTCACTTTAACAAAAGTGAGCAAAATTTTTTTGTCAAATTCAACACAAAACTTTAAAATGGAATATTTAATTTCAAATTAGCTGTGATATTTTGATGAAATAACTGTTGATGACTGTTCATTTTCTCTGTTTCACAAAGAAAACTAAACAACATTAATCATAAAATGTAGTTTAACGCAATAAAGGAAATTTATTTGTATGAATTATTTTAAAAACTCACATGATGAAGTGAATAAAATTCAGTTATTAAACTGAACTGATGAGGATTTTTTTTACTTTCTGATCGACTCGTATTAAACAACGACGTCAAACTTTAGTTGTGCTATTTCACATTCCAGACTAAATTTTTAAAATATGATAATCATATTTTAAACATTCAAAACGCTCGATAAAGTAAACTAAAATTAGGTTTTCTTTGATTTTAGATGATAAAATAAATAAGAATTTAGAGAAGTTTTATTCACAAAAAGTGAATAAATTGGTAAACAGCTTTAGAATGTGTTTAAACATCATTACTTTCTTAATGATTTTTCTTATTCCATGTCTGGTCTTAAAAATCTAGTATTATTGAAGTGACTTTCCTTTAACCTTGTTTCATGTGTACATTTCATTTTGTGTGAAAAGTGCTATAGAAACAAACTAAAGTAGATATAAAATTGATTCGTTCACTGCAGCTTTAACATTAAGAAGTGAGATTTTGGGCTAATTTGACGACTCACCGTCAGCGCGTCTCGGTGACTCAGCAGAACGGAGCGCGGCGTCGACGCGTCGCCAACGTTTACGGCGTGGAGCTTTTTCTCGGCCCGAGCGAGCCACAGCAACAGAGAGTGAAGCGTCTCGTGAAACTCCTGAAAACAACAATAACAACAACAACACAGGGTCAGAGGTCACGTGCTAAAATTATGCAAAATTTTGAAATTGTTTATTAACGAGGAACTCAGTTTTTGTGAAAAATAAACCTGAATCTTTAACTAAATCAATTTTACAGACACATTATTATAACTAAAATTTACTGAATCATGTATTTACTGTCGTTTTTATTAGTTGCCTTCATAAATCTGTCCATATCTTAAGATTATAAAAGAAACTGTTTGCTATATTTTAACATTTAAAATGTTTCAATAAAGTATAAAAAGAACAAATGTGTGCAAAGCATTATGGGTACGCTGCGCAAAGACGCAACTTGCATGGGATTCGTACCGGAAACTCAATTTGTTCTACATGTGTGTGAAGTGTGGCTACTTCCTGTCGAAACGTGGTACTTCCTGTCAAAATTTTTAATCAGTTTACTAGTCATTTTATAAAATAAGCATGTTATACGCAGACAAAGTTTTTCTTCTTTTTGTTTTAAGAAATAATAAAACGGTAACAGGAAGTCGCCGTGTTTTCCCGTTTAGTTTGAGCTAAATTCTGAAAACAAGCTCTTTCTCTTGTCATCATGATTAAAATGAGGCCATTCTGTGTTCGACTCGTCATGTCTGACCTGACACTGCATCAGTGCCGTGTGCAGCCTCCGCTCCCAGCTCTCCAGGCCGCCGCACGCCTGCGTCCAGCGGACGTTAGCCGCGCTCAGCGCCTCCTGCAGGCCGCCGCCACCGCTGCACAGGAAGTGACGGCTGTTGACGTTGATGGAAATCATCAGACACTTGAAGCTGTTGAAGGTTTTCTGCATCTCCTGATGGAAACGCAGACACAGAGGGCGGAGCTTAGGTTACTACAGTAACATATCGCATTATTTCTCACTTCTGTTCATCTTCAATTCTCATTAAATGACGAAAAATGATCATTTCTGAGTCAGCCTTGACTTAATTTAAAGATGAATGTGATTATTCTAGATTACACCACACATTTTACAGCAAACAAATGCACAAAAAGAGACTTTTTAAACTCAGATGCTTGAGTTTTTGTCACTTTTACTCAGACAATAAGAATAATTTCCCACAAGTTTCCAACGTTGATTTCTTCTCCGAGCTGCAGTCACATTTATTTTTGCTTTTCTGTGTGAATTCTGTTTTCAGCAAAGCAACATCTGAACTCAAAGCTTCTACATCAATAATCACTAAAGATTATTATTACTTTTTCTTTCTGCAGAGAAAGGTGTATATGATGTAGTGGGTAAAAACATTTTCATTATGTTTTCTTAGTGTATGTTTTCTCTTTTCTTTTTATATCTTTTTTTGCTAATTCTATGTTTTGTTGACCTTTGACCCTTTTCCCTTTGCAACCAGTATTTTTTTGAAAGATGAATAAAGTTTAATCTGATTATTTCAGTCAAGTCAGTTCAGTCTGTGTGTTCTATCATCAACCACAACAATAATAATGTTTTGTGAAGCTGTTTGCTCAGAACTTATAAAACAAACGCTTTTTGTTGATGATTTTATCACTAATTAATGATATCTGTGGCTGATTTTCAGATGTGATATTATATATTTATATTTTACATGTTTAAAAATATATATATTTAAAATAATACAAAATAAAATAAATATGGGCAACATTTATGAAGATAAACAAAATAGCAAACAGCTTTTCAATAAAAAAAGAAATAATAATATTTCCACCAATTTGTCCAACTGTATATCAGTCTAAAATGTTGTAAACATTTAAAAGTCTCTGATAAAAGTCTTCAGACTGAAAAGTCATTTTAAAAGAAGCCATGAAGTGAAGACGTCGCTACCTTCAGTTTCCTGACGTGGACCTCCACGTCTGTGATGTTAGTGGACGCTGGGATTCGCTGCAGCTCCTCCAGCTCTGGCAGCAGCCTGTCCAACCAGGAAGTGACATCACAGAGGTCAGAGTTCAGCTTCTGCCACTGCTCCACTTCCTGCCTGGCGTCCGACTCGGTGCCGAGTTTCTGAGCCTGAAGCAGCTCCCAGCGCTGGATCACACCTGAGGACACACACACACAAACAGGTTTCCATGACTACAGAGGACGTTCCATTGACTCCCATTCATTTCCTGTAGACTTACTCTAACCTTAACCATAATTACTAGTGTCCTAACCCTAACCCTGACCCTGACCTTAACCTAACCCTAACCTCAGCCTAACTTTAAAACATGTCTTCACCTTAAAATGGAGTCATTTACGTTATGAGGACTTGATTTTTGTCCCCACAACATAAGGAAGACCAGCTACACACACACAAACACATAAATAAAAATAATAAATATATATATTCTATAAATGTCTCACCTTCAAAATGAGAGTTACAACAAAATGATTTTAAATAAAACATACAATTCAAGTATCAAAAAACCAAACATCAAATTATAAAATGTCATAATAATAAACACAAAAAATTTAAAAAGGAAAAAAATAATTATGACTATTTATGACTGTCTAATCAGTATTAATCAATAATGTTAATTATTAACTTAAAATGGAGTCATTTACGTTATGGGGACGTGATTTATGTCCCCATAAGGAGGACAAGTCCCCATAATGTGAGTGTGGAGACACATTTAGGTCCCCACAACATGAGGAAGACCAGCTACACACACACACACACACAATGTAAAAGTGTTTTTTCAGGACCCAAGTCTCCACACGGTCACACAGAGTGACACGTCTCGCGGCAGAGTGGATCTCTGTGCGCTACCTGTGCAGGTGCGTTGGTCGGCCATGCTGCTGGTTAGCCCCGCCCCCTCAGGCTCCTCCTCCTCCTCCTCGTCGTCGTTCAGGATCAGTCGGACTCTCTTGACGCTGTCGATGCTGCCGCTGCACTCGGACATCAGCTTCACCTGCACAAAAGTCCACGTCACGCACGTGCGATGACGTCATCGCGCGTGTGGGTCGTGTGTTTTTTCCTCTCCTAATAAATTCCGGCAGGCTGCACACCGAGTGTTTAAATACTGCCATCTACAGTTCAAACTCCTGAATCACAGTCTGACTGTAAAGCCCTAATCAGCCAAAACATTCTATAAATCTGTTAAATGTAAACATATGTGATGTAAAATAAATATATCTAAAATATATTTTATTTTTTAAACATAATTATAGAACTAAATGTATTATTATTTACTGTTTTTGTCAGATCTACGTTCATGTTGTTGTACCAGTTTATCACCTTTGTGATTATTTATTCATTTTGATGGACCCTCCAGTTAATATTATTATTGTTGTTTTTAAATTTCATGTAACACTGGAGTAAATGTAGATGTATCACAGGCTGAGAGACAAACATGGACAAGACAAACAGGTTAGCTTAAATGTGATGAACCTGGAATGTGATTTACAAATATAACTTATCTCCTCACAGATTTATGATTTGACAGATGACAGATAGAATAAAACATTATTTCTAAAACATAAAAAAACGTATGCGAGTCAACTAACCAACTAGAACTAACACAAGTTTGACCAGGTCAAAGGTCAAATAAACCTGGTTAAGATCCTGGTTAAGACTCTTTAATCCACAAGTAATTATATCTAAATATCAAGAATGTGATGAAGTTACTTAGTAAGTCTTAGCAAGTATTAACCGAAATATACCTAACTGTATCATAATTATATTTTATTTTGTATTGTTATGGAGTTATTTTTATTAATTCATTTTTTGCATTTTTGCTTGGTTTACTATTAGGTTCCACCAAAACTGTTCTCGTGTTGCTGTAAATAAAAATTAAAAAAACTCTGCCGCTGGCGCGCAAAGACTTCTGGGATATCCTCGGCTGTGAAGGATGACACAAATGTATCCTTCAGAAACGGGCAAACGTCGGCCGCGTGAGAAGGAGTCGACGAGTGGCGTGACAATCGGGACGCGGCATCTAGACGACGAGTCCACACTCAGAAGGATCCAGCCTCTGGACTGAGACACAGCATGTGTGTGTGTGTGAGATCTTACGTAGCCCTGCTGGTGGAACGGTGTACTGCTGCTGCTGCTGCTGCTGCTGCTGCTGCTGCTGGTGCGTGTGGGGGACGAGCTCAGGCCTCGGATCATTCCTCTGGGAAGCCGTTTCCTCTGTGGAGAAGCGGGCTGGTGCCAGCTGGGCGGGTCGGTCACCGACTTCACTGAAGAGACACAAAACATAAACAAGTCTTTTTAAAAAGAAAATGGAGCAAAAACCAAAAGTTTTCAGTGGCCACACAGTAGGGCTGCAACGATTCCTCGAGTAACTCGAGTAACTCGATTACAAAAAACAATCGAGGAACTTCCTCTGCCTCGAAACCTCGTTTAATTAAATTTAAAGCTCACGTTTCGCACAGATTCTTTTTAGTGTGGCACAACGTGCAGGCCTGTGCGTCCCCTACAAAGCGAAGAAGACGGAAGCGGCCTTTGGGTCACGCGTGTGGACAGTTTAGCTGCACAGAATGGCAGACGCCGGGACTGAAAACAGTGAATACAGCGAAAATGAGCAAACGCAGCAAAGCGAAAGTAACAGGACGAAGAGGATAAAAGTATGTTTTGTTCAATAAATGAATCGATGGAATATTTGATAGAATGCTCGATTACCAAAATATTCGATAGCCGCAGCCCTACACTCATCTGTGTGTAATAATAAATAAAAACCTTTAAATGAACAGAACTTTTGTTAGTCGTGATCGAGATTCACACGACTACAGTTGGTCACTGCTTTTCCAACCTCAATATGAAGCCTTTAAACCAAAAATATACCATTTACTGTCACGAAAGAGCAAAGAAACCAGAACATATTCACATTTAAGAGTATGAAATCAGTTAAGTTACTAGCAAAATATTGCAAATTAATATAGTAATTGATTTTTAAAGATATATTTATTTGCCTTCATTCGTGTACAGGCACATAGGAAGTCCTTGCTCATGGCCACACCAGATTCAATACATTAAAAAGCAAAAAAAATAAAAAATATATATATATATATAAAACACTGTACAAAATGAAAATATACATGATTTAAAAGGAAATTTTAAAAAAAATATACAAAACCATAAACACAGTTAAAATATACAAATTAAAATTTGTATATTTATATCCCTGTATCTTTGTATCTTTGTATATTTGTATCCCTGGATGAGCACGAGTTATTCATGTGACTATTTGTAAATGTATTAAAAAAGGTACAAAACTGAAAAATGCTTCATCAGTGATTTATAATGAGTGGACTTCATGTGTGTAACTGAAATTTACAAGCCTTCCCTGAACACATCTCTGAACTCCAAACGCTGTAGGTCCCACAGAAGTGATTCAAATTTTACAAATAATAAAACAAATAATCCCACTGAATATTAAAACAGCATGTTTGCCTAAAATGCTCATGCTGTGTATTACGCATATGGTGCTAATCACCTAAAGCTACGACTAAAAGCAGCAAATGAACCTTACCTGACAGAGCGCTGAAGAAGGTGGCGTCCTCATCGTCCTCGTGTGACGATCCTCCCACGTCCACCGTGTGGTCCCACTCCAGCGGGATGGAGTCCACACTGACGGGAGTCTCCCTCCCCGATCGCTCCAGAGGAGGAGCCAGCAGGTGGCACATGACCTGACGTCCGGCCGAGACCCCGCCCACCACCGGGACTTCGTCTCCCTCTGCCTTCGTCTTTCCTTCTCTCCACGCGGACCCATCGGTCAGATCCGGTGCTTCGTCCAGGTCCGTATCCCGGTCTGACAGATCCTGCTCCTCTTCCAGCACCTGAGCAGAATTAGAGAGGAGAAAATGTATTTTTTTCCAGACAACAAATTTTCTGTGGACTCATTTAACATGTGTTTAAAGTCATTTTAATCGTCATGAGGCCAAAAGCATGTGACGTGAAGGCCACCGAGATGTTCTGCTACAGTTAATCCAAGTGTCCAAGTGAACGTTTGTACCAATTTGAGAAGATTTGTTTGCGGGCGTTCTTCAGAAAATGGGTTTAAAAGCCAAAAAAAAAAACCTCTTTGACAAGACAAACTGACATAAACAATGAATGCTTTTACCAAACCTGAAAGGATTGCCTGTAGGTGTTCTTGAGATATCATGTTTCAAAAATAAACATTTCACCTTCAACCAGCAGATCATTGAATATTTGAATTCAGGTGAATGTTTGTACCGATGTTTTTTGGACATTTACCTGAAAAGCCACCATAACTGTTGGCCACCTAAATCTAACCAGGAAATCCTTGAGTCCAAATGAATGTTTGTACCAATTTTGGAAGGATGTCCAGGAGATGTTCCTGAGAAACAGGAAATCCATGAGCCCGAGTGAACATTTGTACCAAATCTGAAAAGACTGCCTGAAGCTATTCCAGAGATATCATGTTTACAAATAAAAACATGTTTTGTGAGGTGACAGAAAATATTTTTGTTTGAAAAGTGAACATAACTGTGACTGCTGTCCACCTAAATCTAAACAAGAAATCACTGAGTCCAAATGAACATTTGTACCAATTTTGGAAGGATTCCCTGAAGGTGCTCCTGAGAAACAGGATCTCTTGGCAGGAATCATTAGTACCAATGTTTGGGAGGATGATTTTGGAAGTTTTTCTCAGATGCTGTGGTCACAACGCAGACAAAACAAAGACAAAGTTTTAGTTTGAAAAGCCAACATAACCTTAGCCACTGGCCACCTAAATCTAAACAGGAAATCCTTGAGTCCAAATTAACGTTTGTACCTGAGAAAGAGGATTTCTTGGAGGAATTTTTGAATCCAGGTGAACGTTTGTACCAATGTTTGGGACAATATTTTTGCAGGATTTCCCCGAGATGCCGTGGTCTCAAAAGCCACCATAACTTTGACTGCTGGCCACCTGAATCTAAAGAAGAAATCCTTGAGTCCAAATGAACGTTTGTAACAATTTTGGAAGGATTCCCTGAAGGTTTTCCTGAGAAACAGGATTTCATAGAGGTTTTACCAAGATGCTGTGGTCTCAAAAGCCACCATAACTTTGACTGCTGGCCACCTAAATCTAAAGAAGAAATCAGTGAGTCCAAATTAACGTTTGTACCTGAGAAACAGGATTTCTTGGAGGAATTTTTGAATCCAGGTGAACGTTTGTACAAATGTTTGGGACAATATTTTTGCAGGATTTCCCCGAGAGGCTGTGGTCTCAAAAGCCACCATAACTGTGACTGCTGGCCACCTAAATCTAAACAAGAAATCCTTGAGTCCAAATGAACGTTTGTAACAATTTTGGAAGGATTCCCTGAAGGTTTTCCTGAGAAACAGGATTTCATTGAGGTTTTACCAAGATGCTGTGGTCTCAAAAGCCACCATAAGTTTGACTGCTGGCCACCTAAATCTAAAGAAGAAATCAATGAGTGCAAATGAACATTTGTACCTGAGAAACAGGATTTCTTGGAGGAATTTTTGAATCCAGGTGAACGTTTGTACCAATGTTTGGGACAATATATTGGTCTGCTGGCCACCTAAACCTATTCCAAATGAACGTCTGTAACAATTTTGGAAGGATTCCCTGAAGGTTTTCCTGAGAAACAGGATTTTTTGGAGGTTTTACCAAAAGGCAAGAAAGGGTTCTGAACTTTTAACCCAAACCACCAAAATATACAGTTGTCACTTCATCTTTGAGTCCCCGTGAACGTTTGAACCAAATGAAAGAAATTCCCTTTAAGGTTTTTGCGAAGATATCTTGCTCCTAAGACAGACAGATGTGGTACTGACCGGGCGTCTGTTGACGAGTCGGTGGTGGAAACGCGCCACTCGACCAAACACCTCCTGACAGTACGAGTGAAGCTCCTCCAGCTCGTCCTCGATCAGCACGGCGTCCAGAGGAGCGCTCTTCTGGATCAGGTTCTCCCCGAACACGATGAGGGCGTCGATTTTGTTGGCGTTGAGGGTGATTTCCTGCTGGAAACCCTGCAGAGCGACAACACACATCACACACGTTCACAGGAGACAGAGTGGTAAGAATAATCATCATAATGAAGGCAGGAGGAGGAGGAGCGAGACGTACGTTGAGCTGCCTCATCTTGTCCTCGATGTCGCTCACAGAGAAATGCTCCACGTTGGTGAGCTGCAGGTCCATCTCCGTCAGCCACACCAGGATCCCCTCACGAGTTCCCTCAAAGTCTTCTCTCTGGGAGGTGAAGTGCTGCAGACCAACAAGAGCAGCATTACAAAAATACTGACCTCTAGTGACCTCACACATAGAAAAATGACATATTTAAATATTTATGTAAAAAAACTTTCTTTCTTCTTTCTAACTATTTGGATTAGGGGCATGCAAAAACATCGATAAATTAAAATATTGCAATATAACGTGACATGATACTGTAATGTATATTTAAGGTGTTGCAGAAAATACTGGAAATATGCTTTAAAGTGCTTTTTGGCAGTGGTAATTAAGCCTCCAACCTCTAGTTGGCAGTAGCCCTTTGGCTGTTTGACTCTCTGCCACTCCTTTCATTTTCACAGTAATCTTGCCCACACATCGCCACATGTCATATCATCAACACTGATTTACAACTGCATTTTGATTTTATTTGTAGAACCATTTAAAAAGAAAGTTTGAAGCATTTTAACTGAATGTTTTACATTTTCTTTAAACATTTTTTTACTTGTGTATGTGAATGTACACAGTTATGGTGCGTTCCATTTGAAGTTGGAATTTGCTTCATGTCACTGTTAGAAAGACTTTTCCAACAGGAAAACTTAAGTTTGTGTTACTTTCACTCTCCCACACCAAAGTCCATAGAGAAAATCAGTGATTTTACATCACAGCACGCAGGAGTTGTTGATCCACTGCTGCCTCCATCACTAAGTTCTAATGTCTTATTTTGTCACTTCAGTGTTTGAAATCTTTTGTTCAGATTTACCTCAGGGACACAAAGTGACCACACGAGGCAGCAGTAGACCAGCAGCTCCTGTGTCCCTGTGAGCTAAAATCACTGATTTTCTCTATGGACTTTGGTGTGGGAGAGTGAGTGGGTTATAAAACTTCAGTTTACTGTTGGAAAAGTCTGTCCAACAGTGAGATAAAGATGCGAACATATTCTTAAGATGTCGAAGACTTAAACTGACATAGATTTTACAAACCAGATAAACCAACATATACTGAAGATATCGTAAATATATTTATGTAAAGACAAAGAAAAGTAAAGTGCCATCGTAGATATAATTTATGTTTGCAGCAGTTGTTCAATTTTCTTTTAATATTTCTGCACTTTGTCGTTTCATCTTTGACACTTCTCGCATTTATTTGTGATTTAAAGTTCTTTTTTAAAAATGTCAGGTGAGTAAAAATGAGTCTCAGTGGGATAAAGAGCAAACACTGATGGAAACTGCTTCAATATGTCAAATTATTATTAAAGGTTGTTTTTTTTTTTTGAGCGCACACATCCAATCTGAAATACAGATACTGTACAAATAAGATTAATTAAGACGATGAAAAGTGTGATTTCAATAAATTAATTCTATTTTAGCTTCATTAAATTTAACTAGAGTTTGAGTTTTTTGAAGCCTGTGATTTAATGATTCTGATCTCTGATGTTCGAACCACAGATGTGAATATATAGTACTCTGTCACTACATTCAGTCTTTATAAGGAAACATAAACGTCCTGCATCTGCTCACCGACAACTGCTGCCATGAAAAACTGCTTCCTGTCAACTTGACGCCTCGTCGCCATCGAAGACACTGACCCAAATCCCAGCGGCTTAGGGGGCGGAGTCACGAGCCGGAAGAGACCAATCTGATCTGATCTGATCTGCAGTGAATTTCTGATTCTGAGGTTTTATTATTTTATTTTTCTATTTTACAACGCAACTTCCAGCTGTGAGGGTGTCACTGGCCTTTCCAGAGTTTAAAAGTCAGACAAGATATTTTATCACTTTACATGGACTTCATACTGTTACTGTTAGTCATGTGTTTGAATTTTAGTTCTTTGTCTTTTTTTTATTTATCTTCTTTAACATTGTTATTATTATAATTCTACAAAAAGAAACAGCGTTTGTCTGATTTGTCATCATCTTAAAAACATTTTGCCTTTAATTCTAACTTAATTCCCGATTCTTAACGTTTGAGTTTTCTTTGACTGTTTTACAAGTGACCCAGGTTTTTATTTGTGTGATTGTAAAACATTTCATTTTGTTTTAAAATTAATGTATCCTTCTTATTCACATTTGTCTTCAAATGTAACATGTTTTATGAATAAAACACATTATTTTTATTGTTTTTTTAGTAAAAATACACAAAAAAGACTAAGTCAAAATTAAGTTATCACTACCTATTGGTTAATTAACTAATGACCTGATGTTTAACTTGAAAATTATTATTATTATTATCCTGTATATATCATAGTTACTTAATGTTTATAATGTATACATTATTCTATTTTTTAAGTGTATAGTCTTTCTGCTGTGACACCAAACATCCCCCCATTAAAGGGCTAATAAGGGATTATCTTATCTTAACTAATCTAGTAATTAAACATTAACCAATAACATAAATATTAACTATTAATATAACTATAACTATTGACTTAATGATTACTTGATGTGTACCCACACATGGGCAAAATACATCAAAATGTACAAAAACTAATAAATGCATCAAAATAAATTTCTATACTGTATTTTATTTTGAATTTTCAAAATACTAAAAATACACAAATTCTGTGTAAAGTCTGGAAAAGATCGATTATTATAAATCCATAATTAAATGGAGAACAAAAATAAAATACAAACTTAAGTTTGGCTACGAAAGCTTGTGACTTATTGTGTTGATATATGTGATTTTAGCAAGTCGGGGAAAAAATAAAGTCGTTGTGTTTTTATTTCTTTAAAATACTTTCTTTAAAACAACAACATTGGAGTATAAGATACAAAATAATAATTTGTATTTGAAGTACATGCATCACAAATGCTGCACCGTCACGTGTGATGTTCTCACCTTCAGTCTTCGTAAAATGGCCGTCACTCTCCTCTGCAGCTCGTCCCAGCGCTGGTTCCCCTCGTGCACCATCACCCTCAGCCTGCTGGCGGCGTCGGTCCGGTTCTCCCGGGCCAGACGACGGTACTGTTTGTTGACCAGCTCCAGCTGCGTGAGACGCTCGTGAACCTGCCGCTGAAACGCCTGCGAGGCAGAGACGACGTGAAGCGAATTTAACGGCCGTCATTGTTTAAATCGAGTGAACTCCATCGTCACGGTAACCGACCTCAAACTTCTTCAGCTCCTCCTTGGCGCTGGTGTAGAGGACGTCGGCAGAGCCGGGGTTCGCCGCGGTGAGCTCGGCGTTTTTCAGCCAGTCCTCGAAGCGAGAGTAGTCGTCCAGGAATTTACACCAGAGACGCCACGTTTCCTCGATCCTGACCACAACAACAAGATTCATTTACATTTTTTTTAAAAATGATTTCAGAACAATGTGAATCCCGACTACATTTGGCTGAAAGATTATCAATTTCGATAGCTGGACATCAATACTGATGATGATGATGCTGTTTTCAACAGAAATTTATTTTAACAACAATGACACACACATTAACATACATAATTGTTATTTTATTGGCCTGTTCGCTGCTTGCACTCAAACTATTTCTGGTCTAATTCCATGAACTATCAGGTGTTTCATGAAATTCGTCGTGTCCCTTTAGATCTTATCGACATACGGAACCTTCAATCATTAAACAGGCATCAGCCTCTCTAAACACAAAACACACACACAGTCTTACCATCTTTGTGTGGACACTCATAGACATAACACTAGCCCTTTACCCTAACTTTAGCCGTCACAACTAAATGCCTAACCCTAACCTTAAAACCACGTCTTAACCCTGAAAATGCCCTTTAACCTAGTGGGGACCAGACAAAATGTCCTCACAAATCAAATTGTCCCCACAAAGATAGTAGCTTTGTGCGTGTTTTGGTCCCCACAGGGACAGGGAAAAAACATGCCCAAACACACTAAACCCCATCTTTGTTTACTCCTGTGCGTCATTTAATTAGCAACATCTTTAATGGACAGAAACTGAACCGTACAATATGTACGACTGATTTACTGTGGAACAAAAATGTGACAAGTGGAGTGATGCAAGTGGCAGCCATCTTGGAATCCTATGCCGACATCTTGTTGCATTACACTTGTTGTTGATTCTGACTTCCTGGTCACGTTGGATTTCCCCCTTGGAAAGTCAGACACAAGATGGCTGCCATTCAGTGTCATATAGATAGTTGTTATCAACCGGTATTGCTAACAATGGCTAGCCCAAGTTTTTTTTTCTACTTCTCAGCTGAAAAACTGTCAGATCAGAGGTGATGTCACTTTTATCCGACTTTAATGTAAATGGAACGCACCATTTGTCACCTTTAAGAGTTGGAAATCCAACCGGAAGGGGGCGTTCCAGTTGAAACTTCCAACTGGCATCTCAAAAATACCAAATATTGACTACAGCTGGAGCGTACCACCCCTTAAATCTCAGTTAAAATGCATGCTGAAAGCTGATTTTTCCAAGTAAAATAAGTTGTCACCTGGAAAATTGTCAGATCAGAGGTGATGTCTCTTCCATCCAACTTTGATGTAAATGGAACGCACCATTTGTCACCTTTAGGAGTTGGAAATCCAACCGGAAGGGGGCGTTCCAGTTGAAACTTCCAACTGGGATCTCAAAAATTCCAAATTTTGACTACAGCTGGAGCGTACCACCCCTTAAATCTCAGTCAAAATGCATGCTGAAAGTTGATTTTCCAAGTATAATAAGTTCTCAACTGGAAAACTGTCAGATCAGAGGTGATGTCTCTTCCATCTGACTTTAATGTAAATGGAATGTACCATTTGTCACCTTTAAGAGTTGGAAATCCAACCGGAAGGGGGCGTTCCAGTTGAAACTTCCAACTGGGATGACTATAGCTGGAGCGTACCACCCGTTAAACCTCGGTTAAAATACATGCCGAGAGCTTATTTTTGAAGTATAATAAATTGTGTACCCAGTCCTAATCCTAACTGAGTGTTTGATTTTGGTTTATTTTGTCTCTGGGTCCGTCTGTCCGTCTTCACTCACCTCATCCTCCTGTCCATGGACATGGCGCAGATGTTCCTCCAGCGTCGGTCCAGGCTCCGCGTCGTCTGCTGGATCGAGTCGTTCTCCGAGTCGCTGCCGCAGGCGTCGGCGTCGTGAAGGAGGACGTCGCAGAGCGTCAGCACCGACGCGACGCTCTCTGTGTGCTGCTCGATGTCGCGTTGCAGGTCCTGAACGGGGCAGAGGGTGGAGCTTAATCATCAATATCATCAATATCAAATCAATCAATCAATCAATCTGATTTTATCTGTGTAGAACTTTTCATACAAAGTTAATGTCAGTGTTTTACAGGTTAAAAAACAAAGCCCCTCCCACCCACCGTCCCAAAGTCTTTCCAACTGAAATAAAAAAAGGACAAAAATAAATAAATAAGTACAGTAAATAAATAAACTAACAAGAGAGTGTTACAATACACTGTAAATACACTGTAAAGTAAAGTATCTGATAATAACCTGCTTTATTTCTTTGGCTTTTTTAATGATAAATGCTGAATATTTACTATGTTAGCAACGATTACGTTGACTATAAATATGGTCAAATTCTGCTATAACACAAATAATTAGGCTTAGAATTAAAGTAGTGTTATTAAGTGACTTTTAAAATATAATTGTGTTGATTCCATGTATTTGTTTATATACGTACATATGGGTATTTGTTAATTTGGATTAAATCAAATAAAAATGATTTTAGAACATTCCCAACCACAGTGTGAACTCTATAATATATATAAATAATTTTATTATTATTTTTGTTGTTATGTATATTTTATAATGTTATGTTTTTTTGGACACTTGAATTGTCTGTTTTATTGTAAATCACTTTTCTGTTTTTTGAAAGGTGAGACATTTATATAAATATAGTCATTATTATTAAATAATACCTAAATCCTAAATGTGTCTCCACACTCACATTATGGGGACTTGTCTTCCTTATGGGGACAAAAATCAAGTCCCCATAACGTAAATGACTCCATTTTAAGGTGAAGACATGTTTTAAAGTTAGGCTGAGGTTAGGGTTAGGTTAAGGTCAGGGTCAGGGTTAGGGTTAGGACACTAGTAATTATGGTTAAGGTTAGAGTAAGTCTGCAGGAAATGAATGGAAGTCAATGGAATGTCCTCTGAAGTCATGGAAACCAGAGTGTGTGTGAGTAGCTTCCTCTGAGCTCTTGAAAGCCGCCTGTTGCTTCTCTCGTGTACAAAGTTACCGCTCTCTGTGTTGCCATGGCGACAGGTAAAAGAACTTCCATGCTGGAGTCATTTCATTCGTCCACTAATGGACTGTTTTTGTTTTGTTTTTTTTCTTTTTTCCATTTATTCTGTCCAAAGTCAGACAGGAAACTAATTTGTCCACTTTGTTTTTAAAGACAGTTGGGAAACTGTTTAAATGTGGATTTTTACTGAATTCTTTATTTTCCCATTTATTTGTATATCTGCTTAAATAACTAATAACTTAGGAAATATATTGTTTCTTCTCTGGTGAGATCAGAAATGAACAAAGTCACTGGCTTATTGTTTTGTTTCATTTTCACGCACATACACATAAAAACACAAACACTCGACTTTTACATGTGATTACTTATTAAATTGTCATATGCACAAAATAGTGTAACAACTACAAAATCTTGCCTAAAATGTTTTTATTTGAAAGTTTCCTCTCACTCTTCTAAAAACTGGTCCTTCTTTTTAATATTTCTTGTTACATTTTTACATATTTAGTATTAATTGATTATTGATGCATTTATCTTTACGTTTTACACCTTTTTGAGACTTTAATCTTATTTTATTTATTCTATTATTTAAACTTTTATTCTTCTGTTTTGCGCTGTTTTGATAAAACAATAACCAACAGTGTGTCGTGTCGGGTTTATTTTGAGTTTTTACTCATTTCTCTTACTTTTACCTCTGTGTCTTTTTTCTTACATTTTTCTTGAATCTTTCATTCTTTCTGTATGAAATGTGTGTTTTTTCTAATAAATAAAACTTGTTTAACAGCTCTCACTTCTCTTATTACTCCCAACTGTCATTTTTCAATAGCAAATGATTTGCTGACTTGGTATTGCAACACTAGGATTCGCTGTGGTGAACATTTTTGGACTGAATTGCAACCGTCAAGTGAAACTAACGCGACACATTTTCTCTACTTTTGTGTCTTTAATCAACTTCTTTTTGAAACCAACACGTTTTACCATGCCATTAACATCTATTTATTATTATTTTTTGGTTGATTTGCTTTAGTTGCTCTTTTCTTTCTCTTGCTTCCTTCACATCCATGTCAACTTTCCTCCAGACATCGGCTTGTCAAACAGGCTAAAGTCCATTTGTCTCCTGTCTCCCGGCGTGTTGAGCGTCTCTCAGCTCAGCGTGACAGTTTTCCTCTCCGTCCCTGAGCTTTTACTCTCTCAGCACTAACAACTAACCACTCGTCTTTACTCCAACTCTGATTTTGTTATTTTGTGTCAAACCATGACAGAAACACTGAAGCTTTTTAAACACGTTTGAGTGAGTGAAGCACTTTGTTTCCTCAAGTTTCTCTAAAATCCTTTTTCTGCACTTGACAAAATGACAAAAATGTTTTTAAATCCTATTTTTCAGCTGGAAAACGGTTACAATTTATCCTCTTTGCCTTTTTCTTTCTTTCTTTCTTTCTTTCTTTCTTTCTTTCTTTCTTTCTTTTGTGTTTTGTTCTAAATTTTGTGGTTGTCACTGTTTCCCTCTTTTCTTTCTCTTTTTACTTTTTTCTTTCTTTCCTAACTTCCCTCTTTGTCATCTTGAATCTTTCTTTCTAATTTTGCAGTTGCCTTTTTTTCCTCTCCTTTCTCTCTCTGTCATTTTAATTTCTTTAATTTCTTCTTACTTCTTTTTCCTAACTTTCATGTCATTTTCCCTCTTTTTCCACTATACAGTTCCGTCACAGCACGGCTCGGCACAGCTCGACTCTACTTGTTATTTTTTAGCACCTGCTCTGTGGAGGTTCCAGTCGAGCTGAGCCGATACTAAAATGTGACGTGGACAGACTGCCGGCCACTGATCGGGGCCCCAGGCCCCCCCCCCCCCCCCCATTAACTGAAGGAGCTTCAGGCAACTGCTTTGTTTAAAGTCATGCTTATTAGTTTTTTTACTCCAATTTCCAGCTTGTAACTTACTCTAAAATTGTGGCAATTGTAGATGAATTATGAATTTGAATTATCATATGCAGCTATACTGTAGAGTCACACTGTGTGGTCATACACAACTTCAAGGTACAGTAAACGTATTATCCAAATATTAATATTTTTAGTGATGAAACCAGGTTAGAAATCCAGAATTTCATTTAATTTGCAGCATTAGTTCTGAGGAAAATCTCTTTTGGAACCAAGAAAATGTTAAATATATCTAAATTAATCAATATCGAATTGAAAATTGACCCGGTTCAGAAACTCACCGGCCATGACACAGAGCTGCAGTGAACTCACTTTGACAACAATGCCACAGAAACACAGATTAAATAAAAGAATCTGTTTTTCTCAGTTCACCTGCTGCTCGGTCAGTTTCCTCTGAATCTCATCGCCGTGGCAGACGTCGTACACCAGCGGTTTGGCGAGCTCGGCCTCGATGCGAGACAGCCACGTCCTCAGGTTACTCATGTTCTTGTCCAGCTGCTGCACCGTCACCAGCGTCTCCTTCAGCTTCCTCACCCTGCAGGACGACAAACGCCACGTCACGCTCACATCACGTCAGGAATTCATTTTTTAAAACGTCTCCACAATATTTTACACCCAGCAACGCTCGGCCCCGACAGTGACCAGTGAGCCAGCAACGAGGCTCTTACTTTGGACATATTATCGCAAGCTTTTTGGTAAAAATGTAACATGGAATTTGGAATTAAATATCTTAAAATTGCATTTATGCAGATTATTATCCTATAAGAGTTTGCTGACTTCACCCATGAGTGAACATAATTTGATCTATATGTTTAATGTGACACGTCATATCCCTAATTAAAAACTTTTCCAAAACTTTAAATTAATTCCAAAATAACCTTTTACAGAAACCCTGAACATAAATGTAGCAAAACTCAGTGGATTCTACTGAATATTAACATTTTTAAAGTCTCATAAATCCACAATTTAGAACGTTACCGTGTCTTCTTTCTTGTTTTCTTTGAAAAATGCACCTTAAAGTTCAAATTTATTTCCTAAAAACAGCTGTTCAGTGTAGTGTTTTTTAGGAACTGGCGCTAAAAACAGATTTTCAGCAGAGGATTAATCCACAGTTTGGGATTAGGTTTGTGTTGAACTGTGACTGAACAGAATCAGCTCCACAGTCACAGTGAGTGTGAGAAAACATACAGTATGTGACACGACTGAAGCTTAGTTTGACCTACATGTGCCACAGACGACATTCCAGGACTGTGACCTACATCAGCTCTGTCACTCTCACACACACACACACACACACACAGGTTTCCATGACTACAGAGGACATTCCATTGACTTCCATTCATTTCCTGCAGACTTACTCTAACCTTAACCATAATTACTAGTGTCCTAACCCTAACCCTGACCTCTAACCTTAACCTAACCCTAACCTCAGCCTAACTTTAAAACATGTCTTCACCTTAAAATGGAGTCATTTACGTTATGGGGACTTGATTTTTGTCCCCATAAGGAAGACAAGTCCCCATAATGTGAGTGTGGACAGATTTAGGTCCCCACAACATGAGGAAGACCAGCTACACACACAGATAGATGAGAGGGATTCGACCATAATCCCACCTCTGTGTTTATTTTTGTGTGTGTGGTAATTTCAAAACGCTGATTTTTGATTAATGACATTAATGACAGTCATTGTTATTACCAAGTTATTACCTGGATAATAGTGTGTAAATAACATGGTATTACTGTCATATTATGTAGCGGTTTTGTACTATACAGCTTAGTTTGGTATCAGACACTTTGTTTTCCATGACTTCATAGTTCCTCCTTGACATGGGCGGGGTCGTCATGGAAACAGCCGTGACGACACAAACACACAAACACGTGGCGGTCAAAGCAGTTGTTTTCTTTGTCGTGAATCATTTTCCTCAGTTTTCTAAACAGATGAGTTCACTGAATGGTTCAGTACTTCCTGCATGAGCGGAGCACAGACTCCGTCTGACACAGTCACTGAAGTGAAATACGGCTGAACGGCTTGTGATTGGGCTCACCATCTCCGTCTTTCAGCAGTGCTGTCGCTAAATACACCAGACTCCTCTGTTAAATATGGACATTTTACAAATGTCCTTGTTAAATGTTGCAGATTAACACGTGTTTTCAGGATTTTCAAGTCTTTTTAACTGATCTACAGTTCAACATCGTTCGCTTTGATTCTTGTGTTGGACTTTGTCGCGCTCGTGACTCGTCCACTTCTGACCAATCAGTGGCCGGCAGTCTGTCCACGTTACATTTTAGTATAAGCTCAGCTCGACTGGAACCTCCACAGTGCAGGTGCTAAAAAAAGGATCAGGGACTATCAGTAATGGGAAAGCAAAAAAAAAAACAGTGGAGTTGAGCTGAGCTGAGCTGAGCTGGAACTGTGTTGTGGAAAACCATAACACTTCACTTCCACACTGAAGAGACTCAGATGTGTAAACAGGAGGTTTAATCTTCCTACACTGGCTACACATGTAGCTGTGTGCACGTGTGTGTGTGCACATGCGTGTGTGTGTGTGCATGCGTGTTTTGTGCAGGTTGTGTCTCTCTACAGTCGATGGAGGCGGAGGAACAACGTCGGTGATGTCATAAACATGCTGCTGTGATCACACACACACACACACACACACACACACACACACACACACACACACACGATCTGTCCGCATGCCTGCGCTGTCAAAGCCTGGCCCCGCCCCCTTCCTTCATCCCCTCATCTCTCCTCTCTTCATCACAATAACGACATTAAACCCCCCCCCCGATCTGCTCCCCGCTCGCCCGTCTTCCTCCTCATCCTCACGCCAGACGCCTACTGCTGCTGCCATGACGACGATGATGAAGAAGATGATGATGGTGACGGTGAAGGCTGTGGATCAGGAGCAGATACTTACAGGCTGATGAGGAGGTTCGTCCACAGCGACAGCTCATCCTAACAAACACTCCCCCGCCTCCCTCCCACTGCAGTCCATCTACACTCACACCTCCTCCTCCTCCTCCTCCTCCTCTTCATCCTTCACTTCTTCAGTCATCTGCATGAACTGACAGGTTAATAATCTCAAATCTAAATTAATGATGAAGATGAAGAATTTCAATGCCAAAGTCTAAAAAGTGAAAGAAATCTCTGAATTTAAAACACACTGACTAAACTTATTAATTAAAAGGTCCATTGTGCCAGATTTAGTGGCTACTAGTGGTAAAGATGTGTACTGCACCTGAATGGATATCCTGATAAAAGTGCAATAACAAAAAAAAAAAAAAACATTGTTTGCTCTGGGCTCCTGTAGAAACATGGTGGTTGTCATGGAAACACACAGAGACATGTGCTTCTACATGAATGAACATAACATAATTATAATACATTGCTACAAGCTGATCCTTCCTTAATCCCACACACAGAGGTGTAATTTAGTTTAGAGCTGGAATATTTACAGTGGGATTTTATTTTTATTTTTATTCTCTATACTGTTTATAGTGCAGAGTATGTTGTGGACATTTAGACAGTGAGTGACTGTGACACTGTGAAAAACACTTAAAATGAAAGAAAATAAACTTTTTCCTCATATCAGACATTAATGGTCAATGAGTTAATAAACTGACTCAATAAACCCAAATGGAGAACATTAATTAATTACTAAATTAATCACCAACTATTCTTTTTTTATATAATTTTAACTATTTGCCTGATTTTTCAGCTTCTTACTGTGAATATTTTCTAGTTTCTTTGCTTCATGTAACAAATAAACCATTCAAACTGAATTAGTTTATGGACAAAACAAGACATTTGAGAACATCACCATCATCATTTTCAAAATTATTCAGCATTTTCTTGGATGTATTTTATTTTCTAAGAATTACTATTAAAACAAAAAAACATACAGCTTTTATTTTAATTTTATTTTAAACTACTAGAGCAAAATGTAAAATAAAGACCAGTATTTAACCCTAAAATGAAAACGTGCATTCATTTTATAAGAATAACAATTAAAAATGTATTAAACTAAAGAAGGGAAATAGTTTCAACAGTTTCAACAGAACAATTCAGATTAGGTTGTGACGAGACCATTGAAGTTATTCCAGGTGGTGAGCAGATTACAGGGGCAGATTACAGGTGCAGCTGTCTGTCAGACGTTAATGTTAGTGGATACAACAAACCTCAGCGGGAAACCTGTGTCTGGAAAAACTCCATCTGCCACCTTCTTCCTTAACAAACAAACCAGGCCAGGCCAGGCCAGGCCACGCTCCACACACACCCGCACTAATTACATGAATAAATCACGTGTGTGTGAGGACTGAGAGCTGCAACAGGTGGAGGACGAGGAGGCAGAGCCGTAAATACAGAGAGCAAATAAAGACGCAAATCTACAGCTCGACAGGAGAAAACGCATTAAACTGTCAGCGTCTTCCACCTCGCACAGTAACGACGCAGGTTTTCACACACGAAGTGGCTTTATTTAAAAACAGAGCCACAAATCTGATGTGACGTTTGACACCTGCAGGAAAACGAAAAAGCAAACACGTCTGTTCTGTTACAAACTGCAACACGGACATGACTTTTTTGTCTTCACCTGCAGGTGGTGAATGGTGTATATTATGTAAATATATCTTTCTGTCTTTAAAGAATTTTGATGAATGTAAAGGATAATGATAAAATATCCATTAAAAACCCACTTAAAATATACAAAGTTCAAATTTGCCCAAAGTTAAAACATGGCGGCCAGCATGGGCATAAAGAAAAACTGTTTTAACCAGTTAGAAACAAAGTCACCAAATAAAAATCTATGCCAGGATACATCTATTATATGTTCACGTCTTTATCTCACTGTTAGACAGACTTTTCCAACAGGAAACTGAAGTTTGTAAACCACTCACTCTCCCACACCAAAGTCCATAGAATAGAGATTAATATTTATTAGCTGTTGATTTTTATGATATAGAATAAAAAGATTTAAATGTTATGTATCCATTCACGAGTTAATTCTTAAATAAAATCTGTAAATATACAGGACACAAGCTCATTTCTCACACCACCGTGTCTCTCCAAGTCACAATCCCTTCTTCAAACATAAGACTGGTAACAGAGTCATACAGCAACCCAAAGAAAAACTCAGCATCATCGCCATGACGACCAGATTTACTGTCTCCTGAAAAGAGAGCCGAGTCTGTCTGTTCCGTGCACTTCATCTCTTTTATGTCAGCGTCTAACTGTCGCCTCGACAAAACAACTGTAAAGACATAAACGTGCACATGGACCAGGTGTGAGGAGGAGACAGAGACAGAGGAGACAGAGGAGACAGAGACAGAGACAGAGGAGACAGAGGAGACAGAGACAGAGGAGACAGAGACAGAGGAGACAGAGGAGACAGAGGAGACAGAGACAGAGACAGAGGAGACAGAGACAGAGGAGACAGAGGAGACAGAGGAGACAGAGGAGACAGAGACAGAGGAGACAGAGGAGACGGAGACAGAGACAGAGACAGAGACAGAGACAGAGACAGAGACAGAGGAGACAGGAGACAGAGACAGAGGAGACAGAGGAGACAGAGGAGACAGAGACAGAGGAGACAGAGGAGACAGAGGAGACAGAGGAGACAGAGACAGAGGAGACAGAGACAGAGGAGACAGAGGAGACAGAGACAGAGGAGACAGAGACAGAGACAGAGACAGAGGAGACAGAGGAGACAGAGACAGAGGAGACAGAGACAGAGACAGAGACAGAGGAGACAGAGACAGAGGAGACAGAGACAGAGGAGACAGAGGAGACAGAGACAGAGGAGACAGAGACAGTGGAGACAGAGACAGAGGAGACAGAGGAGACAGAGAAGACAGAGACAGAGGAGACAGAGGAGACAGAGACAGAGGAGACAGAGGAGACAGAGGAGACAGAGGAGACAGAGACAGAGGAGACAGAGGAGACAGAGGAGACAGAGACGGAGAAAGAGGAGACAGAGGAGACAGAGGAGACAGAGACAGAGACAGAGGAGACAGAGGAGACAGAGGAGACAGAGACAGAGAAAGAGGAGACAGAGGAGACAGAGAAGACAGAGGAGACAGAGACAGAGGAGACAGAGGAGACAGAGACAGAGGAGACAGAAGAGACAGAGGAGACAGAGACAGAGGAGACAGAGACAGAGGAGACAGAGACAGAGAAGACAGAGGAGACAGAGAAGACAGAGAAGACAGAGGAGACAGAGACAGAGAAGACAGAGGAGACAGAGAAGACAGAGGAGACAGAGGAGACAGAGACAGAGGAGACAGAGAAGACAGAGGAGACAGAGAAGACAGAGGAGACAGAGGAGACAGAGACAGAGACAGAGACAGAGAAGACAGAGGAGACAGAGGAGACAGAGGAGACAGAGACAGAGGAGACAGAGACAGAGGAGACAGAGGAGACAGAGACAGAGACAGAGACAGAGGAGACAGAGACAGAGGAGACAGAGACAGAGAAGACAGAGACAGAGACAGAGGAGACAGAGAAGACAGAGGAGACAGAGAAGACAGAGGCAGAGACAGAGGAGACAGAGACAGAGACAGAGACAGAGACAGAGACAGAGACAGAGACAGAGACAGAGAAGACAGAGGAGACAGAGGAGACAGAGACAGAGGAGACAGAGGAGACAGAGACAGAGGAGACAGAGACAGAGACAGAGGAGACAGAGACAGAGGAGACAGAGGAGACAGAGACAGAGACAGAGGAGACAGAGACAGAGACAGAGGAGACAGAGAAAGAGGAGACAGAGGAGACAGAGAAAGAGGAGACAGAGAAAGAGGAGACAGAGGAGACAGAGGAGACAGAGACAGAGGAGACAGAGGAGACAGAGGAGACAGAGGAGACAGAGACAGAGGAGACAGAGAAAGAGGAGACAGAGGAGACAGAGAAAGAGGAGACAAAGAAAGAGGAGACAGAGGAGACAGAGAAAGAGGAGACAGAGGAGACAGAGAAAGAGGAGACAGAGAAAGAGGAGACAGAGGAGACAGAGACAGAGGAGACAGAGGAGACAGAGACAGAGGAGACAGAGGAGACAGAGACAGAGGAGACAGAGGAGACAGAGACAGAGGAGACAGAGGAGACAGAGGAGACAGAGGAGACAGAGACAGAAGAGACAGAGGAGACAGAGGAGACAGAGACAGAGGAGACAGAGACAGAGGAGACAGAGGAGACAGAGGAGACAGAGACAGAGGAGACAGAGGAGACAGAAGAGACAGAGGAGACAGAGACAGAGGAGACAGAGACAGAGGAGACAGAGGAGACAGAGAAGACAGAGAAGACAGAGGAGACAGAGAAGACAGAGACAGAGAAGACAGAGGAGACAGAGGAGACAGAGACAGAGACAGAGGAGACAGAGACAGAGACAGAGACAGAGACAGAGGAGACAGAGGAGACAGAGGAGGGAGATTATGTTTTAAAAGACAAACGCCTGCGTCGTGTGCGTCTTACACAGACAATGAGGAGAGAGGATGGTGGCCCCGAGGCCGAGGGCCCGTCAGGCACAAAGGCTCGTGTCAGCAAACGGGAGCCGTTGGACCAAACGAGGGAGCGACTGGTTTGTTTTGGGGACAAAGAGGAGCAGCGAGCCGGTGCCGACGCATCTAATCCCCTGACGGGTCCGATCCCGGAGGTGATCTGCCGTAACTTAGTGATGCGAGACGCAGACAAAGAGTTGAGGGACGCGGCCGACTCTAGAACGACGTCAGCGCTTATCCAAACATGTGACACACTCCTGCAGGACCGTGACACGCACATGCACACACACACACGCGCACACACACACACACACACACACACACCAAACAATCTGTATGTTTCTATTCACAGTGAAGATGAGCTCATGACGGGCAGCTCGCTGACTGAATAGTACCAAAATAAGCAGCCCCAACCGGTCCATTCTTTGGGGTACCAGAGTAAAATGGTATGGTCCAGTCATGGTGGAGCTAGAGCGATGTCTCAATGCCCACCCCCCCCCTTATCGTTGTCTCTTGGGTCTGGTCTCTCTCTTCTGTCCCCCACCTCTCCTGTGTCCCCCATTTTTCCTTTCACCCCAACCTATCTAGGCAGATGACCGCACATCTTTGAGTCTGGTTCTGTCAGAGATTTCTTCCTGTTAAAAAGGAGGTATTTTCTCTCCACTGCCCCCTAGTGTTTGCTCATTGTGTGAACTGTTGGGTTTCTTTTCTCTCTGTAACATTGTAAAGGTTTTGGCCTTATTATGTACAGAGCCTTGAGATAATGTATGTTGTGATTTGGCGCTATGCAAATAAAATTGAATTGAATTGTGTCGCGTTTAATGTTTATTGCACCAGAAAGTCACACTATGTGGCTGTCGGGCTACAGCCCACAACCCGCCTGCCAAGTAAAGGTTCTGTTGAAACGCAGGCCAGACCCAGGGGTCTTTACATTCCAAACCGAACCATACTGTACCATGATGGAAACAAAACACTTTGGGTCAACTATGTTGTTTTAAATGTGCTTAGTAAATAAATTAAATTAAATTAAATAAATTGGACTGATTGGATGTTTCCATTATTAAAAGTAACACTGTGAAAACTTCAGCGGGTGATGGTGTAATCAAGAGCACAATCACAAGACCAAAACCAGTCTACTGTATATTTAAATGCCTCACCTTGATTTTGGTCTTGACTTGGTTTCAATCCCCAAAAGTCTTGGTTTGGGGTAGAACCTGGTCTTGGACTTGTTATTGTGGTTTTGACAACAACTCTGTCTCAGAATGGGACAATATATATGTTGTCATCACACATCGCAATAAAAAGGACTCACAATGAGTTGAGTGTAATGAATTTATTTTACGTTACGGAGAAAATTGTCATGGATATTTGTTTTCAATTCCTACAAGGGGGAGGCTTGACAAATATTCTTGCTTTTCCTTTTAAAGGGCAGGTGTAAATGGGTGAAACTGTAGTGTAAAGAAGCTTTGAGTGGCCATCAAGACTAGAAAAGCACTCCTGCAAAACTGTAGAGCAATTTGTGACATTGTTATGAAAAGTGCTAGAGTAATTGCACTTTCCTGGTTTTAGAGATCTTGACCGTTGGGATAAAGCTGAACTTTGATGGTAACAGTTTCCTGTTTTCTGTGGCCGTGATTTAAAATAAACAGAGTGACAGCTGCACATTCCACCACAGTAACGAGGCGCGTGCCTGCGCAGCAGCTCATTAACAGGCTTAACCTCATTATACTGGTCAGTCCCCGAGGAGGAGGAGGAGGAGGAGGAGGAGGAGGAGGAGGAGGAGCAGGGCAGAGCTCCCTCTTCACTCTTGTCTTGTTGACTCATATTATAGATTTTGGCCTCAGAAAATTCCAAAATAATCCGGTCTCTCGGGATTATTGGAAGCTGTGGTCAGTTTGTAGCCTTCACTGTTCTGTCACATGGAACCAGGTCACTCGCAAAACAGTTTGACATCATTTATTCCCAAACACACTGCAAATATGTTGAGATATGATTAGACTCCTCGAATAAAATCTATGTCAGTTTAGGTCTACGATATCTTCAGAACATGTTCACGTCTTTATCTCACTGTTAGACAGACTTTTCCAACAGGAAAGTGAAGTTTGTAAACCACTCACTCTCCCACACCAAAGTCCATAGAGAAAATCAGCAATTTTACATCACAGCACACAGGAGTTGGTTCAAATGTCTTATTTGTGACTTTGGCATTCAAAATTCTTTGTTCAGATTGACCTCAGTGACACAAAGTGACCACACGAGGCAGCAGTAGACCAGCAGCTCCTGTGTCCCTGTGAGCTAAAATCACTGATTTTCTCTATGGACTTTGGTGTGGGAGAGTGAGTGGTTTACAAATTTCAGTTTCCTGTTGGGATAAAGATGTGAACATATTCTGAAGACATGCAGATATAAAATCAGTGTTTCTTCATTCTCCCTCACCAAAGTCCATAGAGAAAACCAGTGATTTTAGCTCACAGGGACACAGGAGCTGCTGGTCTACTGCTGCCTCGTGTGGTCACTTTGTGTCACTGAGGTCAATCTGAACAAATTTTAAAACATTGAAATTTCAAATTTACTGATGGAGGCAGCAGTGGATCAACAACTCTGTGCTGTGATGTTAAAATCACTGATTTTCTTTATGGACTTTGGTGTGGGAATGAGTGGTTTACAAACACGAGTTTCCTGTTGGTAAAGTCTATCTAACAATGAGAAAAAGCAGCAGATATGTTCTCAAGATATCATAGATATAGGCTGACAGATTTTATAAGGTGAGCCTTTTAGTGGCTAAAGTGGCTAAAATCAGTTTTTTTCTTCGGTCTCCCGAAGCTAAAATCACAGATTTTCTCTATGGACTTTTGTTCAGGAGAGTGAGAGTGAATTTTCCAGGTTTCCATTTGCAAAAGTCAGTCAAACAGCAAAATAAAGGTTTTCATTGACTAAGGTTATGAACAGAATACTAACCAATATTTTAGTCAATTAAAACTTGGTAAAAAAAAAAAAAAAAAAGGATGAAGTTAGCCAATAGCCAAATAAAGTAAAAATACTAAAGTCATGAGTAATAACGAAGAAATTGATGCTGAATTGTCAGGATGGAGCAGCCAGAGTCACTACACAGTGACCATATGGCCGATCTAAGTCGTTCTCATGCAGGATAAATCACCACCACCATCCCCCCACCTGCACTCGCCTCACCCATCTGCTCCCACTGCACTGCAGCTCAACTCACTTCCACTTCCCTTAGCTCCGACTCTCTCCGAGTTTACATGACATTGTCATCAGCGAAACATTACATCCGCCCACATTTTCCAAACAGGCAATTGTCAGCATTGTCGGGTCCAAGCCAAACGGTTGTGCACTGCACCACCCTGCACTCACTGTGCTGCACAGAGTCATAACCACTGAGCTGTTTGATGACGAGAAAACCAAGTTATCAAAGAAGAGCAAGAAGGAAAAATCCTCAGAAAAACTTCCTGATAATCCACAAAAACAGATTTGTTCACAAAGAAAAATGATTAATATAGCCAGAGATGCAGGTGCTGCACTAGTACGACCAATAATAGTTATTAAACATACATCACTGTCTAGTAAGACAGCTCTACTCTAAGGAGACGTTTCATTCATTCATTCATTCATTCAATCAGTCAGTCAGTATTTTCAGATGCAAAAGGAAACATGTTTGTTTAGAACAGAACCTTAGCAACAATCACAAAACTCCAAGGAAAGTATGAATGTAACCGCAGATTTTTACAGTCCACCTTTGACACAATGAACTTCCTGCATTTTGTCTCAAACTCAAAGGCCCGAGCTTTTCTTTGGAATGGTCCAAAATTATAAAATCATGACTGATCTTTTAATATTTGGATTTTCCCACTAGTAACCCAGTCACACTTTGAAGATCTGGCCACCAGGAGTGGCTCTACTGAATGACACTGTTGTGTCTAAACAAAGAGACCTAGTTTCACTTTAGATTTAAAAACTATGACCTTTTCCTTATCGCGCAAATCTCTCTCGTAAACAAGCAAAACTGAAATAATCACTGAAATCAAATCAAATTTTGCAACAGAACATCATTTCAAAACATAAAATCAAACAGGGTCTTTTATTTACTGCAGCCCTGCCAGTTTTTATCCTCCTGTCCGTCACAAAGTACAACACCGTTCTCATGCAGATGAGGAGTAAAGTGGCTCTAAGCTGCTGGATGAACATTTTCAGCGGCTCGTCTCACTCTGCATTTATGGATTAATAAAATAATAACATCTCTCTGTCGTCGGTGTGCTCTGAGCTCCGCTGTGTTAATCTGCAGCTGCAGTAGAATAACAGCTGTGTCTCCACACACACACACAGCTGCATGTGTTTCACTCTTAACGTTCCCTTTCAAGACTCCAAACTGACTTAACACGTTTACTAATTTTAAAAAAAACAGATGATTCATGAGGCCACAAAAAAAATACATAACAAAAATAATTAATAATTAACTTCTTACAGTTTCGCGAGCTTGAGCTCTCAGTTCCTACCTGCCCTCGATGTGGTCGAACAGATGCTGCCAGCGGTCGTTGATGTCCCTCAGCTTGTCGTTGATCTCCGTCTCCTTTGTCTTGTTGCTGGCGGTGATAAGTTGTTCTCCGAGCTGCTTCAGGTGTGTTTTATTCTCACTGAACAGGTTAATTTCCTCCATACAATCCTGATTACAGAGCAGAAGAGAAAGAAGAAGAAGAAAGTTAACATCGACTCCATAATAATAGGTCTGATTCTCACGTCCCTGCATAATAAAGTGACACATCATCATTTCTGTAAAGCTGCGTTCAGACCTGCACTAATGTCTTGGTGTTTTCCTGAAAGTGTCCTGAAGGACCATAGAGGAAATGAAACTACTTCTTCTTCTTGACAGTCAATCTGTTGCTGGATTTAATGAACAGCTCATTATTTGGCAGTCACTCTCCACTATTTAGCTATCAGCTTCCGGTGGATGCTCAAAACGGTGTGTTTGTTTATGTGTACAACAGCTCATTATGTTGCAGGCAGTCTCTTGGTTGATATCTAGAATAACTCAATATTTGGCAAGCAATCTGCTGGTGGATTTATAGAAAAGCTCACTATTTGGCAGTCAGTCAGGGACTGTTTAGAACAGCACACTGTTTGGCAGTCAGTTTCTTGGTAGATGTGTGGAACAACTCATTATGTGGCAGTCAGTCTGTGGATTTATGGAACAGCTCACTATTTGGCAGCCATTTAGGGAATGTTTACAGCAGCTCATTATATGGCAGTCAGTTGGTGAATGTCTTGAACAACTCATTATTTGGCACTCAATGTGTTAGTTGAAGGTCTGGAACAGCTCACTATTTGGCAGACAGTCTGTTGGTGGATTTATGGAAAAGCTCACTATTTGGCAGACTCACTATTTGGTCTGTTGATGGATGTTTAGAACTCATTATTTGGCAGTCAGTCTCTGCTCCCTACTCTCACTACACAATACAATATCACCTGCATATATGAGAAGACTAATGTCTCCAAATGTCCCTCTGTAACTTTTTATTTGTTTTTCAGTTTCCTGGTCAGATTTCTGAATAATTCACAGTGGACCATTGGACAAATGTCCTACGTCCTGTTGAGGCTAAAAGTGATTGTCTGCCAGAAACCCATTCAGGTTTGCCTGTCAATCTGTCAATCTTTTTCAAGTTCTTCAAGTTCTTCAAGTCTCCCACTGTGTTTGAGTTTGTCAATGAAGTCAGATTTTTATTGCAAAAAAAGTACACAAAATCTAAACTCAATATTCAGGAAAAATTATTAATAAGGCTTTAATTTTCCTGTATTTTAAATGTTATTTTTTAGCACTTCTCGTGGTCAAGGATGTGCGTAAAAACTGAGTCCTAAAACAAAACATCTTTTTCTTCCTTTTGAAGCTAAATTTTGAAAATTCCTGACTTGGAAGTTTTCCAGAATCTAACAAAGCTCCAGTGAAGACTGGTGTTTGAGGGCAAAACACTAAATTTAAAGCTCTAAGGACTGAAAAGATTTAAAACCTCTGCCTGGGCAATTAGTTGTTTGGGGCGTCAGGAGGACTGGCCCCCCCCCCCCCCCCCCCCTTAGTTGTTTGGGGCGTCAGGAGGACTGGCCCCACCCCCCCACCCAAACACACACACACACACACACACACACACACACGCACTGGAACAAATGAAAAGGCCCAGAGTTGGACACAAAACAAACCAGCGTGGTCCTGCTGGAGCTGAAACAGCTGTCGTCTCCCAAACAATCAGGAGGGAACAAACAGTTTTGCTTTGAAAAAGCTCGGACCGTCAGACTTCCATCACCCGACCTCACAATGTCCCGAACTGAGTTAAACTCAAAAGTCCAGTATTTAAACAGGGGTATTATTCCCTCTGCGTTGACAGTGAGCGTGTCCTCGCTGCGTCCTCTCTCTTACCTTCTTGAGCTTCTCCACCATCTCCTCGATGTTGAGGTCGGAGTTGTGCGCCACCTTGTTCTCCATCTGCGTCAGCCACTCGCACAGCTCCTTGTTCTTCTCGTTGAAGATGATCCAGGCGTTCAGACGGTCTGCGATCTCCTGTTTACGCAGGGAAACCTGACACAACAAGAACCGCACGACAAGAATTTAGTTAGCTTCATCACTTTAACATGCTCGGGTGCTAATGTCTCCATATTTTGTTTCTTTACGGATTAAACACACTTTTTTTGCATCTCTGATGTGTGTCAGAAACGCCACAGTTCTTGTAGAGTGACCTCATGATCAGGCGTTAAATCCACCATATCCACGGTAACAATTCTGCTAACTCTGCCACAACAACTCAACCTAAACTACTTCATAGGTGGCCAAAGTCGGAAATTCCGAGTTCCTAGATGGAAGTTTAAATAGGAGCACCACCTCAGGTCGGATTCCTAAAACGAAAACTCGTAGACACAGGAGTCCAAGATGGCTGCCACTGGCGTCAACAGTAAAGCTCTAATGTCTTATTTATTTCATACAAAATCAATCGTACACATAGTACTGTTCAATTTCAATCCATCGACATCACCAGCACCAAAAACTAAGGCTGTTGTTATCCACTGGCATTGCTAACAATGGTTGCATCCATGTCCTTTTCTGACTTCACAATAAAACTAAATCTGGAATGTGGTCGACTTGGAAGTGGTGCCACTCCCGGATCTGACGGAAATGAGATTGTTTTACGGACTAAAAAGTTAGGTTAATTTGAAGTCCAGAGTAGTGAGTGGTTTCATAATTTTCTGTAGAAGAGAAAATAAACTTTCTCTAATTTTAAGTTTGGTTTCACTTTACGGCTTCAAAATAAAGCTATAAAGAAAGCGACAGAAACACAAAGTGTCAACAGACAGAGATGTTCTTTGTTGATTTGGTGATAAACTGCAGCTCTAATGTGGTCATGTCCACACGAAAAGAGAAATTTAGTTTTCATACAATCTTTCCTTTTGCGTTCTTCAAAGCTTCTGTGTAAATGTGGCATTGCTCTACAGTTTTTAGTTATTTTGGGTTATTTTTACTGAAAACTTCATAAGAACAATAAAGAAAAAAGGTCGTATAGGTGAAGTTCTGCTTCTGTGTGATATGACCTAAACAACTGCAGATGAGAGAGCCAACTTCCTGTCTACGTAATATACATGTTCAGGTGTGTTCATGTGGCGTGGACACAGATTATTTCCGATAAGAGGTCAGAGCACTCGTCTGGATTGTTTTATTTTAAAATTGTCTGAAAGTAGCTCAACAGATTAAGATACAAGTGTGATAGAGCAAAACATTGTTTTAAGGTTTTTCACAGTAAAGAGAAGTGAAAGTCATCTCCTCTTTCTTTCTGCCCCCAAAACTCATTTTAATACAAAACTCTCTGCGTGTCACCATCTGTTGCCTCTTTAACACAATGACCTTCAGTGACACCATCAACCCCCAACACACACACACACACACAGGTTTCCATGACTTCTGGGGACATTACATTGACATACATTCATTTCCCGGAGACTTTCTCTAACCTTGCCTTGTTGTGATGTTGTAACCTCTTCCTCACCTTAAAATGTCTCACTTTATGTCACGGGGACTTGATTTTTGTCTCCATAAGGAAGACAAGGACTGTGTAAACAGATTTAGGTCCCCACAACATGAGCAATATCTGGAAAACAAACACACACGCAGACCTGTCGGTGTCTTTAGTCGGCCTTTAAAGACGCATGAAGATTTACTAACTTAATTCCCCATTAAAGGCTTAAACCAGAAACACGAAGGAGACGGAAACAACAATACATTTAGAGACCCTGACAGACATAATACATTCCCTATCCCCTTACCCCAACCTTAACCACCACAACTAAATGTCTAAACCTAGCTCTAAAACCAGGTTTTAACCCTGAAAAAACCATTTAACCTTGTGGGGACCACACAAAATGTCCCCACAAAGATAGATTTGTATCTGTTTTGGTTCCCACGAGGTTAGAAAAACATGTACACAACACAGAGTTTCCAAACAAACATAACAAAGCTGCATTTTAAGCCTTTTTCCCTCAAAACAAACTCTGAATGCACATGTATTCTTGATCCTGAACCAGTTTGAGAATCTGAACCAACGTCTGAATTTCAGCAGGACCAAAATTAACCACCAACACACACATTACTAGTGTCCTAACCCTGACCCTGACCCTGACCCTGACCCTAACCTTAACCTAACCCTAACCTCAGCCTAACTTTAAAACATGTCTTCACCTTAAAATGGAGTCATTTACGTTATGGGGACTTGATTTTTGTCCCCATAAGGAAGACAAGTCCCCATAATGTGAGTGTGGAGACACATTTAGGTCCCCACAACATGAGGAAGACCAGCTACACACACAAAGTTGTTTAAGTAACTTCATTTAATACAAACCTAAGAGGAAAAAAAAAGCAATTAAGTGGCCATGAAAAATGGATCATGAAAGAAGATAAATGAGCTAATATAAAATAAATGTACGTATTTGTACAAAATAATACCCAATGAAATAGTTTTCTTCTGCGATTTAACTCCAGTTGTTTCAAAAAAACATTCACTTATCTTATGTTTTGCCTTAAGTGAAGTGTTTTGACTTTTTTTTTTATCACGTAGTTGACGTAACACAATAAACGTCACCTAAAACACATCAATGAAGGTGCAAAGTTCACAAAATGAAGACACGGGTTCAAGATTTAAAATCACACTGTTAAAAAACAGTCCTATTGGAAAAATAAGCCAAATATTAGATTGATTTCAGTTTTCTTATTTTAAGAAAAAGAATTTGTCAATGGAATGAAAAATTGTTTGCTTGGCTTGAAAACTTAGAATGACCTTGTAAACCTGCAGCCACTTTCAGAGTGAAATTTTATTTTAAAAACAGGGCAAAAAAGAAAGTTGAACTTATCACAAGCAGAAAACTCCTGTCATTTAAGAAATTAGTCTTCCTTTACTTGATTAAACGGATTTCAAGAATGTATACCTTTGAATTTCTTATTATAATTGCACACACACCAATCTGTGGCAGTGAATTAGAATTTCATGTAAATATTAGTTTTACTTGTCACTGGTAATTGAAGCCCAAAATAACCTGTAACGTCTTATTTTAATTTAAAATTTTACATTTTATTTTCATAAAATTTTAGTATTTTTTTCTTGTGCAAAACTTGCTTACCAAAAAGTAGTTTTAGATACAGATAAATAAACGCACTGGGAAATAATTTTTAGATTTTGTTATTATTAGCGCCAAAAATAACTCAGAAATTTCTCAGAAATTTGGTTTAATTTACTTTCTTAAAAGTCAATTTTTTTGCAGTGTAGGACATGGAGAATAAACCCAGATGAGTTTCTGCAGCGTAGTTTTGAGTTCAGTGAATGAAACAGGAGACTGACCTTCAGACAAAGCTCCTCCCACTGACAGTGAAGGTGCTCCACCTGCTCCTGCAGCAGCAGGACGTCGTCGGCGATGATGTACTGGGACAGATCCGTCTTCATGGTGCTCAGCTCCGTCAGGCTCTGGGCCCAGATCACCAGGGAGTCCTCGTTCTCCTGCATACCATCGCACACAGAGCACAACAACAGACTGTCAGTGACCCACTCTCACTGCTACACCCTAAAGTCTCTGTCTGTCTCTCTGTCTCTGTCTCCGCCCCCTTTTCTCTCTCCCTGTCGTCTTCTCCGCCCACAGAGAGGATTAAGGGCCTCAGGCCGAGCAGGGCCGGGGGGGGGGGGGGGGGGGGGGGGGGGGGAGGGGGTTGGGTGAGAGACAGTGGACGGGGGAGGGTAATGGCTCTGACGGGTCAGAGAGGATGAGCCGCCAGTTAAACCTGTTCCAAACTTGACTTTGTTCACTCCCGAGCCATTCAAAGTGGTTTTTGATCAGTGTGAATGTATTTAACCAGCATTCAATGTTTATTTACAATGTAGAAAAATGTTTCTCAAACCTGGAAATGACAATGTTGTCAAACGTCTTAAAATAATTGCCTTTTCTTTGTTATATGGAGCAAAGAAACCAGAAAATATTCACATTTAAGAAACTTAATGGTCAAAGAAACTTGTTTTTCTTCATTAATAAAACTGATTAATCACTGAGCACAATAGAGGATTATTCATTTGGTGATTGATTAATAGAGTATTTGTTTCAGCCCTTTTTTCAAATCGGCTTCTGCTCCAATCAGAATCAGTAGGAGGACCTGAGCGTTAAATTGTTAAATTCTTCTTTGTCTGGTCAAAGTACCAGTTAAGTGGACTGTTGACACGTGGCAGACCTGCTCTAATCTGTAAATAAACAAATCTATAACTTGTTGGGGTATTTTTAATGTATTTGTCTGTGTGTGAAAACATTCTTTTTAATTAAAAAAATATCAATAATCAATGTGTGATTTTCAGTGGGCACAAATAATCAATACATGTAGGTGTGATATATTAAGAACATGTTAGAAAGACTTTTTTCAAACAGAAAACTTGAAGTTTGTCACCACTCAGTCTCCCACACCAAAGTCCATAGAGAAAATCAGTGATTTTACATCACAGCACATAGGAGTGGTTGATCCACTGCTGCCTCCATCAGTAACTTCAAATGTATAATTCTATGAATTGAGTCTTTGATATCCTTCATTCAGATTTACCTCAGTGACACAAAGTGACCACACGAGGCAGCAGTAGACCAGCAGCTCCTGTGTCCCTGTGAGCTAAAATCACTGATTTTCTCTATGGACTTTGGTGTGGGAGAGTGAGTGGTTTACAAACTCCAGTTTCCTGCTGGAAAAGTCTGTCTAACAGTGAGATAAAGGCGTAAACACATTCTTAAGATATTACACATCAAGCCGATGTAGATTCAGGTAGGTGTTTGTAAACCACTCACTCTCCCTCACCAAACCTCACTGAGAAAATCAGCAATTTTACATCACAGCACACAGGAGTTGTGGATCCAGTTCTGCCTCCATAAGTAAGTTGAAATGTGTTGTGTTGCGACTTCAGAGTTTGAAAATCCTTTGTTTAGATTCATCTCAGTGTCACACACAGACCACACGAGGCAGCAGTAGACCAGCAGCTCCTGTGTCCCTGTGAGCTAAAATCACTGATTTTCTCTATGGACTTTGGTGTGGGAGAGTGAGTGGTTTACAAACTCCAGTTTCCTGATGTTTAAAGTTGTTGTTGAACATATTCTTAAGAGACCACAAACCTACACTGGTGTATATTTTATTAGGTGAGCCTTTTGCTAAGTGGCAAAAAAGTTGTTTTTCCTAGATTCCCTGCGGGCAGCCATGTTTACAGTGAGATAACTGTCTGTTAAACACTGCCAGGAGGGTGTTAGCTTAACTTAGCTTAGCCTAGCTTAGCATAAAGACTGGAAATGGTGGGAAACCATTAGCGCGGCTCAGTCCCATGGTTTGAGATGATTTGTGCTCATGTACCTTGTTGAATTTCTCGGCGCTCTGCAGCTCGTCGTCGCTCTCGGGGAACGACCGGTCCAGTCTGGTTTTGATGTCCTTCAGCTGCAGCATGCTGTCTGCTAGCTCAGCCTCGCAGCGCTCCCAGTTCTGAGACAGAACAAACAACAACCATAAACAACAACAACAACAACAAATCTCAGTTGATCACACAGATCAATGCAACCACTGATCGACTTAGAGAACGTTTGTTTTTCCCGGTCTTTTTACTTCCAGAACGTGTCCTCTGTTGTTCATTAAAGCTGAGTGGATTAAGTGACAGACGTGTCCACACGTCCATCTACAGTTAACGAGGACGGTGACTTTTTGATTCCTTTTCCAAAGTCAGTCCATTTTCTACCGTGTAGAATCAAAACATACATTTAATAGATCTTAAGTGTCATTACCTGAGTAGAAAACGAAACGGAATGATGCTCTTAGGACTGAATTTTTTTTTTGGATTAATCAATTGGTCGTTTGGTCCAAAAAAAGTGTAAGAAAGTATTTATCAGTGTCTCAAATGTCTCAAATCTAAAATGATTCAGTTTTAATGACTTCTTTTCTTATATGGAACAAAGAAACCAGAAAATATTCACATGTAAGAAGTTTAAAATTCATCATTTATTTATTTAAAAAATAAAGTGATTAAAGCAATTATTCGTTGCAGCCCCAATAAAGTTTAATTTCTGCATTAGCGACGTCTGATAATGTTTTTTTTTTTTTTACCTTCTTCTTCCCTTTAGAGGTCACCGAAGTGGATTCAAGTCAAATGGTTTTTGCGGCATTTTGCGACTACTCTGCAGTTTCCTCACAAGTTGAAACTTTTACATATGTTTCTGAGCTCAAGAAATACATTTTAATCTCTAATTTCTGTAAGAATTGCTTAAAATTTCAATAGTTTTGCTTTCCATATAGACCTAAAGTTGTCATAAATGGAGATTTTGTGTTTGCAGAGTGAATGTTGGGTTTTACTTGTATTTATTTATTAAATTTCTCAGCCTCGTCTCAGCCAAGGAACCTCAAAATAAATCTCTTGTTTTGTCAATGAAAATGTTTTTCATTGGTTTAATTTTAATGATTTCTTTGTTATATGGAGCAAAGAAACCAGAAAATATTCAAACTTAAGATTTTGAAAAACACAGAGAACCTGATAATTTATGAAAAGAACACTCAAGACCCGGTAATCCATGGCCAAAATAGTTGGGGATTAACTTAATTTAATTTAAAAACAGACAAAACTACAAGAGAAAAGGCTGCGGAAAGTGTTCAAGTAGATAAACAAAGTCTGTCATTTCATAATCCAAGCATGTCACGTATGTCTTACACCGAAAAGTTCTCAGAGCCAGTACCTTGACGATGTCTTCGGTCAGATCCATCCTGCGGCTCAGCAGAGCCTGCAGCTCGTCCCACTCCTCCTGCAGCGCTCCCAGATCCGCCTGCAGCCGAGTCTGCGTCTCCTCGTCGCCCATGGAGAAGAGCTGCCGGCCGACCTCCAGGGTGTGGATGAAGGTGCGCTGGTGCCTCTGGAAGAGCAGCTCGGTGTGCTGAAGAGGTGAAGACGCCAAAGTCAGACACGGACGGGAAACTACGTCTAACCAATGAGATGAGACCAGATCTGGATCAAGGTGAATTAAAGCATCCGTTTACTGCCTTTTTATTCACCAAACGAGTCCAAATCTCCTCACTCTCCTAATCAAAGACTCCTTTGTTTTCAGTGTGATGTAAATACAATCAGTTCCTCAGTGTCTTTATCTTAAATCAGGCACAACTGATTTGGTCTTAATCTGAATAAACAACCATTTTACTTAGGACTGAACAACATATGGATATTAGATTATTATCTATATAATGATGTGAGACCAGATCTGATCTTAAAGTCTGATGTGTTGAAAATCATTATAATATTTATAAAACTAAATATTGTTTAAAAAATACATGGAATTGACAAATTATGTTTCAAATATTTAAAGTTATATTTATATAAATATTTATATAGTCAATGTCATTGTTTGTAACTAGTGATTGGTCAATATTCAATATTATCGCTCACTGTGATTAAAAAAAAACACCAAGAATATATTAATTGTGGTCAATTTCTATTATCATGTAATCAGTGATTCATTTATTTTGTTGTCACAATAGGGAGCCGCATCTTCCCTTTACGATATATTATAATCTTTAATTGAAATTTTTTATTTAAAATTCTTTATTCCTTGTTTAATAATTAAAAAAAAAAATACATGAAAACATTTCTCCAGTATTTGCAACAACATCATGAATTGCAATTATTTTCAGGATAATTGTGATGGGAAACATTTATATTGTCCCATGCCTATTTCTAACACACTTAAATATCCTTCATTTAACATTTAAAAAGCCAAAGAAATAAACCTGGTATTATCTGAAATGAAAGGCCATAAGTATATTTTATATGAACAGTGGATATTTACAGTGTATTATCACTTTCACTCTTTGAGAAGAACAAATATCTGGAATAGATCATTTTCACTGAGTCCACAGAAACAACCTGTGAGCAGCTTTATATCCACATTTATCTCCTTTATGGGAATATAGAATAGAATACTCAGATATTAATTATAAGCCCCATCACTCAGTTTTACAGAAATATCGATTTGATTTATATTGTGATATTTATCATATGGAAGTTAAAAATGTTCACTTTTATCCATAAATATTATCCTGAAAAAGTGACAGTTTTTTTTTTAATATTAGTCACTGCTTTCATTGTTGCTTCCCTCAATCTGGAAACGTGTATGTAAACCACTCACTCTCCCACACCAAAGTCCATAGAGAAAATCAGTGATTTTAGCTCTTTAGCTATTAGTGAAGGATTTCAAACATTGAAATTACAACATAAGACATTTGAACTTACTGATGGAGGCAGCAGTAGACCAGCAGCTCCTGTGTCCCTGTGAAAGTCTGTCTAACAGTGAGATAAAGATGTGAACATGTTCTTAAAATATAGTAGATTTAAAATGACATAGATTTTACTAGGTTAGTCTTTTGTTAAGTGGCTAAAATCTGTTTTCTTCACTCAAAAGAACTCACACCAAAGTCCATAGAGAAAACCAGTGATTTTAGCTCACAGGGACACAGGAGCTGCTGGTCTACTGCTGCCTCGTGTGGTCAGTTTGTATATTTGATTTAAATCTAAATAAAAGATTTTGGATGCCGAATTGACAAAATTAGTCTTTTGAACTTACTGATGGAGGCAGCAGTGGGTCAACAACTTCTGTGTCCCTGTGAGCTAAATTTACTGATTTTGTCTATGGACTTTGGTGTGGGAGAGTGAGTGGTTTAAAAAACTTCAGTTTCCTGTTGGGAAAGTCTGTCTAACAGTGAGATAAAGACGTGAACATGTTCTGAAGATAGTGTAGACTTAAGCTGATGTTTACGTTATCATATTGTTATTAAAAAAATCTAGTTTTTTCTTGAGCTCATTCCTGGATTTTGAACTATCCCTTTCAAATCCATGAAAACCCATATTATTCCAGGTGAGTTTAATGGTTGTTTGAAATTTTAAAGATTTCATATCAGTGGTTTCATGCGCGTCACAGTCAGGCCCGTTTGTCTTCTCGTCTCTGTCTCACCTGCAGGTCTCTCAGGGAGCGTCTGACTTGTTGCAGGCTGCAGCGCGGTGGCCCAGTGGGCGGGAGGAGGGCCTGCGTGTCGGACAGGAACCTCTGCAGCTTCTTCAGGCTGCGGCTGTACAGATGCCAGTGCTGCACCAGCCCCTCCACCAGGGAGCGCCGCTGATCGGCGCGCTGCACCGCCCCCTGCCAGTGCTCCCTGAGCTGCGCCAGTTTCAGGATGAAGTCACACCTGCAGACACAGACACAGTTTGACGTCATGGAAACTTTTGGCCTGTAGGTGGCACTAGAGGTAAAAACAGCTGATTATTGAATCTAATGTCCAGGTGACTGAATCTAAATGTACTGAGATGAAGGCAGTTATTGATCTTCAGACTCTTTGTCCTGTTTTTAGGTTTCTTTGCAGTGTAAGGAGTTATTACTGGTGTGAGCTGAAGAGACAGACGACGTCTTCAATAGATTCACTAATTTAGAGGTAGAGGTAGAGTTTGGGAGCATTTTTATCTCACTGAAACAGTTGAAGTCCATTTATGTGCAGAGCTCTAGTAATTGTCTTCTTTGAGACTAGAATAGATTGATTGATTGATACTTTATTAATCCCAAGCTGGGAAATTGAAATATCACATCCATATACCACATAACATAACATCAATTAGTCCACAATTATTACAAGTTGAACATAATAATGGCACACGTCAGAATTATACATACAGCACATAAACATTTGATTGTGTATGTGCCCTAAAATTTTGTCATCCAAACAGAGGCATAATGGATATGTGGCATCGTGGTGTAGGCCGAGGCGCCGGGCCTGCTTGGAACAGTAGGGAGGGAGGACCGCCCTTGCCAAGGTCCCAGCAGAATTCCTGACTTGTCCAAGTCCTCCACTAGTGTCTTGGCAGTTGTTCTGGTGTCTTTAGACAAATCTTGGGGCTCTAATTTCGTGGCGCAGCCCGCGCATCGGTAATTTCGTCCGACGCAACACCGTGCTCGGCAAATTTACTCAGTCACATTAAAGATACACAAAATTACTCATGAAACAAAATGGTGTTAACATCAACTTTAGTCTCCTTCTTATAACATTGGTAACCTCCTTTTGGCTCCTTCTGCATCATCAGCCCGTGGAGGTCTGTTCATGTGATCATATATTGGGCCACTGTGAGCTTGGACCTCCCGGACCAGAACGTCAGTTTACCTCCTGCGCTGCGCTGCGCTGCACCTGACCTGGTCTACGAAATTAGAGCCCTTAGTCTTTGGAATCTTTCTCTGCCAGGCTTGTTCTGTATTGCGTGACTCTCTTTGAATTTCTCGATGATGCTTCTCATTCCAGTTCTTGACCCTTGGAAACGCTGTGATAACTTTTGTAAACCCTTCTCCTGCTTTGCGGGCATCAACAATCCTTTTTCTCAAGGCAAGTTTATTTATATAGCACATTTCTGTCAGGGTCCGGTTTCCCCTGCTTCCTGTCCTTTTATTTTGACGGTCATTTTCCTGTGCAACCCTTTTCTTTGTTTTGTAATTTCAGGAGACTTGACCAGGCTGCTGGGCGTAGCTCCTCCCCACACACCTGCTGCACATCTCCTTGATTGCCACCCGGGTCCTTATCTACCGGTTTCTCCTTGCAGCAGGTGTCAGCGCGTCACACATGTACCCTGGTACTCGCACGCCCCAGTTACTACTCTGCTCTGCTAATCTCCATGCGCTTTTTGTTTCGCATTTTCTAATTCATGACTTTTTTCCACTTTTTTCTAGTTACCCCGGGAGATGCACGCCCAGCCAGCCTGTCAGTCTCCTCGCCTTTTGTTCCTTCCTTTTAGTTGGCTCGACTCTTTTGGTTTCACTGTATTTTGGTAAATAAATCCCTCGCACCTTGCTTTTTTCAACCTGGTTTCCGTTTTCCTTCGATCCATACATGCCCAGTGTAAAAACCTGATACATTTCAACATCAAGGCATTTCAAAGTGCTTTAGAATAAAAAAAAAAATAGAAATACGGCAGCAGCATTACAGATATAAAAGGCATAGTAAGACATTTAAAACATTTAAATAGAGATGTAAAAGACAGAGGGGAGAAAAGAGCTTAAAAGTTGTTAAATGTTGCAGTTACGGCTTAGATGCAGCAGATATGATGGTTTTATTTCTACTTGAATGCAAACAGGTAAGTTTTCTGGGAGTTTGTTCCAGATATTTGGGGCATAAAAAGTGAAGGCGGCTTCCCCATGTTTGGTCCTGGTTCTGGGGACACAGAGCAAACCTGACCTCAAGTCTAAACTGATTCCTTTTGTTTTTTGGCACAATGTTTTCTTAAGTGACAGCTCCAACCCTTGCTGGAGATTTGATACTGTGTGTAAATTGGGAGATAACCCTCAGATTTAACTTGATTTTTAAAGTTTTGATCATTGCACAGTTAAGCACATCATTGCACAACAGTGGTTTGTGCTGTGGCTCACTAAAAAGGTCACTTCTTAAGGGGGCTATTAAGTTTTTCCCTTGAAGTTTTTGGATTTTTGTGGAATAATTTCATTTCTGTGTGTCAAATACTGGAATTTGCATCCAAAATAAAACTAGGATGTTTGTTAAAATTATTTGCTCTGTTTTACAGATCGTGGGATATACTTTGAAACAATGACATTTTTATAGAGGGGGATTATAATTTCAAGGTAACGCTCTCACCTGTCGTCCACTTCTCCTCTCTGCAGCAGGTGAAGAGCTTCAGTGATGACCGAGTGAAGGATCTGGTGACCGGTGGAAAGTTCAGCCTGAAACCTCTGAAAACCACCAGGACACACGACGGATCAGTGGTGACACGAGCGCGTCTGTGCGCGAGTGTATGTTTGCAGTGTTTGACTCCGTCGGTGCCAGTCGTACCTTGTGCGTCCTCAGCTGCTGCCTGAGGCCGAGGTAAGAGCCGGCCACGTCCACGGCCACGCCGTCCTCCATCTTCTGCAGGAAAGACGTCCAGCTCTCACACTTCTGCTGGAAGTTCTGCTGCTTCAGCGTCTCCAGCTGCAGCTCACTGCGCACAGACACACACAAAACATTTACACAAGTCATTCACCGCGTACAAAACAACGGGTTTATCTGCATTAACCCTGCAGTTCTCTGATAAGACAAGAGGAAAACACGTCCCAACGGGTTTGGACATAAGTCTTAGTCCACCACCAGCAGGTTTGTTGTTTTTATGTCACTTTTGTGATCGTTCAGATTGAAAAGATGCGACTAAAAGTCAGTCTTCTACTATATGATCAACCTGTCAGTGAGTTGAACTTGTGCAACATGTGTATGTAATGCTCCAACATGTCTGGAGTAAACCAGGTATAATAGACCTTTTTCACAGCAGCTATTTGTTGGCATGAAATAGTAGGAGAAACACAGGTTTGACCAATAACATTAGGGTTCCATTCCAGGTTTTAAAGAGCCATGGTTGTGTTATTGTTCAAGTGGAAATGTAGCTCACACTAAATATTTGATATTATAGAAGCATTTTTGTTGTTTGTTATTTTCAAACTGCATATGTGTTTCTCCATATTTTCATGTTGTGTTCCAATAAAGTGATGGAGAAATAATTGTACAGGATGGTCATTACAGCATTGCTAAAACAACAAATCTAATGGTGGCCTAAGACTTATGCACAGTACTGTATATCAACATTCACTGACACAAATCTAATCAGACCTCACAGCGCTGATACAAATAAAACAAATATTCACTAAATTGATCCAAATTGTCTTGTTTTAAGACAGCTCTTAAACACTTATAGTGCTTATTTTACTTTTAAAAGTGCAAAACATTACAAAAGTTTTAGAACATGACTATAATTGTTTTCCAGCACTGTATTTGCACACACACCAGTGTGTGATAGTGACTTTTACTTCTATATTTAACACATCTTTAATTTTTATCCTTAAAAAAAAGGTTTTTTCCCCAAATGAAAAACTTTCCAAGATTATTTTTCTTTTTACAAAAACAAATCCCAAAAATTAGGCTTATTTTACTTTCTCGAAAATCTATTTTTGCACTGTTTGAGAATAAATACACACCAAGTGCTTTTTTTTTTTTTAGCTTTAAAATAATGTTTTCAGTCTTGAATATGATATTTATTTAGTTTACTGTGAGGTTTCACTCATCCTCAGTGAATTTTTTTATTGACTTGGTTGTATATTGAATATAACATGAACGTTGTCAAAGGTGTATATTCTTTTTGGCAAATTTTAAAATCCAACTTTTGCTTCTGTGTCAATAATACAGGACGTGTTTTACTCCCACAAAGCAGGGCTCACTCACTGTCACTATCACACTGTAATTAGGATTTAATTCATAACGATTGGCTTCATTTGGCAGATTTCCCTCTATAAATGAGCATAATAATAAAAACTGTAATATTTTACATCTAATCTGACACTGCAAATTTTAAAAATATATATACAGCACTGTGCATAAGTCTTAGGCCACCATTAGATTTGTTGTTTTAGCAATGCTATAATGACCATACTGTACAATTATTTCTCCATCACTTTATTGGAACACATCCTGAAAACATGGAGAAAGACATATGCAGTTTGAAAACAACAAACAACAAAAATGCTTGTATAATATCAAATATTTAGTGTGAGCTACATTTCCACTTGAACAATAACACAACCATGGCTCTTTAAAACCTGGAATGGAACCCTAATGTTATTGGTCAAACCTGTGTTTCTCCTACTATTTCATGGCAACAAATAGCTGCTGTGAAAAAGGTCTATTATACCTGGTTTACTCCAGACATGTTGGAGCATTACATACACATGTTGCACAAGTTCAACTCACTGACAGGTTGATCATATAGTAGAAGACTGACTTTTAGTCACATCTGTTCAATCTGAACACCAACGTTATGCACAGGACTGTAAATCTATTTTCCTTAAACTAAAATGAAGAAAATCCTAAAACATGAATTAAAAGTTGCAGTTTTACATCATTCTTCCACCTTTCACATCATTTTGTCGCAGTTCCTCGTCCCTCACTCACTCCCTCACTGACCTGCAGGCTTCCTGGGCTCTGGCGGACGCGGTGGCCCAGCGGCGGTTGAGGCACCGCAGGTGTCGGGCCGTGGCGTCGTCCAGCGCGAGGCTGCGGCTCAGCTGGTTGAGGACGTCCAGGTCAGCAGAGAGACCACTGGGCTCCAGCAGGACGGACTGTGAAGACATGGGGACATCAGAGCAGGCTGGACAACACTCGTCCCTTCTTCTGTCCACATTTAATCATCAGTTACTGCAGTAATAAATGTTCTGTTACATTTACTCTGAGATTTACAGGCTTATGTGTGTTAATATTTATTATTTTTTCATATTTATAATATTTCTGAGTGAATTATTTTCATTTTGTAATCTGATATATTTCTTAAATTACTTCTATTTCATGCACAGTACTGTATATCTAAAGTCATTCCCTGAAATAATTTTAATAATAAAAGTCAAAACTGAGAAACTCTAACTGCTAAAAAACACAAAAGACATTTTTTAAAAAAAAGGTTTATAAAAATTCTTCAATGTGAATATTTTCTGGTTTCTTTGCTCCAAATAAAGAAATCATTGAAAGTGAATCGTTTTTGCTTTGCGGACAAAAAATCATGACATTTGAGAAATATCATCATTTCCAGGTTTGACAAACACGGATCGACATTTTTCAACATTTTCTGACACTTTATGGTCCAAACAACTAATTGCTTAATCTAGAACATTATCTAATCTTTATTAAAATGTATATTATAACCAAATATGTCATTTTTTTATTGACTCTTCTCCGCAAAACAGTTCCTGGCAGGACATAAAGTTGATTTAATATAATTTCATATTAATTAATTGCTGTCAATTTAATTTAAAAAAAAGTTTATTGTAATATTTTAGATTTGAATTTTGATATTTTCTCCCCTCTAGTACAGCTGCCTATATCTTCTTTAAAACCTTATTATATTATATTTCAGTTGCTTTGTATGAATCTTTGCTTTTATCTGCGGTAACACAATGATTTCACAGTTTTGGGATCAATAAAATTCATTAATCCATCTATTCTATAAATAATAAGTACTGTATCTATTTATGAAGAGAGAACACGTGGACCCACGCGCACAATGAACTACACAATGTAGATTCATAAACCTCAGAATCTTCTCAAAACAAAAGCCAAAGACAAATTTCATGCTACAACGTACTGAGCAAATAAAGACGAAGATGATTTCAGAGTAAAAACTTCTTGCTGAGTTTTCAGATTGAGTTCTAATATAATATCATATTCATTTATACATTTAAACTGCTGCTCATTTGCTGTTTGTTTATTTGGGTTATTATTATTTTGTTTAAAAAATCCTTCCTTTTACACTTTATTGTAACATTTTATATTTTATTCTGACATGGACTACCTTCTTATACATCTTCCTATATCTTCTTTAGCACATATGTCGGCTTGTAACACAAAAATATCCCAGTTTTGGGTCAACAAAGTGCATTTATCTGTCTGTTTATCTATTTATGGAGGGAGAATGTGTGTATCCACACGCACACGCGTGTACTTTCAGTCACTCATAAACCTGTGTCTCACCTGATCTGCTGCCTGAGCCACAGTCTCCAGACGCTGCTGCCAAACCTCCACGTTTGTGTCCAGAGTGTGGAGGACGACGGTGAACTCCTGCCGCTGCTGCAGCTCCTCCTACACGGACACAACACATACATGTTCTCTGCGTGTACTGCACGTTCTGTATGTCCACCACAGTGAGACTGAGTGCACACTCAGGCGTCAGCTGTGCACAAGAACCTAAAGAGTTACTGAAAATGTTGCTTTTTCTAAGGATTTATACTTTAAAAATGCTGGAAAATGTCAATAAATCCAATAAAATCATCATGGACGATCAATAATTGAAACAGGATGCAAAGACATAAAATAAGGAATAAAAACACTGTCGAGCAGTTGAATATGTCACAGTTTCAACACAAACACAGGATTCCACTCACCTGCAGTTCACCCAGCTTCCCAGTCAGCATGTGACTGAGCTGCAGGACACCACGTGACAACCGCCTGCTCTCTGATTGGACCAGAGCAGCAGCTGTGGGTTCCAGGCAGCAGCTCAGAGCCTTGGAAGCCTCCAGCACCCCCTGCAGGCCGGACTGCAAAGTGTGGGTCATCTGGAGGAGATTCTGGACACAGAGAAGCACAAGATGTTTGCTCCCCATGTGGCCTCTTTTTCCAAACGTCATTCCCTGTGAACATCTTCCTCTTCTCACCTGAAGGTGGTGAATCTCGGCAGCGAGCTGCTCCTGGCTGCCGTCCTCTCCAGACGCTTGGCTCACGGCCGACGTGGCGTCGCCCTGCAGCGTCTGCAGCTGCTGAGAGAAGGTCGCAGTGAGGGGAGCGTGGACCTCCCACACCTGCAGGACCTCCAGGCTCCTGTGGAGGCGCCGGTGCACAGCTGCACACACTCCAGTCCAGCTGACAGACGGGCAGAGCAGAGAGACTGTCAGTGGGTCTGTGTGGGGGCCCACTAAACACTAAAAGATAAGCCTGTTTTGATCATGCCTTATTCCTTATTCCTTCATAATTGTATAAAGTGTTTGTATTTTGTATTATATTGTATAGGTATCGTGTGTTCTGTGAAAACTAGCCTTTTTTAACCATGTGTAATCATGTGTTTTATGAAATGGCATGGTCCCCTTTCAAATAAACTAAACTAAACTAAACTAAACTAAACTAAACTAAACTAAACTAAACTTTTTTTAACTATCGTGACCCAAATCTTTATACAAATCGTGACAAGAAACTAATTTACAGCCTCATCCGTAACATCTGATATTATTTTGATTTGGCAAACAAATAATTTCCACTATATGTTTGGTAAATTCATTCAAACTTTGTTATTTAAAACACCTAAATCGAATTCTGTTTGTGGACCTGTTACAACCACAGTGCTTGGTTGGTGTATTGGTGAGGGTGAGGGTGAGGGTGAGGGTGAGGGTGCGGGTGTGTTTCTCCTGCCCACAGATGTGTTCAGTTGGTCGTCATTTGAAGATGATAAATGGAGGGTGAAAAGTCTTGCTCTTTCTCTTTTGAGAGCCAAACCTCAGCATCCTGGTGACTCCTTTGTGGTTTTAGTACTCCTTTCTGTGGAGAGGAGGCTGTTTGGGCGGCACTTTGGTTTGCTGCAGTGTTTCCCCCCCTTTTGGTTGTGAGTATGCTTTTTCCCTTTAAGTTTTATTGTGGATTGACCTGGTTCTTTTGTTTGACAATTTTGTTTAGGTTTATTGAATTTTGCTTCGAATTGAGTATTAACGGTCATTTATTTTAAATAAAGTAAAACATCATGTTTTGAAGTCTCTGTTGCCCTTCTTTTCCTATCCTGGTACTTAAACGGTTTTTGTTCGTCCCTTCAACCCCTGAGCCAAAACCCAGGGACGTAACGGGACCCAAAAACCATCTCCCATGACCAATTTGAGGGCCCTGACCCAGTCTTTGGGAAGCACTGGCGTGTCCTTTGTGTGTCTCACCCGCGTCTCTGTCTGTCCAGCCGCTCGGCGAGGAGGACGGCAGCAGCAGAGCTGGTGACGTCTCTGAGGGAGGAGACACTTTGACCCAGCTCGTCCCACTCTGCGCTCACAGCTTCAGTCTCCTCGTGAAGACGCTGCAAACACCACAGTCAGTCGCCGCAGGGACCAATTTAGACATGAAGGCCACGTTGAAACACAATCCAGATTTTAAATATTTCATTATTATTGCTGGGAAAATGTTTAAACTGTGTTGTGAGTGTCTGATGCAAACAGGTTTGGTAAAAAAAAACATCAGACACATTAAATGTGTTAGAAAATCGTGGCCGAAAACATGTGATTAAGCCAAAGCTCTTTACTGCCAGTGGAAAAGGAGACAGTCAAGTATGTTACACGTTTCTTTTAAAACCTGCATGTGCTGAAGCTTCTAATTTTGGTTTTAAAAAAAGCATCAGTCTCCGGGTCTGACAGTAAACCTGTCGTACCTGTAGTTTTCCATGCAGATCTTTGTGTGCCGACAGGGACAGTTGAGGGCCGCTGTGATAAACCAGGGCCTGAGACGTTCTCGCCGTCTTCAGCCTCATCTCTCTCAGACTCTTCTCCACAGTTTCCCACAGCTGCCGAGTCCGAATCAGCCTCCGTTTCAGTGAGTCGCTCTGTCAAAGACGAGCAGAAGAGCCGGTCAGAAAACGGATTTGAGGTGGAAACACGGTTTGACAGCAGTTAACGAGGCTGTTTCACCGACCTTTTGTGTCAGAGCTGCACATGTCTGGATGGATTTATGTGTGCGAGACATGAAATCAAGTCTGCTGCGTCCACAAACTTTGTCTCTGAGCTCCTGAAGCGCCGACGCCTTCAGCATGATCTTCTCCTCAAGGCCCTGAAGCACAGACCGAAGAAGATGTTAATCTCATGCAGACTCTGAACAGCTGGAATATCAAACCTCAGATGTGACGTGTGACCTGGCAGACGTCGATGCTCCTCTGCAGCTCTGTCCGGCTGCTGGGCGTCTGAGCCGAGTCCATCCAGAGGCTCTGGTCCGCGATCCAGCTGTTGATCTGCTGCAGTCGAGACTCCTGCTCTGCTCGGGTCTGTAACTCCTGCTCCAGCATCTGGATCTGAAGTCCACAAACACAGAGCAGGACAGGCATGTTTACTCTAAATGGTCAAACCTCCCTGAGACAGAGAGGCTCAAACCTGGCTGCCAGCAGGGACAGAAGGAGGAAAAATAAGATTTAAGCCAATTAACGACAAACTCACCTAAAAAAAAAATCTACATCATCTACTCTAAAATATTTTTGCCAGTTTATCTCACTGTTAGATTATTGTTTTAAAACAGAAAACTGAAATTTATGCCACTATGACAACTGTTCACTCTCCCACACCAAAGTCCATAGAGAAAATCACTGATTTTACATCGCAGCACACAGAAGAAGTTGTTGATCCTCTGCTGCCTCCATCAGTGAGTTCAAATGTGTTTCTTTGCAAGTTCAGTGTTTGAAATCCTCCATTTAGGTTTATCTAATTGGCACAAACTGACCACATGTTGCAGCAGTACACCAGCAGCTTCTGTGTCTCCACAAGCTAAAATCATCCTTTTTTTTCTATGGATTCTGGTGTGGGAGAGTCAGTGGTTTACAAAGTGACACAAATGTCAGTTTTCAGTCAGAAACAGTCTCTCTGACTGTGAGATGAGATGGTGGACATGTTCCTAAGACTTGAACTGATGTGTCATTTATAAGGTGAATCAACACATCCGTCTCCATGACAACTGAACAAACGTAGCTGGTATTTTTTTCCGTTCGAGCATGATGTTTGTTTTCTGACCCGAGAGTTGAGAGTCTCCTGGAAACTGAGCCACTGGTGGTTCAGACGACCCTGGTCCTCTGCAAACTCAATGTGTTGGTAGCGCCCCGTCTGGTCGACATTGGTACTACAGGTCTGCAGTGGCTGAGTCGCATGGTCCAGTGTGGCCTGATGGGCTGACAACTCAATCTGACACTTCTGGAGAGAGTCAGCGAAGCAGATACACGTGTAAACAGACTAAAATTCCTCAGTTTTATTAGAATAAATTGCTTACCAATGTGAATTTTGAGCATAGGAAACATGTGGGACAGTTTATCTCTACCTTGCAGTGCTTCAGCAGCTGCCTGAGCTCAGTGTTAGTGGAGGATGTTTGGTCAGTTCTGCTCAGCTTCTCCTGCAGCTGAGTCTCAGCAGCACTGAGCCAGACCTGCAGCTCCAGCACCGCCCCCTGCTGGGTCAACACCTTCAGCCACCACTGAAGAAAAGGAAGAGGGACCTATGTCAATCTTCAAAACAAAACGCCACCATTTTCTTTCAATAGAGGGCATTGCAAACAGATTCCAACCAACAACTGTACGAGTTAGGGCAAGGTAAATGTTGTGTGAACTATCAATTCTAGCATCAGCTAGAGTCTGTGTACAATTACCTCATGGTTTAAAAGTCCTATACTGAAGCACAGTTGTCCTAGTTTGTTGCATCAAAGCATAAATTTTCTCTAGCAACGTATAAAATATAAAGCCTATTTTTAGGAAGTGAGGAAAAGCAGCAGTGTGGTAAACGCAAGAGGGCAGAAATAATTTAAAAAGTGGTTAAAGATTAGCTACACAATCTTATTTTGTTCAAAGTATCGTGCTTCTTTAGCTCGAAGCTAAGAACGTTCAGCTGGTGAGATGTTTCTGAATTATGATCATAAATAGAAAAAAACTGGCATTGTGATATCACGTCCTTTTGCGACATTTAATAATGCGATATACGTACAATAAGAAAATATGAAAATTAAATCCTGCTTTATCCCGAAAGAAGTGTATCATCTGCATAGACGATAACAATGCTAAAACAATGCTAACAATCCTCTCTTTGACTCAGAGGAAGTGGCAGCAGCATTAAAAATGTAGTATGTAACTTTCTAAAAAACGCCCGTTATATGCAAACCATTGATTAACCTCTATCGACACCATGCGACTCTTTCTCTGTTTCTCTGTATAGCACTGTTTAAATCCCGTGTAGCTGGGTGACATTCCCGGGCTGCACACAGGAAGTGATTCGCTTCACAACAACACTGATCTAGTAAAGCGAGACGACTGCAAACAGGGCGGAGTTTGACTAAAAACACAAAAAAAGTAATATCTGTTGCTCAAAACATCTGGTCGTTCAACAGTTCTTGCCTCCGCCTGCTCATGCTTGGCTACTGTATACACACCAACGCTCCCTCAGTCAGGTCTGATAGTTTTGCCTGGTAGAGTTTGTCTTCAGATGAAGGATGAATGACACAACTAATATTACAATATTACATCATTTCTGTTAAATGTATAAGAACATTAACAAAATTGCAACTTAAAATTCAGTTAAATCATGATGTGTTTGATCTAACTGACCAAAATATAAATATATTGCAAACATTAAAGGGTTGATTACTGATGCGATTACATGTATTTCCTCCTTTTAATGGTGCAAATTTATTTTCTCGCTTTGTCTGAAAAGTTTCTTATTAAAAAAAAAAAAAAAAAAGGCTGAGTGAGAAGACAAAAAAGATGAGGGTCATAAGAGACAAAGACCGAATGAGACGGACGGTGGAGAGGAACAGAAAATGGGAACAGCAGGAGGAGAGAGAGAGATAAGAGGGAATGAAGAGGAGGAGAGGAGAAAAAGACTGGAGCAGAAGAGAGGAGGGAGATTCTGCGTGGTGAAGGCGATAAGAGTCTTCAGAGCTGCTTTGTGCTGCTGCACAGTGGGCTCTGTTTAAAACTAATTGGTGACAGAATGGTGAGCGGCAGAATCCAAACTACACTGTACTGCACTGAACATGTGGAGTTCAGGTGAACCCCGGCATTAGAGGAACGATTAAAGCATGTTTTCCTTTCCCACTGTGGTCAGTGTAGAGGAGGAAACCTGCACCTGAAGTTTGTGGCCCTGTTTTATAGTTAAATCTTTCTTGTTGTTCTGGTGTTTTTATCTTGTTTATTGTTTTTGTGTGGTGTCTTGTAGGTTCGTAAATGTTCTTTTCTTTTCTTTTCTTTTCTTTTCTTTTCTTTTCTTTTCTTTTCTTTTCTTTTCTTTTCTTTTCTTTTCTCAGTCCTACATTTCTGCCAACCCGTCATCTCAGCACAATATCTCAAAGCATTGTTGTAGGCTTTTCCTTCAAGGCATCGCGGGACATTGTGCGACCCGTGAGACCTTAACCTTTGACCTCTTGCAAAATAAAAAAAAAAATTAAAATAATTTCAGCAATTTTTAGTCAGAAACTCAAATTAGTAGGTTTTCCCTCAAGGTTTTCCTGAGAAGTTGTATTTACAATGCAAATATACACTGCCGTTCAAAGACAATTTGGAAACTCACACTTCTATTTATCAAATGAGTTGCAAAATGAATAGAAAATATAGTCCAGACATTGACAAGGTTCGATCGAACCCACAAATGTGATGCTCCAGACACTCAACCAGCTCAAAGGAAGGTCACTTTTATAGCTTCTCTAAGCAGCTAAACTGTTTTCAGCTGCACTAACATCATTGCACAAGGGTTTTCTAATCATCCATTAGCCTTCTAACGCAATTAGCAAACACAATGTAGCATTAGAACACTGGAGTGATGGTTGCTGGAAATGGGCCTCTATACACCTCTGTAGATATTGCATTAAAAACCAGACGTTTGTCATTTACCACATGAACAATGTAGAGAGTGTATTTCTGATTAGTTTAATGTTATCATCATTGAAAAACAGCGCTTTTCTTTCAAAAATAAGGACTTTTCTAAGTGACCCCAAACTTTTGAACGGTAGTGTACAATAAGTTGCAGCGACCTTGATCTTTGACCTTTGACCTCCAAAATCTAACCAATCTAACAAGTGAACGTTTGTGCCAAATTGGAAAGGATTGATGAAAGGTCACGTTCAAAATACTGGGACAGATGGACGGACAACAGGGACAGATCACGTCTTTGGTTTCTGACTCAGCACAGAGACAGAAAAAGTGATAAAAATCAGCTTTTCAAACCAGAGAAGTGAACTTTCAAACATCCCTGAGTGTCTCCTCTCTGTGTGCTCACCTGAGAAAGAGCTTGTTGGACAACAGGAAGTCCGTTCAGCAGACTGGACCAGTCCTCCTCCGTCTGCCTGAGCCGGGAGTGGATGGAGCACAGATGAGGCTCTGAAGTCTTGCTCACGTTAACGTCTGGATTTTCATCAGAGCTTCTGCCGTCTTGTCTCGTCTGGACCAGCTGAGAACCAGCACCGATCACGGCCACCTTCAGTCCACACCGAGCCTCGAACTCCTGCGTCAAATCCTAAAAATGTTAACACAAGTTTAAGTAAATTCACTTCTGACAGTCAGGAAGTGTTCATGCACAGTTTACAAGCACTACTCGGGAACTGACGGACTAAAGCATGTCCACCTCCGCTACTCTAGGTGGCGATATGCCCCCTTTCAAATGTGAGGTAGTTTCCTGTAGCTGGTGGCTAGTTGTTAGCATGTTAGTGCCATTCTGCGTCTTTCAATCATCGATAAGTTCAAAATATTTAATTTTTTAAGTTGTCAGAGTATTAATTCAGTCTCCTCAGTCAAAAACGATGTCATTCTTCTTCTGTGTAACAAAATTCTTTAAATATTTCCGGGTCAATGTCAGTCAAAAGAGCTGGACAGGAATTTGGTTTGAGTCCGACAAAACCTGCACATGCAATTTTGATAGAACTACCAACAGCTTTATTTGACTTGGAAATTTAATTTAGTATAATATGTATGTATGTATATGATGAGTCTACTGCAGGGGTGTCAAACGTGCGGCCCGGGGACCAGAACCAGACCGCCAGAGGGTCCATTCCAGTCCACATAATGAATTTGTGAAAGTCTCACATAATGATTAGAATCTAATCAGTATGTAAACTACTATATTTTCAGTTCCAGATACATGTGACAAATTGTTTAGTGCCTTTGTAGATCCACATGTGTAAATGGTAAACTTAGGTATAATATTACACTTATTTTTATCAAGAAATTTCAGGTTGTTCATAATGTTTTGTAAAAAGATACGTCATTAAATGTAAAACAAAGGAAAACATTTGGATTTCTTGTTGTGTATAGGTTATTATGCTATTATTTTACTGGCCCACTTTAGATCAAATTGCACCGTATGTGGCCCCTGAACCAAAATGAATTTGACACCCCTAAGTGTATAAGTAAAAGAAAAACAAATTTCTGTTCCTGACAGGAAGCTTGTCTCTATGTCCTCACTGAGAGTGACAAAGTGTGCAGTTGAGTCCAGATTATTAAACAATATTGTTTCTCTTTGACTCATGTAACACACACTTATTGACAATTTTTGTTCAATAAGCTAAAAACGTGTCTTGTTAAGTCGCCACAATCTTGACTTTTGACCTTTGGCCTCTCAAATCTTAAAGGTCACATAGAATGGTCTTTTTGAACCAAAAATGGAGATTACTGATGTTTACTTAGATAAATAAATCACATTTATGGTCAAAAACCTCATAGTCTCTTCAGATTAAGCCAGATTATTGCTGCTCTCTGCCAGCCTCTGAACAGACACTCTGTTTCTGAGCTAATGCCCCGCCCCCCAGAACACTGAGTCTCTTGTGATTGGCCAGCTACCAGCTGACTGACTAGTCCGCAGTGCTTCTTCTTCTTCTTCTTCTTCTTCTTCTTCTTCTTCTTCTTCAGGTTGAATGTTCACGTCCATGACCAGGAGTAGCTGTTGGGGGAGGGTTTGTTGCACGTCAAATGTGCTAGTTGCGTAACTAAACTGGACTTTTCAGAACCGCTTGCTCGAGCTCAGGTAAACAGAGAAGCCCTTCTTTGTCAGAAGTGGCTGAAGTGTTTATTGTGACACTTTAGTGATGTTTAGATACGGGAAGGACACGGGGACACACCAAAAACATCAGACATTTGATTTTCCCCTGAATGTCCTCTTTGACACTCCCGATCATAAAAACGTTTAAAGATCAAAGCCATATGAGATGCTTTGATGAGTGACTTCTTCTTTTCTCAGGTGCCATCCACTCGGGAACAGATTTAGCTCGATCCGATAAAGTTTTTTATCGTTTCGGCCTCTCGTGCACACGGGAACGGCGTTGTGGGCGCCCTGAAACGATACTTTCTGAAAACAGGTTCCAGAGTGGAAAAATCTGGCAACGTGTTGTCGTGTAGACAAGGAAACCGATACTGTTTGAAAACGATGACGTCACTTTACCTTCACCGTCACGTGACCAGAACAAGACGTAACCTCACGCAACAATTGTTTTGGCGTGTCCGGTGGCTCCGTCTGAGTCTGTTTACAGCGCCACACGTAGGTGTGGCATATGTATTACATCGATTTCACCATGTGTTCCGTTGCCATCTTTACGTGACACGTTTCTGATCCGCTGTCATGTGTAAAAAAAAAAAAAAGTCTGGTTGCGTTGCCGTGTGTACGTAGCCTCAGTGGAGTGTTTTATTCACGACTCACCACACACTGCAGGTAAAGCTCCCGTCTCTGTTCCACATCCGTCTCCTCACTGGCTGCAGCGGTGACTTGTCTCCAGTCGTTCATCAGCTCTCTGGCCTTTTTCATCCACTCACTCAGAACAACAGAGTCCTGAATGAACCTGTTCATGAAACAGACACTTAAATTAAAGTGATTGAAGCATGTGACACAAAGCACTGGCCTCTACACAAGTGCAGATTTGATTCAAGCAAATGTTTCACATGGAAACTGGTACATACTTTCTAAATGCAGTTAATGCTTTAATTATCAAATGTAATATTGAATCATATTAAGTTAAATTATCTGATTATAAAGAAAAGTTTCAGTGAGATTAAAATAAGGATTAAAAAGGAACGATGAAACTTTGAATACCTTAAATATTTTATTATTTTACAAGTGTAAAGGTCTGTTTTGTCTTTCACCTGTTCCTCAGTGTCTTTGCTCTGTTGAGTCTGGTGCGTTCACTCTCCGCCCTCAGGTGCAGGCTTCTCCAGCGCGCCTGCAGCTCACTGGTAGCCACGCCCACTTCTCTACAGCCTGATGCCTGCAGCTGTAGCCCCGCCTCCAGCGTCTGGCTGAACCGCGCCTTGTTCTCCACCAGAACATCTGTAAGCTTCTGCAACACAAACACGACAAATTTGAAGTTTTGGAGGTGCTTTAACTCTATGAACCTTCTGGGTTTACAGCTCCAGAGACCTACACGCATTCTCATTAGCGCCTCCTATACAAATTTGTGTTGGTTTTGGAGGAACAGCTTATTCAGCAGTGACTGCACTGCTGAGAATCACCCTGAGACATGGCTCTCAGTGGAAACAAAATAGACTCTGGGAGTCTCTCAAAGGAGAAACACTTCACAAACGAGTCACCTCATAAAATCTATGTCACTTTAAGTCTATGATATCTTAAGAATATGTTCACATCTTTATCTCATTGTTACAAGGACTTTTTCAACAGGAAACTGAAGTTTGTAAACCACTCACTCTCCCACACCAAAGTCCATAGAGAAAATCAGTGATTTTAGCTCACAGGGACACAGGAGCTGCTGGTCTACTGCTGCCTCGTGTGGTCACTTTGTGTCACTGAAGTAAAACTGAATGTAGGATTTCAAACACCGAAGTCACAAAATAACATATTTGAACTTACTGATGGAGTTTGTAAACCACTCAGTCTCCCACACCAAAGTAAAATCAGCAATTTTACATCACAGCACACAGGAGTTCTTGATCCACTGCTGCCTCCATCAGTAAATTCAAATGTGTTACTTTGTCAGTTCGGCATTTGAAATCTTTTCTTTAGATTTACCTCAGTGACACAAAGTGACCACACGAGGCAGCAGTAGACCAGCAGCTCCTGTGTCCCTGTGAGCTAAAATCACTGATTTTCTCTATGGACTTTGGTGTGGGAGAGTGAGTGGTTTACAAACTTCACTTTCCTGTTGGAAAAGTCTGTCTAACAGTGAGATAAGTTAGCTGATAATGTTAGAGATCTTTGCTTTGTCCTGTTCACTTCTATTGACCAGGGTTCAAGCTTCCACACCTGGTCTGCTTCACATGGATACGAGCATCATCATGTCTGATCCCACAGGAAGGAGAAGCCAAACTGAAATGAATTTCTGCTCGACTAATAACTCGCATGAAAGTCAAGGAACATCATGTTCCTCTACAGAAAACAACCAATTTGCTTGGACATAATTGAGCCAATTAGAGTTTTGAGTGCAAAGCACAAAGTGTGGCCTAGAGAGAGAGAGAGAGACAGTCCAAATGAGCAGAATGGAAAATTGCAAAATGCACTCTGTCCTCCGCTTCTGCTGCCTGTTGGTAACTCAGAATTACCTCCATGTCATTCATGAACAACTCACCTATTAATAAAAATTACCTGGAGGCTGCAGAGATCCTCAGACAACTGCTGATCACAATCACCGCCCTCGTGCATCCTGGGAAATGAAGTTTGTAATTGTGTCAGCAGGGAGTCTGCCCAGGATCGGTCGTCCTCCCACTGTGTCCACACCTGACGGAGACACGGAGACACGGAGACGTTCAGAGGACACGTCTGACAGAGACACGGAGACACGGAGACGTTCAGAGGACACGTCTGACAGAGACACGGAGACGTTCCGAGGACACGTCTGACAGAGACACGGAGACACGGAGACGTTCAGAGGACACGTCTGACAGAGACACGGAGACACGGAGACGTTCAGAGGACACGTCTGACAGGACAACGTCTTTTTATTCACGTTTTTCATGATCCTCCACTGTTACACAATATAACTGCACCTCTGTTGGTCTGCACACAGTCCATGGTAAGATTATTTTATTAGTTTTCCTCACTTCCTGTCCTCACTTCACTTCCTTTCCTCACTTCTCTTCCTTTCCTCACTTCTCTTCCTCACATCACTTCCTTTCCTTATTTCCCTTCCTCACTTCACTTCCTTTCCTCACTTCTCTTCCTCAATTTACTTCCTTTCCTCGCTTTTTTCCTCCTTACATCACTTCCTTTCCTTATTTCCCTTCCTCACTTCACTTCCTTTCCTCACTTTTCCTCCTCACTTCACTTCCTTTCCTTATTTCAGTTCCTTTCCTCACTTCTCTTCCTCACTTCACTTTCTTTCCTCACTTCACTTCCTTATTTCCCTTCCTCACTTCACTTTCTTTTCTTACTTCTCCTAACTTCCTTTCCTTTCCTTTCCTTTCCTCACTTCCTTTCCTCATTTCTCTTTCTCAGTTCTTCTCCTCCTTTCCTTTCCTTTCCTTTCCTTTCCTTTCCTTTCCTTTCCTTTCCCCGCTTCTCTTCATCACTTCACTAATTACTGTGTGTTTGATGATGTAAATGTTGAGAAAAGTATTTAAACAAAGCTAAAAGTATCGACACCCTCCAACAGAACTGATATAAGTTGAACAAACTGATTTAAAAATGATGAAAAAGTTTATTATGTTCGACCTGTAATGTTTCCTGCATCCTGCTTCCTTGCTCCAGTCCTCGCTGCTGCAGTCTTGTCACCTCGTCCTGCAGGCCCGTCACTACACGGCCCCACCTGTGGAGGGCGCTCTCTGGGAGTCTGCAGGTCAGATACTGAAGGGTTGTACAGTGATGACCCAGGGACTGGAACAACTTCTGATAACAAGAACAACAATATGCAATAAAAATGAGACTTTTTTGGCAGACAGGCAGACAGACAGACAGGCAGACAGACAGACAGGCAGACCGTGTGGCTGCTGAGCTGCTGCTGCAGCTGACTCCTGCTCTTCAGCTCGTCCTGCTGCTCCTGCTGTGTGAGGCGTTCAGGGCCCAGAGTGAGCAGCTCCTCCAGGCTGTGCAGCAGCCGCTCAAACCGCTGCTGCAGCTCCGCGCTGCTCCTCAGCTGCTCCCAGTGACAGTGAACGCCACGCAGAGACGAGTCGAGCTCACCCTGCACACAGGAAACCGGACTGAGGTGTTTCTCTTACAAACAGACGCGGACGACAAAGTCCGCAGAGCAAAGAGATCGTCATCGATACCGTTGTTTCAAAAGGAATTGTTATTATTGTTGATTTATGACGTTTATTCAAGTTTTATAACAGAACAGATGCATTTTCTTTGCTGTTTTTTTGTTACTGTGATTTGGTTCATTTAAATATTGTGTTTTATAGCTTCCATAATTTGTCTCGTTTCTTTGTTTCTATTTTTTAAAACAAAAAATTCTGATTTTCAACAGGGACTGAAAGATTTCTGTAACCCAGAATTCTGACTATTCTCCTCACAATTCCGACTTCAGACGAAGAACTCTGACTTTCCTCAGAATCCCGACTTTCATCTTCAAAATCAGATGTTTTTTCAGAAATCCAACTTTAATCCCAAAACTGTCCAAGTGACTTTTTTTTCAGTCACAAGTCTGAATTGTTCGTTCTCTCAGAATTCTGACTTTAATCCAAATCCTCTTCAGTTTCGTGTGTGCGTGTGTGTGTGTGTGCGTGCGTGTGCGTGTGTGTGTGTGTGTGCAGAAACAACGCGTGGACATGAGCATGAGCAGCTGAAGCACCTGCAGCTCTTTGACCCGGTGGACGAGGGACGAGGACAGGTTACGGTGGACGACGTCCTCCAGCAGAGAGTCCACCTGCTTCACCTGCAGCTGCAGAGACGCCCGTGTCTTCTTCACGACCTGCACATTCAACACATGTATGGACATGGAAGGAAAACCTGATGGTTTTTGTGGCTTTAGATACAATAAATGTCAAGTTTCTATCACTTTATTTTTATCTAGATCACTTAATCTTTACAACAAATACTTTATTTAAGTTTCTCTGTAACAAATACTTTATTTAAGCTTCTGTGTAACAAATACTTTATTTAAGTTTCTGTGTAACAAATACTTTATTTAAGCTTCTCTGTAACAAATACTTTATTTAAGCTTCTGTGTAACAAATACTTTTTATTTTTCTTCTGTTAAATAATGACAATAATTTGAAACAATGGATGATTAAAAAAGATGACCTTATCTTAACACGCGTTGTTTTGTAAGTATGTTTTTATTTAATTTATCTCACAGCTTTATCATTGAACATATATTTATAAATCTGTTCACTGTCCCTTTTAACCTAACTAATAAATAATTGTGACAATGATAATAACATTTTTTTACACATAGATAATTCACTGACCCCTGAGACATTTATTTATATCTGTGATGTTTTCGTTGGCTAATAACGTGGAATATAAGCTCGCTAAAGTCTGTAACAGCTCAGTAAAATCACTCAACAGTTGAACCATCTCCATGGCAACGGTACCTGCAGTTGCTGGTTAAGGCCCCGAGTTCCGCTGAGGTGACTGGTTATTTGACGAACAGTCGTCGGGTTAGAGGTGAAGGCTGCATGCAACTCGTTCAGACGCCTCTGTTGGGTTTGACACACGACACTGGTTCTGTCAACTGCGTGCAAACGTCAAACGCTCCATTTTAAACAAACAGGACATGTTATATTTTCATCTCTGGTGTTTGAACATACATGAGATCCATGGTTCTCAAACTGTGGTACATGCGCCACCAGTGGTACAAGAACTTCCCTGGAGGAAAATACTGTATATAATATCTATAATACTGTATATATATATATATATACTGTAGAAGTACTGTTCTACTGTATATAAACCAGGAGCTGAGTGGAGCTGGGGCATTTACATCAGAGTGTGTAGAAAATGAAATAAATAACCAAATAATAATAATTAGAGTCATCTTATCTTTGCTCCTTCTTAATCTCATTTCACTATACCAGTGTCTGAAGTATATGTGAGGAAGAGAGCAGATTATTTTATTGGGATTAAATCTGCCTCCTGTGAAAAGTCCATAACTGACTTTGCTGGGCCTTTTCACACCACTGGTGATGATGGTTTTACTGTGAGAGCTGAATATTTTCTCAGGTGGTACTTAGTGTAAAAAGCTTAGGAACCACTGCATTAGATAAAGGTAAGTGAGGAGACACGTCACAGAGATTAAAGACAATTCAGGAAGGATTGAGGGAGTTTGTTGTTTGTGTAGTTACAGGGAGATTCTTTTTAAAAGTGTGGTTGTAGCAGCTGTGAGCGCCCCCTACACTGAGAACCAGCTTGTGCAGCCTCAGTCTCTGCCATTTAGGCCGCCATTTTACAACAGGAAGCTGAAGTTTGTAAACCACTCACTATCCCACACCAAAGTCCATAGAGAAAATCAGTGATTTTACATCACAGCACACAGGAGTTGTTGATCCACTGCTGCCTCCATCAGCAAGTTCAAATGTCTTATTTTGTGAGTTCGGCATGTGAAATCCTTTGTTTAGATTTAACTCAGTGACACAAAGTGACCACACGAGGCAGCAGTAGACCAGCAGCTCCTGTGTCCCACTGAGCTAAAAACGCCAGTTTTCTCTATGGACTTTGGTGTGGGAGAGTGAGTGGTTTACAAACTTCAGCTTCCTGTTGGAAAATTCTGTCTAACAGTGAGATAAAAATTTTAAATACTTTTCAAGATATTGCAGAGCTACTGCATGTTGATGTGGATTTTATTGTTAAATGGAAAAAGCGTGTGTTTTCACTGAGAGTGCACCTGCCTGTTTCATACTGGCTTGCCAGTGTCTCATGCAACCACACTTAAAAAAACCCGACCTATCCCTTTAAATAGGAGCTGCTGATGATGATGAGTGTGTGACCTTCTGCTTCACGGTCTCCTGCTGCAGGTTCTTGAGCTGCTTCTCTCTGCTGCTCAGAGCAGCCCGGACCACAGGAAGGACTCTGCTCAGGTCATCGACACACCGCTGAGCACACTCTGAGCCCAGGACAGCGGCGACCTTTGACCCCTGGGAGGACAGCTCGCCGCCGAGAGTCAACAGCTCTGCTGACAGACCCTGACATTGAAAGCAAAAATCACAGTCAGCTAAGTTTGATCCAGCTTTTAAGAAATGTGGAGGAAAATTATTTCTGCACTCTTATTTTATATATTTAAGATTAAATGTAATATAGATCACAATACGTGGGCAGAAACAGCTTTTATTTCTTTAATTTAATCTGCTTTTATCCTGATTCTCTTTAACTTTTTATTCATATTTGCTTGTTATTGTGTTTGCTTATGCACCAAATCACCAGGACAAATTCCTTTTCTGTTCATACCTACCTGGCAATAAGACAGACTTTATAAATAAAACAAATTCTGATTATGATCCATATATTATGCTTTATTTTTTTCAGTGTCATATATTTAGGGAGTAGAATTAATCTTGAATATTGATGCTAACAAATAAAGATTCTTATTATTTACCTAAACTAATCTCAAAGTGTTTTTCCATTGTTTTAAAATGAAACTAAAAGAAAAATAACTGTGGCTTTTATACGAAGTGTTTGCTGCAGTGAGTCTGACCTGCAGCTGCAGCAGCTTCAGCTGTGTTTCCTCCTCGCCTTCGTCCTCGTCTTCGTCCTCGTCTTCATCCTCGTCCTCGTCCTCACGTGTTGTTCCAGCAGGTGAATGCAGCAGATGTTTGATGGAGGACAAAGACAATGAGACGCCGTGCAGAGCAAGAAACAAATCCTGGTCCAGCGTCTGACGGAAGACGTCCACAGACGAGGCCTGAGGTCACAAATATGAACAAAAACTGAAATTATTGAGGGAAAAATGGAGACAAAAGACAAAATCATAATGTGCAAGCATTTGGTCAATAAGAAAAAATATATATATATTTTTATTATTTTATGACTCGTTTGGTTCAAAACCACATGAATCAAGAGGAGGCTCGTTTGTTTTCACGATTGCTGTTTTGTTCTTTTTTGTCATCTGTAATCAGGTCAAATAGTCGAGAATTTCCATCAGAGTGGGTTTAATTTCCTGCTCGTTCTTATCACAAGTCAGATTTCAAACAAAAAGAATTTTGATTTAACATTTGATCTACAAAGACTAGATTCATTTATGGTTTTAACACAAGTACAAATATGTTGTTGTTTTTTTTTAACTATTTCTTTTACTTTCCAAAGTTCTGTGGCTGGTTTTTTTTTTTTTACATTGAGTTGATTCCATCCAACATTAAATACAGATAAAATAAAAAAAGATAACAAATATACATAATGTCAATGTATCAGAATGTTAGTCTCGTGAAAAATGTGACTTTTAGCTTGATTACATTATCAAATAGCTAATAATAAGTTGTTATTTTTAATAATCCTTGGTCCTGATCACAGCTCTGAATCAGCTACCTTAGCTAACTTAGCTAACTTAGCTAATAATGTGTTGCCAACATTTTGCGATCACCGGCTTGGATTAACTACCTTAGCTTGATCAATGCTAATATATTGCTACCAGAAAGGATAAAACAAAAATGATTAAAGGGCTAAATCTGTAAATTGTAAAGCTCCACAAAATCTAAAGCTATAAAGGTTAACAAAACAAACCAACCTAAAGCTCAAAAGCCTGAAGCTAAAATGCTAACGCTAAAAACATTAGTGACATAAAGCTAATGCTATAAAAGGTAAAGCAGAATCAAAAAACGTAATTAAAAGCTGCCAAAAAACTGCTGCTTTAAAATGAAAAGCAAAAGGAGATATCAAAGTTTAGAAAGTCAATGATATAAAACCTAATACTATACTAATAAAAAAAACCAAAAGTGACAGAAACACTATAGAAGCAACAGAAAATAAAAACTTAACTAAAAGCTACAAAAAGGCTAATGCTGTAAAAAAGTAAACCTACAAATGAATGAAGTTTAAACTATAAAAACTAAAGCTAAAAGTTAACCCTAAACTAAAGATATTGCAATAAAAGGTAACCTACAAAAAAGGCTACACCTATTAAAAAACTAAAGCCACAAAGAACACTATAAAAACTATAGTTGTAAAAAAGTCAATGCAACCAAAATTAACTTTGGAAACCCCACAGAGCCTTAAAAAATGAAGCTATAAAACTAAAGTTACACATGAACTAAGGCTATTAAAACTGAAGCTACGCAAATGCCTGAATAAAATCATTTTAAGGACTATTACAAAATTAAAAAAAACCTAAACTAAAAGCTGTAAAAAGCTACTGCTGTAAATGTAAAGCTACACAAAAGCTAAGTCTATAAAATCTATAAAGCCTGAAGCTAAAATGCTAACAATGTAAAACTAAAGTGACAAAAAGCTAATGCTATAAAAACTAAAGCTACAAAAACAGAAAAAAATAAATTAAAAACAGTCAAAAAGCAACTGCTGTAAAAAGAAAAGCTAATTAAAAAAAAACCTAAAGCTATAAAGGCTAAAAAACCTAAAGATATAAAACCTGATACTAAAATGCTAACAGTATAAAAACCACCGTGACAGAAATTGTAACACTATAAAAGCTGCAATAACAATAAGTAAAGTTACTATAACTACGAGCTTATAAGTAATGGTATAAAGTTTAAAATAAAAAAAACTAAAGCTACAGAAAAGCTAATGCAATTAAGCTAAAACTCCAATGTTGTAAAAATAAAGGACAAATTCAAGTTCAAATTCAATGCTATTAAAACTAAAGGTAAAAAACCACAAATCTTTAAAAACTGAAGCTACAAAAAAGATAAAGTTAAAGTAAAGAATTTAAGGAAAAGGGAAGCAAATACAGTCATAAAATAACACCATTATACACCAATATTGACAAATTCTATGCAGTTTTTATACATTTTGTTCCAGTGTGTATGTGTGTGTCACTTCCTGTGAATGCAGAGAAATAAACATAATATAATAAACATTAACTGATGGATTATCAGCTGAAGCTGTGCATCTTTACACATCCGCTATTGTGGCTTTTTAAAAAAGTAAACCCGCAGAGGTCAAATGTCACGACCTCCACGTACACATGTATACATTAGTCTGGGTTAATGCACAGAAGCGTCACCTGGTCCCGAGCAGCTCTCAGTCCCAGCTCCCTCAGGCGACTGATGAGACTCTGCAGCTCTTTCAGCCGTTCACTGACAATCATACGTCCTGCTGTTCCATCACGGCGGCTCCTCGATGAGTCTGTCACCTTCACAGAAGAAGAGAGTCACACATCAGAGTCATCAGGCCCCGCAGGGGGCCCTGCAGGGGGCCCCCCATAACACCGACCACACAGCAAAGTGCCTTCTGCTCAGAGGTGATAATCAAGCGACGCCAGAACTCCACTTTCTCCTTTTCCCCCCGCGCGTTTGAAAAGTGATAATCAAGCACTTCGGCTCTGACGATGAAGGCTTTACCTCAGAGGGAGGAAGCAGCCAGAGCTGCTCCACAGCCTGGAGCCCACTGTGAAGACCATCCCACTTCTGCTCCTCGACACTGTCCTGCACATCAGGCCCAGCAGGAGGCCCCCTACAGGCAGCCGGGGAGAAGTGACAGAAGAAGAAGAAGAACATTAACACTGCACTTCACCCATTCTTTCTTTTCTTTTATTCACCATAAAAGAAATGTATTACTATTGTTTTGATTAGTGACATTTCTGGTGTCTTACTTTTCAGACAGTTTTTGTATTTAATATTAAATTATAATTGTCATTTACACTTTACATTTTGTTTGTGGTTACGTTTTATGTTACGTTTTGTGTGCGCTCATACGTGACTCCTCTGCCATAACAAGTGTCGTTCCATGTCAAGGCTTAATAAAGTATCGGACGGTCTTTGGCATAAATCCTAACCATATACACAAATGACAAAGGTCAGGTTAACGTGTGATTGCATCGTGTTTTGCGATGGAGCAAAAATCGTTAATATTAAATACTAAGTGGCACGGAATGCTGTCTAACTCACCAGTATACCGTCCTAGTGATTTATTTTGAAGTGCCACTAGGGGATCATTTCCTGTCATTCCAGAACCTCATGATTTGGCATGAATCAAGATTTTAAAATCATTTAGATCTTAAATTTGACTTTTTAGTCAGGTATAAACTTATATGTAGTAATAATAATAATGATGATAATGATGATAATAATGATACCATGGTGATGGCTGACTGAGCTCTTCTGACTCTTCACTGCAGAGTCGAGCGATGGCCTGAGTCAGTCCTCTCTGTTCACTCAGCTCCTGCTCCAGCTCCTAAACAACAACAACAAACAACAACAACAAACAACAAAGACAAAAAAACAACAACCACAACAACAAAGACAAAACAACAACAACAACAAAGACAAAAAAACAACAACCACAACAACAACAAAGACAAAACAACAACAACAAAGACAAAAAAACCACAACAACAACAACAAAGACAAAAAAACAACAACAAAGACAAAAAAACAACAACAACAAAGACAAAAAACAACAACAAACAACAAAGACAAAAAAACAACAACAAAGACATAAAACAACAACAACCACAACAGTGTAAACATGTTTCCAACATGAAAAACACCCAAATCCAAGAGTGAAGTGCAACAATTACTGGTCATATCAAGTTACAACAAACTATACAGTATGTCTTAGAGGTCGCCAGAGACTCTACGATACGATGTTATCACGATATTTAAGTCAAAATGTTATCACGATATTGAAGTCACAGTACGATGTTATCACGATACTGAAGTCAAAATGTTATCACGATATTGAAGTCACAGTATGATGTTATCACGATACTGAAGTCAAAATGTTATCACAATATTGAAGTCACGATACAAAGTTATCACGATATTGAAGTCACAGTACGATGTTATCACGATATTTAAGTCAAAATGTTATCACGATATTGAAGTCACAGTACGATGTTATCACGATACTAAAGTCAAAATGTTATCACGATATTGAAGTCACAGTACGATGTTATCACGATACTGAAGTCAAAATGTTATCACGATATTGAAGTCACAGTACGATGTTATCATGATACTGAAGTCACGGTACGATGTTATCACGATATTTAAATCACGATACAATGTTATCACGATATTTAAGTCAAAATGTTATCACGATATTGAAGTCACAGTACGATGTTATCACGATACTGAAGTCAAAATGTTATCACGATATTGAAGTCACGATACAATGTTATCACGATATTGAAGTCAAAATGTTATCACGATATTGAAGTCACGATATGATGTTATCACGATATTTAAGTCAAAATGTTATCACGATATTGAAGTCACAGTACGATGTTATCACGATACTGAAGTCAAAATGTTATCACAATACTGAAGTCACGATACAATGTTATCACGATATTGAAGTCACGGTACGATGTTATCACGATATTTAAATCACGATACAATGTTATCACGATATAGAAGTCACAGTATAATATCCTGATTATGATATGATCACGATATTTAAGTCCCGATACAATATTATCATCATAATGTCACGATATAAGATATAAAATACAGAGTATTTGCAAAACCATATATTGTGATATACCCACGCAACAGCTCTAGTGAGAGTGAGCACCATCTAGTGGACTGACACATTAATTGAAATCATTTTTAAGAGACATTTAAAGCTAAAAGAGAGGAAGCAAAAGACACATTTCATTTGCTGATTTCTCGTTCATGGGTGAGGTAACTCGTTTGTCAATGGAGGAGCAGGAAAGATGTAACGCATTATCTGACGGGCCAAATACGGCCGTACTGCGGTCCAGCTGTGGGCCGCGAGCCGTAGGTTTGACCCGTGTGGCAGAGATGCTGCTGCGTCACCTTCTGCTGCTGCAGACTGTTCTGTCTGAGCAGCTTGTTCCTCGGTGAGGAGAAGATTTCCTGAACGCTGCTGCTGCTGCTGCTGCTGCTGCGCTTCAGCCTGGACTGAAGGGGGCGCTCTGCCTGAGGCACAAAGAGACCAGTCACTCATCACCGTCACGAACCATTTGGAGGAAGTAAATTCAATTATAACATAATCATTGACAAAGCAGCCCAAATAACAACAAAAATAAGACAATTATAAAATCAATTTTTCTTGTTTTAAGAAAACGAAATGTTGCTTGGCTTCAGTACTTAAAATTAGCTGCTTAAATCTAACGAAACCTATTGAATTTTAGCCATTTTCACACTTTCACGGGCCTTAAAAAGAGGAATAAAATGGACAAAAACTGGCCAAAATATAAGAAAGTTAAGAAATTCTGCCACGTAAGAAACATCTTCCGTTTCTTAACAATTTTAACAATTTAGCCCCAAGAATTCCTTGTATTTGCACGCAAACGACCATCTGTGAACTGAGAGATTTTGTCATACTGCAAATTATGTCTGACCTAAATGTAGCGTAAAGTGATTTCTGTATGTTTGAGTCATTTTAACAGTTCACCCAACTTAAATTAAATGACATTTTTATATTGTTTCATACCTAATATAAAGACAGTATGTCATATGTCCACAAACACTGAACAAAAGTCTTTAATCCAAGAGAAAATTGGACCGTCACACCAATCTGTGAATGTTAGTTCCAGGTCATTAATGCGCGTTCTCTGTCATATCATATCATGATAAAGTCAAATCCTCAGAAACAAGTGTTACTTTACTTTCTTAAAAGTCATTTTTTACAGTGCTACGTTGTTCCGCTGAACTGGTTGATGGTTCAGTCTTTGTAGACTGTGAATGGACAGACCTGTTGTTGAGTCTCTGTCTCTGCAACGTCCTCCTGTTTGTCCTGCAGCAGCTTCTGGAAGGAAACCAGCTTCTCCTTCAGGAGCTTCACTTTAGAGAAGAGCAGCTCTGCTGCCTCCTGCTGGGAACCAGAGAGTCCCAGGCCAGGTCCAAGGCCAGGACCCAGGGCAGGTCCCAGAGCAGGTCCCAGGTCAGGTCCCAGAGCAGGACCCAGGGCAGGACCCAGAGCAGGACCCAGGGCAGGACCCAGAGCAGGTCCCAGGGCAGGTCCCAGGTCAGGACCCGGATCAGGACCCGGGTCAGGGACTTGGCCGAGCGTCGTCAGACTCGCCACCTTCTGCTCGATCTCCTCGATCATCTCCTGCACATCAGACGTCAAATGTCACTAAAATGTTCTTGTTAAACACAAACAACAGCTCAGATGATGTAATCTGGATTTAATCCCCACAGATAGATCATTTATATCTGACCAAAAGTCCTAGTTTGAATGTTGGATTTTCTCTGGTGAAACACAAGTTTCAGGATTTGACCTCAGTGTTCATCTCTCTATTCCCTGTTCTAATCTGATTATAAAGATTTGACTTAAATCTCATAATTTTGATTTATCTTCTTTTTATCTCAACAATGACATTTTTCTTGTTGTAAAGTCTACATATTTAGTTTTTTTTTTTCCTTTTACAAGCAAAAATAAGTTTTCCATATGTAAAACTGAGATGTGAAACTAAAACACTGACCCTTTAAAAACAATGAACAATAAAGTTTATATTCGGTCCAGTCCAGGAGTAAAAATGCATTTTTAGGTCAATTTTACAGAGCAGCAAATAAAAAATCCTGCATTTGGTGTTTCTTTTAATCTTTTATAAATGAATAAGGAAGTGAGTCACGAGTCATTTCCTGTGAAGTCACATGACCTGAAGTGACCAATGAAGTCAAACAAAAACAGTTAAAAAAGTTAAAAAACAAAACCACAGACTGAAAAACTGACTGAAATGTGGATCAATAAATAAGTTTGTCTTTGTTGTTTGTTGTTTGCATTTAAAGGGCCAGTGTAAAGAATTTATGACATCTACACCGCAAAAAAAGATTTTCAAAATAGTAAAATATGCCTCATTTCTGGGAAATTGATTTTTTTTTTTTTTGCCTTAAAAATAGCAAGCAAGTTTTGCACTAGAAAATAATCTCATTTAAGTGACTTAAGTTTAATTTTGTTCAGCTTTTGGCCAGTTTATTTTTAACAATCTTTACAGAACGTTACAGTCTGAGACTGGCTGCAGATTTAGTTAAATAGTTTAGTTAAATATTTGAGCCAGGCAAAAGTGTCAGATTATTAATCTTTAAACAAGAACATTTGAATTGATTTAAGAATTTTTGTCTTATCTCTAGTAGCGCTGTTTTTACAGTGTAGTATAGTCTTCTTCATTGGTTTAGGATTGTCACTTCCTGCTTAGTTTCCTCCCTGGTGACGGCCTTTCTTCTTTAATTTGTGTTCCAAACGTTCATGTACAAAAAAAAGGCTCTGTCTGGTTTGCGTTGCTATAGAAACGTGGCAGCACAAAATGGTGGCCTCCATAAAGCAAGGCCCACATGTTAGCTAGCTTTAGCTAACAATTGGACTGTATCTGATTTAACGAAGCATCACGTCCTCAGTTTTCAACGTTAAAAAAAAACCTTTTTTTTTTTTTCAATTCAAATTAATATGGACTTAAATATGAATTTACCCAAAATAAAACAGTTGAAAATCAACAAGCAATGCTACGTGGCAGAACAGACCAATGGACTCAAACTCGCAGCCTGTGGGTCAAATGCAGCCCATCATCATCATAATAATAAATGTATTATAAATACTTGTATTTATTACATTAGAATATATATATATATGTAAACATATATGTATATACATATATATATACTGTATATGTAGTTGTTTAGTAATAAATTACAGCTGTTTGCATGTTATTCATTTTTTTATTCTAAACAAACACTTCTGCTGTGAAATTGTGTGAAATGCCATAAATCATTATTGCAATATTCTCAATGGAATATAAATAGGCTCCGCCCCCTCTCCACCAGACTAGAAGCTCGTTGGCCTCCAGTTCTTTTGAGTTTTAGACCTTTGAATGTAATTTGTGACCTAAAATCATTCTCTTTCTGAGCTTTAAATCCTTGGAGTGTCTTAGTCTCACACACACACACACACGCACACACACACCCCGTGTTTGTGGGCGGGGCTTACCTGCCAGGTGACGAGTTGCTGCTCCACACTCTCCTGCATGACCGTGGATTTTCCCAGGCTCCTCTGGACTCCCTGCAGCCACACCTCCAGCTGACCCGCCCTCTGCAGGCAGACATGGAGCCCAGGACCAGGACCAGGACCAGGACCAGGACCAGGGCTGGGGTAAGGTCCAGGCTCCTGTGGTGACTGTGACACAGAGACAACACACCTGTCTGAGCGTCCCTGCTCCTCCAGAGTCACAGATGGAGCCGAGGGTGAGGGGGTGAGGGGGTGAGAGGGTGAGAGGGTGAGAGGGTGAGAACAGCCTGTGTTGTTTTAAAGCTGAATCCACCTGAACAGGTTGTTGTGACTCAACCTCTTCTTTCCTCTCTCTCTCTCTCTCTGTCAGTGGCTGAAACCACTTCCTGGTTGGACGACCTCGGCTCCAGTGACACAGAAACAAGAGGAGGCCTCAGGCCAAAAGGGGGCGGAGCCAACACTCGCAGGGGCCCGAGTGAGCCGTAAACACAGAAAGACAAACAAACAAAGACCAAACCGGACCCACTGCTTCCTCATTCACTCATCTCATGAATCACGCCTTCACCTGGAATTCACCTCTTTTATCTCTGCCTCCATTTTAAGGTTGAATTATTTTGTGCGCTCAATATTCCTTCATTCTGCAAACACAAAGTGATGCAGGTGAACACCAAGAGTAAACAAACGGCCTCCAAATGTCAGCATGAATCAGCCGTTCATCGGGTTTTCAGTGTCTTCTGCCTTTAAATGAAACATCTGCACTGCAAAAATACAGATGGTCAAGAGAGTCAAAATAAAAATGATCCTGGCACAGTAAGTTTCATCTCACTTTAAGGAAAACAAACATAGAGCTTTGAAGATATTTACAGATTAGTTTAAGAATTACTTACAATCGTTTGCATTCAAATCGCAGCTGCTCCTGCTTTGTGCTTGAAAATATAAGGAATTATCAGCTTTAAACTCTTAAAGTCAGTTAATTTAAGAAAAGGAACTAATTTTAAGTTACAGTCTGAAAGTGACTAGATTTGCAAGTTATTTTAAGTTTTCTAGCCAAGCAAATTTTGCTTATACCCCACTGGAAGATATTTATTTCTTAAAAATTAAATGAATTCAAGAATATATGTTTCTGCAGTGTGCAGCTAAATAATAATTGCCGTCATTTTTAATGAGACAAAACTCTGACAATATTAAATAATCTTAATAACTGTGAGTGGTTCAGAGAAAGTGACGGGAACTGAAATAAGTAAATATGTAAAAATAAGTAATTTTGGCCAAAAGTCAAGATAATGTGGTTCAAGACTATTTGCAGCTTCCTGCATCATCTAGATTCGATTTTATTTGATTCCACGATGCATCATGTGCTCAGTTTCCAATCTTAACTTTTTATCAATATAAGCAGTCACATTATTATGGACTTAAATTTTAATTTAAACATTTGTTTACAAATGACATTTAAATGTTTCTTCCCCAAGGAAACTAAAGAATCTATCTTGGAAAATCCGACTAAAACTGGAACACACCGCGTGTTAGCGGGTTAGGACGACGACGGTCACGTTTGTGCTTCATGCTGTGCAGGACGCAAGAGACCAACGTCTGATCACTGGTCTAAGTTTGACAGATGATGGAAGCTCTGAAGAACATGTTCACGTCTTTATCTCACTGTGAAACAGACTTTTCCAACAGAAAACTGAAGTAAACCAGTCACTCTCCCACACCAAAGTCCATAGAGAAAATCAGTGATTTTACATCACAGGGACACAGGAGTTGTTGATCCACTGCTGCCTCCATCACTAAGTTCAAATGTCTTATTTTGTCAATTCAGCATATAAAATCCTTCATTTATATTTCAATCAGTGACACAAAGTGACCACACGAGGCAGCAGCAGACCAGCAGCTCCTGTGTCCCTGTGAGCTAAAATCACTGATTTTCTCTATGGACTTTGGTGTGGGAGAGTGAGTGGTTTACAAACTTCACTTTCCTGTTGGAAAAGTCTGTCTAACAGTGAGATAAAGACGTGAACATGTTCGTCAGATATCATAGACATAAACTGATGTCAATTTTATTCAGTGAGTCTTTTATCAAGTGGCTAAAATCACTTTTCCCTGAGCTCTGCCTGCCTGTTTCCTGTGGGCTCCCAGCGTTTGCCAGATGCGTGACTGTGTGTCAGTCCATCATACAACCACACTTTAAAAACCTGAGGTGTCTCTGTGCGAGCAGGTCTGATCCTGCACGAGCTCCTGACACAGAAAAAGAGAGACGCAGGTGTGGATCACTGTTGTGGGTTTATTTGTATTTGTGATCATGTCTGCATGTGTAGACAGAATGGAAAGACAAAAGTGGAACAAGGTACAGGTTCAGCACATGCTATAGAATATAGTGTAAGTCATCTCAGTAAGACCGTGTTCAGGTGGAAACCTCACATGTCCAAACATGCCCACTTTTCTTGGGCTTAGTTAGTCTTTTATCGTGTATATTCATGAATTAGTGCAACTTCTGCACTTTTTTCTGATTGGTTTTCAAATTGATTAAACTAAAGTGAATCAAATATGGAGGTTTTCACCTGCAGCAGCAGAGGGTTAATCACTTTTAATGTCAAACCAGTGCATTTTCATGGCCACAATCATCTGAAAAATCATTTAAATCAGTACCAAAGTGTGTAAATGCTGATCAACTGTGTCAATAACAGTTTATTAATATCATATTTAGCTTATGGAAATAAAAAAGGCAGATGCATAAAAGCAAGCAGACAAGTTTATTTATTTTAACAATTCTGCATTTGCTGGCAAAAATGAGCTCAGGCAGTAAAAGAGAATCTGAAAACGTGAGCTTCTTTAAATCACGATCCCTAAAAGATGCATTAGAAAAACTTTGTTCACAAAAATAAGGACACTTTTTTTGTTTCTGCCCTTAATAAAAACACAAACCCATGAGAATCAGGATCCATGCAGATAATAGACTGTTCAACACCATCCACCACATAAAGTCTGTGTTACCCTGACGACCACCGACTCTGTCGTCGCCGTGGCGTCCACTCGTCGTTAGACTGTGGACGTGTGAGCTCAGAAATCCTTCACATGAAACACACGCACAACCTTAGAAAAAAAGACTCCCCGTCCTTTATTTTTATATTTATTTTTTACTTTTTAATGACAAATGCAAACAAAACACCCACAGCTTCAAAACTGTGGAGGCCAAAAAAACTCTGGAATTCTCTGCCATGTAAATGCACTGAAGTGTTTGAGGAGGAGAGACATTTTTAGAACAAGCCTAAGGGTTGGTGTTAGAACACATCAGGTGTTCTAGACAAACATTCTAAACTAATTTAAAGAAGTTACAAGGTCGGACGTTTTTGGAAAAAGTCACAAGTGAGCTCCAGGTCTTGTTCTAGAAGATTCCTGAAGCCTTGGAATCTCGGCTAAAAGGGTTCTACGGGTGGATAGAAACTGGGAAAAGTTCTAGAAGAAGTTCTAGAAGAAGTCGTGGATCTAGGGATTGGTGTTAGAACACATCGGGTGTTCTAGACTTTAGAATGAAAGAAAAACAAACGTTCTAAACTAATTTAAAGAAGTTACAAGGTCGGACGTTTTTGGAAAAAGTAACAAGTGAGCTCCAGGTCTTGTTCTAGAAGATTCCTGAAGCCTTGGAATCTTGGCTAAAAGAGTTCTACGATTGGATAGAAACTGGAAGACCTGGATTGGAAGTAGCTGGTGTTCTAGACTTTGGGTTTAAAGAAAAACAAAAATTCTAGACTAATTTATAGAAGTTACAATGTTGGATGTTTTTGGAAAATGCCACAAGTGACCTGGTCTTGTTTTAGAAGATTCCTGAAGCCTTGGAATCTTGGCGTTGCTCTAGAAGAGTTTTAAAGTTAGATACAAACTGTGAGGTCTAGATTCAAAGTTGGCGTTAGAACACATCAGGTGTTCTGGATTGGTGGTTGAAATGAAAACAAATGTTGTAGACTAATTTCCAGAAGTTACTGTTGAAAAAATGAGCAAGTGAGCGCTAGAAGATTCCTGAAGCTTTGGAATCTTGGCGTTTTTCTAGAAGAGTGCTACGGTGGGTAGATTAGAAGTAGCTGTTGTTCTAGATGTTCTAGTGAAAAGAAAATCTCATATGAGAGGGAGGTTCAGATGTTGATCTGCAATCTTGGCTTTGAGTTTCATTTCATTTCAAGACGTATGAACTAGAACAATTCTTTTCTCTAGAAAAAGAGCTGCAGAGAACCAACAGTATACTACACTAGAGCATGAAGACTATCATGAAGATTTCTTGGCTCTAGATTTAAGTGTCAATTTTGGTAAGTTTAAATTTTGCGGAAAAGTTTTTTTTTTTTTGCTCCAGAAAATTCTGCATGGAATCTTCCAAAAGTTTTTTGCTTACAGATTTGACGTAGTTCAGTTTTTGTCAAATTTATTGTAGATTTAGTTCTGGAAAGCATATTTTGTAAGTTTCAGCTCGTTCAAATTCAGACTTCAAAGTAGAATTGGAATTAAAGACTTCGCTATGGAGGACTGACTACATTTTATTCCAGAAAATAAAAGACAAGTCTTGAAAGTCTTGAAATCTAGATTTGATTGCAGAACTGATTTTAAAGTCATATATTGAAGAAGTTAAGACTTAAAAGCTATAGAGTAAACACTGGTGTGGTAGGATTGGTTCTAAAAGGAAAAGGCTGTCATCTCTAGGTTTAGGAGACGACACATTTCTGTTGGGGGTCTGAGCCGGGTTTGGACTTTACGGTGGAGGACGTGTTTACCATGCTCTCAGGCAGGGACTGAGTTGTGACTGTGCCCACAGGTTTTGACGAACTTGCTCCTGTGATGTCAGTGTCGCCCTCAACATCCTGAAGAAACATGAGCAGGTTAGAAGATCAGTCAGGTCAGTCCGTTAAAGACACTCAGTCACACAGTTATCCAGACACTCGGTTAAAGGAAGGGACACCAAGTTACAGACTTATTTCTTAGTTACGTTATCTCCAACGTCACCTGCTCTACTGTAACATTCACTGGCTCTTTGTTAAAAAAAGAATATTTAAAATAATATAAATGTCTTCTCAAAAACCATCTTCTAATAAAGAACGGTATTTTGCGAGATTTTGTTAGTAACCTGTTTTTGTAACATTTAGGTCAATTGCTAAAAGTTACAAGGTCAGCAGTTTTAGGAAAAGTGAGTCGCAGGTCTAATTCTAGAAGAGTTCTATGGTTGGACAGAAACTGGAAGATTTAGATTAGAAGAAGCCGTTGTTCTATGTTTGGTTCTACCAAAAGTAGGGGGTTCTGGGGTTTTGTTGCAGAGAAAAGAAAAAGTTCTAAAAGAATTTGCGGAACTCGGGCTTGGTGTTAGAACACGTCAGGTGTTCTGGACTTGGTTGAAGGAAAAAAACTAAAGAGCTACACTCGTTTAGTTAATACGTCGGCTTTGGGTCTAGTTCTAGAACTTTCCCGAAGCCTTCAAAACATGCAATTATTCTACAAGTGTTCTACGGTTGTTGTTCTAAGTTTGGTTCTACCAAAATAAGGGGTTCAGAGAAAAGAAAAAGTTGGGGTTGGTGTTAGAACGGGTCAGGGGTTGTGGACTTGGTTGAAAGAAAAACAAACGTTCTAGACTCATTTGTAGGAGTCACATGGTCGAAAAATTGTAGGAAAATTCACAAGTGGGCTCTAGAACATTCCGGAAGCCTTATTCTAGAAGAGTTCTACCATTAGATAGAAATTGGAAGATCTAGATTAAGCTGTAGAAGTAGGTCCTGCAAAAAGTAAAATCTGAGGGTTTTGTTGCAGAGAAAAATAAAACGGTTCTACAGATGGATCAAGAAGAAGGGAGTTCATACGAGAGGGAGGTTCAGACTTTGATCTGGAATTTTGAGTTTCACGTTTCTCAAAGACATAAAAACTTTGATTCCAGACGATACTGGTTATGAAATGATACTTATTATGGTTTAATGTGTGTGGCTGAAAACAACACACACGAACAATTACATATTACACTTAGATTCTGTTAAACAGGCTGAGAATCAGTAATGAGGTTTGGGTTACCTGTGTCTCTTCTGGACTGTGTTCAGAGCTTTGTCCTCCAGCAGCAGCATCTTCAGCAGCAGCAGCAGCATCTTCAGCAGCAGCAGCAGCATCTTCAGCAGCAGCAGCAGCATCTTCAGACTCCTCTAGACCTGAAACTTCCGTCACCTCCTGATACCAACAACGACACGGGTCAGAACCATCTGTTTATTTACTACCAGCTGAAAATGTTACATTTTTAAAAGGAGAGGGTAAACATGTCATTCATCTGCTGCTCGCCGCTGTCACGCCACAAGTTACTAACCCTAATCCACACTGCCCTCTAGAGGAAGAACAAAATCCAGACTAGGTAAAGGGGTGAAAAGCGGCAGAGATTAATGAGATGAATGAGGGATGAAGGGGGTGGATGTGAGGAGCAGGGTGACCCAGGTCAGGGATTATCCACACATCTGTGTGTGGATCATTTGGCTCAAACCTTCATATATTTTTAGTGTCCAGTGTGGAAACTCTGTCAAGTGTCTGACTGAGGGTGAAGAGCATCTGTGAGGGTTAGAAGATGAGAGGAGAAGGACAGTACGACAGTACGTCTAGTTGGTTATTCTTTTTTTGTCTCCACTGTTCCTCTCAACAGCCTTCTTTACCTGTGGAGGAGCAGCAGAGCTCAGGAAAGCTTCCCAGAGCCACCACCAAAAACCTCCTCCACCTTCTTCCACTCTCTGCTCCTCACTCTTGTCTTTTTTCTCTGCAGCTTCTTCAGCCTGGTGCTCGTGCTGTTGACATGGAAACACGGGGTGTGTGGGGGGGGGGGAGCAGAGGCGGAGCAAAAGTACATCTGGGACACTGAACTGTTTTTCACTTTTGCACTAAAAGCAGCACATGACTTTCCTTTTCAGATGTTTCTTTACAGAATGCTGTGTTCACTCCCAAAACATGGCTGCCAGTTGGGACAGAAAAGGAGAGAACACTGATTTTAAGCACTTAATCAGAGACTCGTCCAATGAATCTGTATCAGTTTAGGTCTCAGGAATTTATTTGTTTCTCTTAATGTGAACTTTTCCAACAGGAAAGTGAAGTTTGTAAACCACTCACTCTCCCACACCAAAGTCCATAGAGAAAATCAGTGATTTTAGCTCACAGGGACACAGGAGCTGCTGGTCTACTGCTGCCTCGTGTGGTCACTCTGTGTCACTGAGGTAAATCTGATTCAAGGATTTTAAGGGCCAAATTCACAAAATAAGACATTTGAACTTAGTGATGGAGGCAGCAGTGGATCAGCAACTCCTGTGTGCTGTGATGTAAAATCACTGACTTTCTCTATGGACTTTGGTGTGGGAGAGTTAGCGGTTTACAAACTTTTAGTTTCCTGTTGGAAAAGTCTGTCTGACAGTGAGATAAATTCATGAACAGATGTTGTAGATTTTAAGTAGTTTTTCGGATGTTCCCGCTGGCAGCACAGTTTTCGAGAAAACCTAAATGATCCTTTTAAGAAAAATGTATTGCGGCAAAGAAAATGATTTGCTTTTGAATAAAGACAGCATGAATCTGTCTCTACTCAACATCACTGGTATGGTGTGAAAATGTTACGTGTGAGGATTTCACAGCAAAATCACAGATGTCCGTTGATTAATGAAGCATGCTCAAATAAAAAAGGAAGTGAGAAATGAGCGTAAAGCAAGCATGGAAAACACACAGGAGGAATATTTCACACACTGTGTTAATAACATGTTAGTACCACCCACTCTGAACTTTGTTCCACTTTACTAGCACATTGAGGTTCATGGTCCAGTGACGTCAGGGTCATGATGGGGGTTGTAAATGTGATTTGGTGGCAGTGAGGACACAGTGCTCCTCAGTGAGTGGACAATGTCTCCCTGCTTGTCTTACCTGAGCGCTGTCAAGCATCCAGGACTGGCTCTGCTCAGGCGTTGACCGCTCTACGGTCAACAGTGCGGCTCCACTTCTTTTCAGGACGTCCTCTTCCACGTGGACAATTTTGATGTGGCCGTCCTCTGCGTCTTCCTTCTGAGGAAACAGTGAACCAAGATTTGACTGCATTGATTGTTACGAATGGTGGTTGCATTTAAGGCTAATTTAAGGGGCTTTTTTTTTTTTTAAGGGAATTTACATAAAATTTAAATATGCCCCCAGGTGGCAGGTTGTGATCGTCTAGTCAGGCCTTAATCAATGATATGTTACCAGTTAGAATATACACATTTATAGCAAGATTTCCAAAGAGAGCAGATAAAAACGGTAGAAACGGTCAAAACTAAACTGAAAACAAACATCGGACATCGACTTCTAATCTGTGCTCAATCACAATTTATATGCTCGTAAAAACAGCTTTAATCTCCATGAGATGAATTTTTTCTGCTCTCGCGATGAAGACACTTAAATGACGCCACAGTTCTGCTCATTCCAATCACTGTTAAGTGAAAATGAAAACATTTGTGACAAGTTTGCCAAATTTTTGAACCAAACCAAACTGTAAATGTGTTATTTAAGGGTCAATGTGATTTTTAAGGCTAATTAAAAGCTTTCCTTTGGATTAAAGCCTGACTTTGGCTCAGTACTGTATGTGAAACCACACTCACCTCGTCCTCCACCTCAGTGATGCTTCTCTTCTGCTCGGCTGACTGGGCCTTGGTTTGGACCGGAGTCGGAGGCTGCTGGATGAACAGAGCAGGGACTTTCTGTGAGAGAAAACAGACAAGATGAGTTTGCAGTGTTGGACTAAAGGCCCAGTGTTGGACGTCATTGTGAGCCTCGCAGGGAGCTTACGATGACGTACAAAACAGAGCATTACCACCAGGAATCGTGGGGGCAGTATAGAGTCAACAGTCAGGAAAACGACCAGGAAGAGTCTATACGGGCTTTTATGACACAGAAATATGGAAAATGCTCTACGTCAGTGGTCCCCAACCACCGGGCCGCGGACCGGTACCGGTCCATAGATCAATTGGTACTGGGCCGCACTAGAAATAATAAATTATTTCCCTTTTATTTATTATCTGATTATGTAGGGGCTTTTATTTTGAAAATTATTTTATTTTGATAAATGACCGGATTCTTTCGGTTACATCCTGGTCACTTGAGCTCTAAAATTTATCCCACAAGCTAGCAAAATGAGTAAGAAACAGACAACTTTGGAAAGTTTCTTTGAGAAGGGGAAAAGGCCCAGTGAAGAGACAGGAGAAGAGCCTACGACTTCTAAGAAAAGAAAACTTTTAACAGGCAATACCGGGAGTCCTATTTGAAATATGGATTTATCGCTACAGGTGATTCCCACACACCTAGCCCGTTCTGCGTCATATGCGGCGACCGGCTCTCTAATGTAGTTATATTTAGATAATAGTGAAATAAATGTGGAATTGCTGGTTTCTTATTTATTTATTTATTTATTTTTCCAAGTGATTTTTTTTTCTATAATTTGTTTATGGGGCAGAGAAGATGTTATCAAAGACTTTGAATTTATACTCACGTTGTTCAGTGTGAGGAAGCTGCTAATAAAGTCGCATACGAGTACACAGTGGATTCACGTTTATGATTATAACACCCCCAGGGCCGCAGTAAAATTGTCAAGCTTTAACTGGTCCGCAGTGATAAAAAGGTTGGGGATCACTGCTCTACGTCATCAATCTCCCTCTTCAGCAAAAAAGAATTTTCCCAGTTAGGGCAGAGTTCAGTGGTCTTATATTCCACATGCGTTTCTGTCTATTTCGGATCAAGAACAACAAAATAACGTCTTCATTGTTCACCATGATTGTTGATGCAACTGAAACTTGGTGCTCGGCACTGTCCTCTACAGGAAGTGTTGAGAGTTATGAAGGGTCGTGACGGATGAAAGAGACAAAAATGGAGAATAAATGGGTCTTTATCGATGAAATGGTTGGTGGAGTGGATGGTTGTCTTGACTGACCTTCTCCAGTTCCAGCAGCAGAGTCTGAAGCTGATCCACAACGGAGAAGACAGTCAGAGTCTCCTCTGCCTTCTCTGGAAGACAAAGGCCTGGTTTACAATCCTGGATCTCGGCCACTGTTTTCCTCATGGACTGGATCTTTTGCTCAACCACCTGCAAACCATTCAGAAAGTGAATCACGACTTCACGTTGTCACACACACACAGTCACTACGTGTTGACATGAAATCCTGGTTTAAAGTCTTCTTCTCACCTTTAGATGCTCCTCTCGGGGGCTGGGGAAAGTCTCCGGAGACGATAAGAGAGTCTTGATCTCCGCCACGTCATTCTCCATCCGCCTGACCTCGTTCTCGATGGCCTCCACCTCCTGGAAGAGTGGAAACGTAGGTGAGCAGAGGGATGAGACGAGACATGTTCATTCTCTAAGAGGAGAATGAAGAAGAAGAAGAAGAAGAAACTCTGTGGACTCACAGCGGCGGCGTGTTGCAGGTGAGCCAGAGGAGCAGTGAAGCTGTCCTGAACTTGGGCCACTTGGCGGTCAGCGTCCAGCAGCTGCTGCTGGAGCGCGGTGACGTCACACACCTGTGACATTTCCTGCAGCACCGAGCTGAAGCCCTGCAGCGTGGTGCGGATCTGAGCCGAGTCGCTCAACACCATCTGAAAAAGAGCGGGCGATCGGTTTCGAGGACAGTGAACAGTTAGCAGTGAGCTAAGTCTCAAGCTAAGTCGCATGTGATTGACATTAAACTAAGTAACGCTGCGTTCACACGCACACGGTGGATTCACTTTGCTAGCACAGCATGTGGACTTCTAAAGGTCATGCTGATTTTATATTACATGAAAAGCCTTTAAAGATACCGTATATATCTCTAAATGCAAGGAATGTCCCTCTGCCAATGATCTCAGTGAGGCTGCAACAATTAATTGCCAACTTTTTTTGATAAGTGATGAATCAGTTCAAGTCTATTAATGATTAAATAAAACCAGTTTCTCTGATTTTACAGCTTCTTAAATGTAAATATTTCCCGGTTTCTTTGCTCCAGATAACAAAGAAATCATTAAAACTGAACCATTTTGGTTTGTGGACAAGACAATTTTTTTGATTAACATTTTTAAAATTTTATGACATTTTATGGACCAAACAATAAAAATACTCAACAGATTAATTGATTATAAAATATGGAACAGGAACTGTAACAATATAGAAAAAAAAATCAAAGAAACATTTTCAATACTATTGAGAGGTCTCAAACTCGTGGTCCGTGGGCCACATGTGTCATAGTCATTTTGCATCTCACAAACATTCTTATTGTGAACTATATATATATATATATATATAGTGTGTATATATACACACACACATATATATATTGTTCTGTATCAACAGTTATTTTGAAATTCTGTAAAATATCTATCAGCACAAATATTGTTATTGTGACATCACGATGGAATATGATATCATTTTAAGCTCATATTGCCCACCCCTAGTAGATGTACGGTGGCCCCAAAGGTCATTTGCGTTTAAGACCCCAGCTTTAATTGTTCACTCCGGAGCACAGTTAAGCTTCTGTCCTCCTTTTTCATAACAAAACGACACTTTCTGTCGGGCCAAGACAGCTTTCATCTCCAGGGCCAAACTGCACTAAGAGCAATTAGTACTTCAGATAGTTTGATGTGCTTCTAGGCTGTATATGCAGTTTAAACTTTGCCCCAGTTTCTCTTAAAAGTGACAGCCCTACTGTACTCAAACAGAGCGCTGTTCAAACGTGACCGTTCTCTTGATTCCTATAATCCTGTGGACACCACGTCGCCATCTCTTCAACCGCTGCTACGAAGTCGATCACGACAGACACGTTCCACTCTTAAATGTTAGAGCGATGACCTGAACACAGTGTTTTTCTAACCTGCAGAGACTGGACGTGGCTGCTCAGACATTTCGAGGTGGTGTAGGTGCAGGGAGCAGCGAGCCACGACTGAGCTTCTGCCATCCAGCTCTTGGAGCTGCTGATCATCTCACGATGCTCCTGAAGCCACGTATGAGTCTGAGCAGAAACACACACACACAAATAAAAAAGCGGCATTTACTTTTAAAGCTCTGATCAAGTGACGTGTAACTTTTTTTCCGACCTTGCTGAGGAGCGTCGTCCTCTGCTCGGCCCCTTTGGACAGTTGTGAGTGAAGCTGCTGGACCTCCACCAGCTTCTCTGTGAGGCTCAGCGCCTCCTCAGGTTTGTCCAAGTCCTGCATGTCCACCTCAACTGCTGCCAGGCACGAGTGCCACATGTCCAGCTCGTCCCACACTCGCTGTGCAGACACAACCACGAATGAAGACACGTTTTTAAGCATCATTTACACGCATCCATTTTTAATACATTGTCAAATATGGGTAATTTCATCAGTCTGTGGTCTCTGCCGACCTTCTGAGTGACCTTTGCTTCAATCACAGTTGGGCTTCTTTGGTCCAGTCTGTCCTGAACTGACTTCAGTCCAGCCTTGAGCTCAGACAGCTTTGCCCCGAGCCTGTGGACGGGACCACTCCTCTCCACGGCCTTGTCCACCTGACGCACCGAACACAGACAAACATGACGACAGTCGCAGTGAGGTACAAACAGCCGGGAATTATTAAAAGAAGAAGAACAAAACCTTCCCGAAGGGCCTTTAAATGTAAAAATCTATGTACCTTGACTTCCACTCGCTGCAGCGACTGATTGACTTCCTGCACTTGACCTTCGATCTCGACCGGGATCAGCGAGTCTGTGTCAGGGTATTTCATTTTCAGGCTCTCCATGATGCGCTGCAGCAAAGCCTTCTGGGTATAGAGCTGACTGGGGACCTCCTGAAACCACAGAGAGAAGAGAAATTAAAATCAGCTTTCTGTTTCTGGCGTTAGAAGTCAAGTATGAAGTAGAAGCTCAGTTTCACAATGTGCGACCAGCAGAGTCGCCCCCTGGTGGCTAACATTTACATCCATCCCACTTCCAACTGAAAGGTTACATAGAAAAGAGTGAACATGTTAAAACCAGAGGACGTTGTTTTGTCCTTGATGTCCTCTCTCTTTCAGAGGAACTGTTTGTTTACAGGGTTTTGGGGTCAAAGGAATACATTATGTGAAGAAGGTCCTCACAAGTGCAGGACTGAAAAACTGAGGGAACCTGAAAGATCAACTTACAATGGTGAACAAAGGCTGTCTGCTACAAGAGGGGGAGCCATGACGGGGGTGAGACGGGGGGGGACGGTGGGAGATGGGAGTTCAGGTCTTTTATCAAAACAGGCCCTCAACAACAAACACGTGTGTGTGTGTAGCTGGTCTTCCTCATGTTGTGGGGACCTAAATGTGTCTCCACACTCACATTATGGGGACTTGTCTTCCTTATGGGGACAAAAATCAAGTCCCCATAACGTAAATGACTCCATTTTAAGGTGAAGACATGTTTTAAAGTTAGGCTGAGGTTAGGGTTAGGTTAAGGTTAGGGTTAGGACACTAGTAATTATGGTTAAGGTTAGAGTAAGTCTCCAGGAAATGAATGGAATTCAATGGAATGTCCTCTGAAGTCATGGAAACCTGTGTGTGTGTGTGATTCTCGGTGTCAGACACTGAACGACACTCAGGCCTGACGCCAAACCAACGGTCTGACGTTTCATATTTAACGACACATTTATTAACGGTCACTTAGTCCACATTCATTCAAACCTTTAACAGCCTGAACATCCTGTTAATCATCTTTACTCAGCAGGTTGTGGGTTTGCCTACATTTGATACTTATAGTATATAAGCACACGACTGCCACAGCAATGGAAAAATGTGTGAATCGTTACCTTAAAGTCGGCTGTACTGATTAATTATCGCAGCATGTCTACATCAGAGAGAGATGAGTCTGAAGATGGAGGGCTTATAACGAGAAAACTAGCAAACCTCTTTTGCTATAACAAGAAACTTCCTCTTTTTAGTTACAACAAGAAAATCGAAACGTTACTCACTATATTAAGAAATCTATTTCACCGTAACAGGAAACCTTCTAGCTATAATGAGAGAGTTATCTCAAGAAAACCACCTCGTTATAATGTAAAACATTGTCATAATATCGAGAAAGTTATCTCTTTATAACAATTTGCTGTAACAAGACACTTTTTCCTAATAACAAGAAAACAACCTGTGTGTCAGTTCTTTGTTTTCATAGATATTCGTGACAAGAATGTGAGAGTAAAAGAAAAGAAAAATACATAATATATATATATAAATATATAATATAAAATATATAAATATAATAATAGAATAAATATTTTATTAATAATATTAATAAAAAAGAAAAATAAACTAAACAGAAAACAGAGAAAAGTACACCGACACTTTTCAGTGATGAAGAAGTCGAGGGAACGGTGAGCGTGAATTAAGAAAAAACTAAGTTTACTCTGGTTACTGAGTTTGTTTAATAGTTACATATAATTGAATCTTTGTGTGTGAATGTTTGTCTACACAGGTTTTTAAAAACAGGAGAACAAGAAAAACAAAAAGACAAATCAATAATAATAGGTATAATACCATTATTTTAATCGACATACACTACCGGTAGTGTAAATCATTAAAAGAGCATGTACAATCATTCACTGACTTATTAACCTATAAAATATACAAAGTTGTGAGTTAAAAACAGACGTGTGTCTCACCTGCAGCTCTTGTGTGCTGTTGTTCCTCTCCATCTCTGACAGAAGAGCGTCTGCAGCCTCCAGCCAAACCCTGATGCCCTGCAGATCCTTCTGAACCTTCTCTCTCTGCTCCAGCTCTGACCTGGTCGCCTCCAAACCCTCCCTGCTTCTCTGCTTCACCCTGTGGACACACACACACACACACACACAGGTTTCCATGACTTTAGAGGACATTCCATTGACTTCCATTCATTTCCTGTAGACTTACTCTAACCTTAACCATAATTACTAGTGTCCTAACCCTAACCCTGACCCTAACCTGAACCTAACCCTAACCTCAGCCTAACTTTAAAACATGTCTTCACCTTAAAATGGAGTCATTTACGTTATGGGGACTTGATTTTTGTCCCCATAAGGAAGACAAGTCCCCATAATGTGAGTGTGGAGACACATTTAGGTCCCCACAACATAAGGAATATGAGCTACATGCACACATATGCTGGCTTTATATTCTTTGTGGGAACACTCAGACATAATGCATTTCTTAGTCCCTTACTCCAACCCTAACCACCACAGCTAAATGCCTAACCCTAAAACTGAGTCTTTACCCTGAAAAAGCCCTTTAACCTTGTGGGGACCAGACAAAGTTTTTATGGTTGACTTCCATTAATTTTCTGGAGACTTACTCTAACCTTAACCATAATTACTTGTGTCCTAACCTTAACCTAACCCTAACCTCAGCCTAACTTTAAAACATGTCTTCACTTAAAAATGGAGTCATTTACATTATGGGGACTTGATTTTTGTTAAAACATTCTTAAAACAGTAAAATTTTACCCTCAGCTGCTGTGATTTAATTCAAGTTCTGAAATCAGCCGTACCTGCTGTATCGGCCCTGCATTGCCTGCAGCTGCTGACAGAGTGGAGTGGGCGGGGCCTCCTCTAGGTGGGCGGGGACTCCCAGCATTCTTGCAGCGCGCAGTTCCAGTGCCGACAGCGACCGGTGCTCACAGTCCAGGCGGTCCTGGTACTGTTCCCAGGACTGAAGCAGGTCATGGAGCTCCTCAGTGGAGGCCTTCGCCTGTGAGGCATCAGGAAGCTCCGCCTCCACCTGGTCCAGGACAGTCGACGCCTTCTCCACCTACGCAGGGCATGTTTCATTTTTTTGCCTATACATGAGCCTTTATCCAAACATTACATGAGCATTTATTTGAACACATGTAATATGACTAAATTAAATGATCCAGTTGTTTTGTCTGTAAATGTTCAATTATTCCAGAAATGATCAATTAACACAACATTAGCATGGGCGTGTCTAAAATCTGATTGGCTCACTGCACTGCAGGCATGATTTGCCATGCATGGGTTGGGTTAGGGGGGCTATTTATTTAATTTTTAAGTTATTTATTTTATCTCACTTGTTATTTTGTTAGCACTTTATATTGTTAGTGTATGTGCAATGTGTTATTTTGTAGCGTGCCTTTTTGTATTGTACATTTTTGGTTGCACAAATAAGAGCTTGAGGGTTTATATTACATTTTTATGGTGTCACTCTGTCGTGATGATTCAGGTTATTTATTTTTTAAAATAAAATTTAAAACACTGTAATTTTAGTAATTAAATTAATTACAAAAGAAGAAGCAGTAAATCCACCCTATGTTGATGCACACACAAGTATTCTTTATGCTACTACAGTCGGTGATTGATCACTAAAATCCTGCTTGACACCCCAGGAAAATAAGTCTGGACATGCCACTGAACATTAGTTTGCACCATTAAAAGTTCCAAGTCTTATTAAATTTGGTTTAAGTATATTAATTCAAATATAAGGTACCCACACCTACAAGGTACCCATCATGCTTTATATACAGTGCTGTGCAGCAGCTTTGTTGTTTTTTGTGTCACTTTTGTGATCGTTGGCGTTCAGATTGAAAAGATGTGACTAAAAGTCAGTCTTCTACTATATGATCAACCTGTCAGTGAGTTGAACTTGTGCAACATGTGTATGTAATGCTCCAACATGTCTGGAGTAAACCAGGTATAATAGACCTTTTTCACAGCAGCTATTTGTTGGCATGAAATAGTAGGAGAAACACAGGTTTGACCAATAACATTAGGGTTCCATTCCAGGTTTTAAAGAGCCATGGTTGTGTTATTGTTCAAGTGGAAATGTAGCTCACACTCAATATTTGATATTCTAGAAGCATTTATGTTGTTTGTTGTTTCTGAAAAAAGATGTTATTTTCAAACTGCATATGTGTTTCTCCATATTTTCAGGATGTGTTCCAATAAAGTGGTTGAGAAATAATTGTACAGTATGGTCATTATAGCATTGCTAAAACAACAAATCTAAAGCAACAAAATAAGAATAATCTGAATCTATACTAATATGTTTTAAGTTTGGCTTTAAAAAGTGACAATAATTATCCACAGTATGTACAGTATGTGAAGCTACAACTCTCACCCTGCTGGTGACATCACTCCACTCCACGATCCTCTGTTTACTGCGAGCCGCCAGCTTCCTGGTGCAGCACCACAGTCTGGTCACTCGTTTCCAGGCGGTGGTCACTGCGGCCTCTCTGCTGCCACGACAGCTGGGCTCTGGACACCACTCCTTCATGTCGTCCAGACGCCTCAGCAGAGACGACTCCTCGTCACACAGGGCCTGCACGAGAAGGCGAAGCTTTAACGGCGACGGACAGAGATGGCGGTAAAGACTGAAGCCACTCGGTCAGTTACGTACTGTGAGCTTTGATTCCTGGTCAGTGCAGTCGGAGAGACAGGTGGGTTTCTGAGAGATGGCTTGTAACAGACGGTCCTCTGCGCTCTTCACACACTGGACGAGCTCATCTCCACACTTGATGTAAGTTCTGTGATGTTCTGCACACCTGGGAGATGGACATCCAAAGTTTAATCAACAAATTTGATATATGATTATATATAAGGTCACATAAAAGGGTCTTTTTGAACCAAAAATGGAAATTACTGATGTCTACTTAGATCAACTAAATCATATTTATGGTCAAAAACCTCATAGTCTTTTCAGATTAAGCCAGATTATTGCTGCTCTCTGAACAGACACTCTGTTTCTGAGCTAATTCAGAAATTTGATTTTACACTTAATGTCCTTTAACGTATACATGCACTACCAACATGTTCTCCAGCTCAGAAAACTCTCCAGTTGAAAACACGGGATTTCCTTTGCGATACCTGCTGAGAGACTCCAGCTGGTGGTGACCTTTGGCCTGCAGAGAGGACATCCTGACCAGGAGCTGACTCAGGATGTTCTCCTGGAGCTGCTCGGCCTTCTGCGGGGACAGGAGAGGATGCAGAGAGAACTGACTCTGGAGCTGGTCTACATGAGTCTGGAACTGCTGCTGCAGCGCTGATAAAGCCCTCTGGGTCTCCTCCAGCCTTTCGCTGCAGAGCCCAGCAGAGCCATGTGGTGGCAGCAGAGAGACCTCGACGTCTCTCAGGAAGAGCGCCGCTCGTTTCACGGCGCAGGTGTAGCTTCGCAGAGACTCCCTGGCCTGGAGGACACTTTCCTAAGAAGTGACGAGTAGAAACAAAGTAAGTTTCACAGAAAAAAAATAGATATTTACACTATAAAAGATGCTAAAATTGATTTATTGTACTCATCAACAGGCAAAAATCTATCTAATTCCATAAGAGCCGACACATTCCAGGCTTCCAGTTAAAGGATAATTATTTAATTCCTACTGATACAGAATTGGTGTCAATCAATATTTTAAACCTGAACTCGAAAACGATTTTAAATATTAAATTTCCAGCATTTACAGGACAGTGGAGTTTTTATCTTGTTGTGTTTTTCCTCTTTCCATCAACTGTTTCTGACACTTAAACAACTCCCAACTCAACACTGACTGAAATGTGTCATTATACGAACATAGATGAAAGTCATCAAAGGGAAGAAATCAGCTCTTTTACAAGAATTAAGTACATAAAAATTATAATAATAATTTAAATTGTTGAGTTAATTTGGATCAGAAATGGTCAAGTTAGGGTTTGTAATTCTGTAATTCTTATAAATCATATGATGGACAGTAATATTTTGAATATAAATGTCAATTGGGAGAAATTATGTTACGTTTATGTATGGTGTGTATTTATGATTATTTATACTTATATGTTCCAATTATGTTAATCCAATAGAAACATTCTTTGGTTGAGCTTGTTTATTAGAGTTGATTGGAGTAAACATATGTTGATGTGTTTGCCTTAAAGTCTTAAATAGTGTATCTAGAAAAAGAAACTGATTTTGGTAAATATACCTGGGATGACCACGACTCAAACTAAAGTAAAAATGTTGTGAGTTGTAAATGCTTCTAAATATTGAAATATTATTGCCACATCCATAAAATAAATAAATACACAATACAAAGAACTTGAAGAATAAAAACACAAAGGGGAACAAAGCAACTTGCCATTTTTGCGTCACAGTCACTGAGGACAGAATTCTTCAACACCGTCAGATCTTGAGATCTGTCTTTTCTGTTTCCCTTCTTTTGCTCTAAAATCTCCACCGCTCTCATCTTTGACTCCACCGTCTTTTTCAGGGACAGGATTCTCCGATATTCTTCGCTGACCGCGGCTTCACTCGGCTCCATCTCGGTGTGTTTCTGAAGCTGCTGCTGGACCAGCAAGAGGAAGGCTTGTGTGTCTTTCTTCACCGACACAAGGTCCAGTTCCTTCAGGAGGTCCCACTCGATGATGCTGAGGTTGTTGTAGAGCACGATCTGCCATGTGTCGAGGTTCTCCTCGGTCTGTTTAAGCCTCTGTTGTTCTGCCGTCTGCTGAGAAGGGTAGAGGTCAAGGGAGATCGCTTGAAGTTCAGAGTGAGCCTCCTCACAAAACCACTTTACAAGAGGGACCTGGACAAAGAGGGTCTGACAGATTTTGTACTTCTCCTCCAGCCCCTTGCTGTCATCTTTGGTTTGACGGACCTGGTCCTGAATGTCATCCCTCAGCTCCTCCACGTGTTTCCTCATGCTCAGGTACCTCTCGTGGTCTCTGGCTTTAGTTTCCAGGTTGATCATTTTATTGTGGATTTCAGAAATGACAGAGTGTAGTTCCACTGCCTTTTCCTGAGGAATCCAGGGCTGCAAGAGGTCAATCTGGGACTTGTGCTCCAGGATCTGGTTTTTGAAAGGCTTTAAAGGTTGCAGGGACTCTGCTGTGATGGGGAACCTGTGTTTGCTGAGATCCAACATCATCTGCCTCAGGCTTTGTTCAACAGCGACCAGGTTTTTCTTGTTTGAATCTACAGTCTGGAGATCATGGTCCAGCTCCTTCTTGTTGGTCATCTCATTGCTGCTAATGGCTCTGATGTCCTCCTGCAGATTAGAAAGCTTTTGAAAAAGCCAACAGTTCTCTGAAACACTGAGTTCGGAGGAAATGTCTCTGCTCTTTATCAACAGCGCCTCGCAGACGGCGGCTAGTTTATCGGCCTCATTCAGCGTCTCCTGTATCTGACGAGCTCTGCGTTGGATTTCGACCTGACTTCTCAACTCACAGTCTTCAGCCCTGGAAGCCTCTTGATGCAGATGAGCCACCACCCACGAATCCAGATCAGCGATCTCCTCCGACATCTTTTCCCTGGTCTGCAGTCCTGACTCTATGTCTCTCACAGCTGTAGCTAGCTTATCGGTGGTGGAGTGTGAGAGCTGATGGAGAGTTTGAAGAGAAGCACGAACCATGGGCACCTCCTCGCTTTGGTCCAGCTGTGGCAGGAGCTCCGTCACTTCATCCACCAGTAACTCCAGTTGGCCCTGTTTGCCCATGACCTCAGACTGCAGCTTCTTCAGATCTCTGAGCTGGTGGTGAACCTCTTCAGGCAGGAGAGGCACCCTCCTCCTCCTGCCCTCAATATCACTCTCAGTCTGCTTGGCCCACACAAGGCCATCGCTCATCACTGTGATGATCTTCTCCATGACGGGATTGCTGATGTTCTGGGATTGACTGGACACTAGCTCCTCCATGTGGTTAATTTTATCTTCAATCGTCTGGAGACGCTGTTGTACATCTTTTGTTTCCTCCTCCCACCGTGAGCTGAGCAGCAGTGTTTCGAAAACCTGCACCAGATAGAAGTATCGCTGCTGTGTGGCTTTAACCTCAGCGTTTGCTTCCATCAGTTGCTGAGCTTTCATGCAGTTCCACTGAGTAACTGAAGGAGATGTGGCCTCAAGATCTTTCTTAATTGCTTCCAGGTGTTCCTGGAGGATTAACATCTGTGACTGGATGCTGCCGATCTCATAGGAAGCGACGTTTGCGTGATGAAGGCTCCTCTCAACGACTCTCTCCAGGCCTCTCCACTTCTCTTGTAGGTTCTTCTGCTCAGCGTGTGCGATCACTCGCTCAGTCTGGCTGAGGTGAGGACACAGCTTGGTGAAGATCAAGAGCAAGTGTCCAAACACTGTTCTGTTTGCCTCCATGTTTGTTTGTAGTGAGCGGAGCTTCTCTGCCTCCTTGGAGCTGCTCTCTTCTGGACACCTAGAAGAAAGACAGTCAAGTTGATCAAACCCCAATATAGCAAATAAGAGCAAGGTATCATCTGCATAAAATGATACTTTGTTGCCGTGTCAGACAAGAAACTTCACATAGCAAATTCAGTAAAAGCTCACATTCTTGTCATGCTACAGGTTAAATGCAAATGTAGCACCTTCCACAACCAAATTAAGTTATATTTTACCACAGAAGAGGACAATTATGGCACTTTAACTGAGACAAAAACAAAGAGTAAGAGGCTGAGATGGTGTGACTGGACAGGCAGTGACCATCAGAGGGGAGGAGGAAGGCGCACTTTCCTAAAAAACAGATGATTCGCTCTGGCTCAGAGAAAAACTTGTGCAGCGGCAGAGTGAACAGTTGATAAGTTGTAAAACTATAAAAATTAAATTGCTCAGGGTAATTATTCATGTTGACAGGACCTAGAAACAAAACAAAAGGACAAAGGAAGGTGAAGCAGTGTCCAAGAACTGATCAAACCTACGTTTTCATGACGTCCAGTTCTGCGGTCTGTCTCTCCACCGTGGTCCTGACTGTCTGCGTCTGTCTGCAGTAGTCGTTCACCAGCTGCAGCTCTGCCTCTTTGCTCTGGGCGACAGCAGCTGCATCCTGAGCAGCAGCGCTCCACTGATCCAGCATGTCCCTGCTCTCAGCATCAGCTCCTGTCAGCTGACAGAGCAAAGACACCTGGGCCTGGGCAGTGTCTCTGCACTGCTGTACTCAGCAGGTGACAGTAAACACACAAAACATCAGTCGAAGCAAATTATAACTGAACAAATGCAAATTACTAAGTTCTTTCAAAAAAAATTAAAGGCATAGGTGATGGTTTTTGATAACCATCTCTATTAGATACATCCAATTCTGGAGGAGCCTTGGTTTTACCCTCTGTTTAACCAACCTGCTCTCCAACAATCACAAAGCAGCTGCTCATATAAATCACAAAAACATCAAATTCTTTCGTCCTACCTGAGCTTCCTCCACCTGCCGGGCCATAGCTGTTGGGCTGAGCTCAGCTGGACGATTCTTGCAAATCAGGATTTGAGTGACCAGCCTGTGTAGACAAGCCTCCATTTCACTGGTCAGCATCTCAGGTGCCTCCTCCTGTGATTTACATTAAGACACATAAAGAGAAACATTAGAAGTTTTCAAGTTCTGCATAATATTCAAAAAGGTTTGAACTTCGGCACTTTTAGCCCAATTAATGGATGATACAAACTCCATGAATGTTGATTTGTGTTAAATCTCTCTATATTCTGACTTCTGAGGGTTTGATCGAAAGATATGAATTTCTCAGAATGACAGTAAATCTAGGAGAAAATGTTCCAAGGTCCCACAAACACTTAAGTAAATCAGGAGTCAGAACTTTCTGCTCTTTTTTTGTCAGTGATATAAGGCCCGTATCCCCTTGCAAAATGTGTTCATAAGGTGATTTTATGTTTTGTATTTGGACCTTCACTGGCTGCCATGTTTACTAAATTAGCTACTCATCCTGGGGTCAATAAATGGTACATGAAATATAAATATTTAAAGAGAAGGAAGGGAGGGAATGCTAACAGCAGAAATGGACAGGAATTTGGCCAAAAACTGACATGGCAGAGAGCAGCTTTTACTATTCACTGTAGGTATCAGGTAATGGGGCAGGTATACTTAATGAATAAATACAAGGGTGCGAGTAGACGGGGAATTCACTCGCACATGGATGCAGAATTTGAGTCATTTGCGTTAGCTGCTCCAGGGAAAAGACTTGAACTAAAGCAAAAAGTTTGTGTGATGCGATGTCATAAAGATCAACCACATGTTGTATTAGATGTGTGTACGCGCTGGGAAGCTGGGCTACATTGTAACTTTAGACATAGTTAAATCTAAGATTAGCCTCAGATAAGTAGTGGCTTTGTGTCCAAAGTGAAGGGACAACAGAGCCAAAAGACCATGGCTTTTGAAGTTGTTGTTCACGTTTTGTTTGCATCCAAAGCCTCTAAGTGGAGGAAATAATATGTAAACAGCTGTGAGTTCTAGCATAAAGAGACTGAATACCTGAATGAGTTGACTGCTGTGTCCAGTCCAAACCAGTGGCTGTATCTCTGCAAAGACACTCCTCATGGCAGAGCATTCGGATGCTTCCACAACTAGTTTCTCCGTCTTCACAACACTTTCTTCTTCTTCTTTGCTTTCCTGGGCAGATAATCCACCCACTTGTGTTCCCTCATCCAGAGCAGCCTCAGTGACTGGTTTTTGAGCCGGTGATAAGTTCACCTCAGCACTGAACACCTGCTTGTGTTTTGGGCATAAAAAGCGGCAGCATTAATGTGAGAAAAATCCTGACATACATTATAACTGTACACTGGTTCTGTCGAGCTAAGAAGAGAAGTCCGTCTTCCTTTGTTTGAAGTCAGATTTCTTTTTCTGACAGGAAGAGGCGGCTCATAATCTCACCCTGAGGCACTGAAGGTTTGAGTATCACACGTCTGTCTGGCATGCAAGAGCAATAAAACACAGTCGTGCTCAGCCACAAATCTAAAATTAAAGGACATTTATCTCATGAAAGTGTACACTTTTTAAGTAGGCCTAAGATAAACTGGGTTACTGATGGTCATGTAAAGAATGTTAGGGAACAAGTGCAAACATGCACATGCAGCAGATGAAGCATGACACTAGGTATTAGTATAGCATGACTTCCCTGGAGCAAGAGAGCTAAATTTCTCTCTCTCTCATTTTGTTCTGGACTGGAAAGTGACCCATTTCCTAGGGGAAATAAGTGCAAAAGAAAGTGGAGGAAACTTTCCCTGAGACATCTACAGTTGGAAATGAAGTCTAAGAGAATTTACCAGGGTGAATGTGCTCTATTGAAATGTTATTTTTGACAATTTCCCTGGTTTTCTCTGAATGCGTACATATATTTAAAAAGGACTGAACCACCAAATGATTTTTATTGTAAGAGAAGAGAGAGGTTCTGATCTGGTGTCTTACCTTTGGAAGACCTAAGCTCTGAAGCTTGCCTTCACTGGTGGTGGTTTCTGGGAGTAGAATATCTTGTTGCTCTACTTTGACTCTTGTTTCCGTTTGTTGCTCCTGAATCTGATTCTTCTTCACCTTTTCTTCTTCTTCTTCTTTCTTTTCTGCATCTGCTATGTCTATGTCATTTGCTGCACTCAGTTCAGACAGAGAGTTTGCACGTTTGTCTTTCTCTTCTACTATCTCCTCTATCGTCATTGTAGACCTGTCAGGCTGAACATCCACAGTATTCACATCCTTGCGTTCTGCAACTGTGTTTACATCCTGTTCAGTTTCCTGTTTTGACACCGTAACATGTTGTTCTTGGACATCAGGATCCTCAGTCTCTTTGATTTCTTCCTCTGTGGTTATACTGAGTCCCTGCTGGGTATCACTTTGGCTTGGTTCAGATAAACTTAATGCAACAAATTCTGTCTTTTCCTCAATTGGCTGCACTGCCTCCAAACCAGCTGGTGTAGATTGCGTTAACTCACTCTGAGAGGAAGCCTCCTGCTGTTCAGAGCCGATTTGCTGCATGTCAACTCTGGTCTCAACCACAGCCTCCTCAGCGTGAATGTCAGCTGCCGTCCTGACTTTGCTTTCTGGAAAGCTTTCACACATCACACTTGTTTGAACTGTGTCCATGTTTTCTTCTGTGACTGTTGGCACTGACGCGTTTTCATCCTCCTTGTGGATTTCCTCCACTGTTTCGGGCTTTTCATCTAATGTCTTTTGTGAATAATCCATATCAATATTCTCTACCTTGACTTCAGCCATGGTCATCTCACCAGCAGTTGGTTCTGGCTCTTCTTTGTCTTCTGGTACATTTTCACCCATGACAGGTTTCTGTTCCGTATCAATCCCTGACTCCTTTGTTACTGTATCACATGTGCTTTCCAGTTCTTTGGCCCCTGAACTATCATCATCCACACTTGGAGGTGCATCATGAACATCTTGTGGAGAAACCTCAGACTGCTTCTCTTGTACTTCACGGTCTGTGAGGCTTATCTTAATCACTGTTTCTCTTGGTTTTGTGATGTTTCTCTCAGAAAAGTTCATTTCTGCGACTGTTAATGTCTGAGCTGCTGAAAAATCAACACCTAAAGGTTCTGTGGGGACCTCTTGCTTTTCCACGCTGCTTTTTTGCACATCTACTCTCAACTTTACTGTCGACTCCTCTGACAGAAAACCAGCTGTAGTCTTCTCTTTGTGTTCTGGCCTTTTTCCTGCCTTTGTAATCTTTGGAATGATTTTTGTTTTTGGTCCTTCTGCTGTGGTGTCATCAGATTTCTGCGACTCATCCATGTCATGTGTCTCAACCTTTACTTCAAGAACAGTCATCTTTACAGCAGCGTGCCCTGGCTTTGCTTTATCATCTGGTACTTTCTCACTCAAGACACACGTCTCTTTTGTATCAAATCTTGGCTCCCTTGTTACAGTAACATATGTAATTTCATGTTTCTTTATAATGGCCTTTAAAATGATCTCAACACTAACAAATGCTTCATCCAGGCTTGCAGATGCATCAGAAATGTCTTCTGTAGAAACTCCAGCCTCTTCCTCAATGAGAGTTTCATCGAGTTCAGTTCTGTCACGGATGTCAACTCTTGTCCCAGTCACGGTCTCCTTGAGATGAATGTCAGCTCTAGTCTTAAATTTACTTTTTGGCAAGGTTTCACGTGCAATTCTTGCCTGAACCTTTTCAATCTTTGGTCCTTTTGCCGTCATAGCACAGGTGGTTTCATGAGCCATCTCAGGCTCGTCCATGTCAGGCTTCTCAATCTTGACTTCTACCATTGACACGTCGCCAACAATTGGCTTTGATTTTTCTTCACCTAATGGAATCTTTTCACTGAGGACACCTGTCTGCTCTGTATCAATCATTGCCTCCTCTGTCAATACAACACGTGAGATTTTACGCTCCTCTATACTAGCCCGTGTATCAGGTGGTAAAATACACACTTCAGACTCCATGTGGATTTTCTTCACACAAACAGGTGTTTCATCCAGACTCTGAATTGCATCATGAAAATCATCTGGAGAAATGTCATCCTTCTCTTCTTGCACGTCAAAATCCTTGAGGTCTTGTTTAGAGAACACTGCCGCCTCCTTTGTCGCTGGAACATATGTGATTTCATGCTCCGTTATAATGACCTGTGTCTCAGGTTGAAGGGCACATACTTCAGGCTTCATGTGGACTTTCTCCTTACTAACAGAAAATTCATCCAGACTCTGGGGTGCATCTTGATGAACCTCTGGATCCTTTAGTGTGATGATACAAATGGTTTTGCATATGGCTTCATCGGCCTGTTGTGTGTCACAGAAAGGTTTCAGTGTATGATCAACACAGGTGATTTCATGATCCTCTGTAGTGGCCTGTGTATCAGGTTTATGTTCCATTCTGTCCTCACGGACAGATGTTTCATCCAGACACTGAGGTGCATCAATCTTTGGTCCTTGTGTCGTCGTGACAAAAATGGTTTTATCAACCTCCTGTGTTTCTGCCATGTTGAGTTTCTCAACATTCTCTTCCAACATAGTCACTACACCATCAGCCTGGTCTGGCTTTTCTTTATCTTCTGGAACTGTTTCATTCTGGACAGTTTGTTTAGTTTCAATCATTCGCTCAGTGGTTAAAATAACATATGTGCTTTCGTGGTCCTTTGTAATGGAATGTAGAATTTCCTCCACATTATCAGAAATTTCATCCACACTAAGCAGTGAATCTTGGTCTATATTTGGTCCTGTTGTTTCATCAGCCTCCTCCGGCTCATCCTTGTCAAGTTTCTCAACATTCACTTCTATCATGGTCACCACACCATCAGGCTGATCTGGTTTTTCTTTGTCTGGAACTTCTCCAGTAAGGACAATATTTTCCACATCAATCCTCGGCTCTCTCGTCAAAACACAAGTGATTTCAGGTTGTAGGATACACACCTCAGGCTCTTTCTCCGCACTAACAGATGTTTCATCCAGACTCTGAGGTGCATCTTTGTCATCCTTTAGGTCTTCAGGTTTGATGACACCAATAGTTTCATCAGCCTCCTCTGGCTCACCCTTGTCAAGTTTCTCAACCCTCACTTCTATCATGGTCACCTCACCATCAGGCTGATCTGGTTTTTCTTTGTCATCCTTTAGTTCTTCAGGTTTGATGACACCAATAGTTTCATCGGCCTCCTCTGGCTCATCTTTGTCGAGTTTCTCAACCCTCACTTCTATCATGGTCACCACACCATCAGGCTGATCTGTTTTTTCTT